>OY856188.1:95313692-95913692 GCA_963693315.1 Diogma glabrata | reverse complement strand
TAGAAAAGAGCTCCGCAGAGAGACTCATAGGTCCTGAACCAGCAATCGGTATATCGAAAGGTAGGATAAGATCGGTAGTCGAACAAGCTCTCTTTCGGTCAAGTGACTTTCAATGGAGGAGCACAGAAGGCTGCAAAGTCTCCAAGATGTTCATTTTAGAGTATACCCAGCAAACCACCAAATTCTGACTCGGTCAAACTGCAGGCTAATGGTGGGACTACTAACAGGTCACCATCATGTGAACAAAAATATGGTACGGCTTCGAGAAGAAAATGATCCAACATGCCGCTTTTGTCTTGAAGAGGATGAAACAGTCCCTCACATTGCGGAAGAATGTTTGGCTCTCCCAGGGCTCAGAAGCGTCATGTTAGGATCAAACTATCTAAGGATAGAAGATTTCTGAAAAGCAGACAATTCAAGGCTGTTGGCTTTTTTCAAAAAGGTCTTCAGCTCTTGAATATGAGGATGGCATGACTCCATGGTCACCTCGGTGAAAAAAAAAAAGAAATCCGGAAATGGAATGTTGTTTTCACCGGTCAACCTGATGGCCTGGAAATAGAAGAATTTGTTTAATAAATTGGAGTTCTGAAACACAATTTTTTCTCCAATTCAACTGCTACCCTTTCTCGTCAACTCCACCTTATATTCGTCGGTCACGCTTCCGATTGGTTTTGGCGATATCGTCGACGGACCCAACTGCTCCATTTGCCAGACGTTTGTTAAATTTTACGCATAGAGTTCAAGGATCGTCATTCTGTGAGAACTCATGAGATTTCGTAAACAACAAGTTGGTGAAACATTTGACGACTTTTTGCACGCAATGCTTCGTTTAACCGATAGATTGAACACACAGCTCAGTGACAGAGACCTATTGTCCCCATTGAAAAATAACCTGAACGGTGACACTTGCAAGGACTTGATGTTTGTATAAGTGTACAGCGTTGAACACTTGCGAGAGCTCTGTCGTGACCGAGAGAAGTTACTAACAGACGTTAATTTTAGGTACAGAAATGTTTTTTTCGGCCTCCACGGCAAATTTCTGAATTACCCCTGGAGGACAAAAATCCCCGAAAAGAACCCGTACTTAACCGTAAATTAACTGCTGGAACTGTAAACGAAAAGATCACATTCACCAAAACTGCACTGCAATACAGCGGGTATTCCTTTTAGGATGTGGAAAAAATGACACCTATCTTCCTATCAACTACCGTCGTTGTCAGGAAAACCAAAAAGGGAGCGGGGTACCAAACCCACTTCGGTGGGATAGTGTGTGAGAAAATCGATTATGTAGAAATTTGGACGGATACCGAATTCTAACCAATAGGGTACCCTTTTTACTTTTTCAAAGTACGGAAACCAAAAAATCAAGACATTAGGACTAGTTTTTGTTGTCTAAAAACAAGGGAACAAATTCAATGATTCTTTTATGAGATTTAAATTCTTTTAGCAATGTTTGAACGAATGCTAGCTATCATTTACCAAAAGGAAAGAAAAATTTCTATTCAAATTATTTTTCAAACACACATTATATGTTTTCAACATTATACATACATTTTCTCTACCACAATTACATAAATTAAATCTTAACTAATAGCTGTCATTAAAAAAATGAAACTATTGCATTATAAAATATTGCATATACATATTCATACCAGAAAATTTAAAAAAATAACTTTTAGTCATCATTCCAAACTTATCGTTCATTTAACAGTTGGTAGTCTTAAAAATTATACTTCTGCAATTAAAACAATCTCTTCCGAGAAAATTCAACGAATTTAAATTTTTCAGTTTTCATTAATTTTTAAATGAAGAAAATTTACTCGTAAGTCGACAATTAAAAACTTCTGCTATAAATTAGAAAAATATTATGGGAACAAATTATTCAAATTGGTGGTACTAAAGAAAATTTTAATTTCTTATATTATCATTACAGTTTGTGCTATATTTTGTTTGTTTTGCGTAAAAGCAAATCTGGTGTAAAATTAAACAAAATGAATGGCTTATGTTTGAATTTCTTTTAAATTATTATTATAAATTAGAATATTAAGTTCTTTATGTAGCTATTGAAGAAAATAAATATATTAAATTTATATTCGCAAAAAAATAACAAAAAAATAAAAAAAGAATCAAACATTTTAAAAATTCATCTCACATTTCAACGTTTTTACCCAAATATTTTTTTCGTATTCATTTAAAACTTTAACATCATCGTTTGCAACTCTTTGAGTAATTGAATTTAGAGAAAAAAGCTCATTTAAGCTTTAAATCGTTATTTAAGATCAACAATATGTTTTTGTGATGGTCCCTTGAAGTCGAGATAAGAATAGTAAGTTTTTGTGGACAGATGGTAACATTATTTTTTTTTGTAAGTACTAACACTATCAAGTATTCATCTTATGGTTTCATGAATGCTTTAAATGCTAGGTCAAATTCAAGAAAGCTTGTAAATATTTAATTTTTATTTTGTTAACATATCTTTAAATAATTTCAACGAATTATTTTTCAATCTAAAACTGTTTTTTGTATATTATTTTTACAATCATATCAACAAATTGACCGAATGAAATTTGTTCCCAGAGGGAATTCTAGCAAGACAATATTTTTACAAATATTATCAACTTAGCACCATCCACTGAAAATCATCAGCAAAACAGAGCTTTTATGTATAATTTATTGTTTTGCTATTCCAATAAATATATTTTGATTTCGTTTTTTATTGTCATGATGGAATTTTTTTTAAGCAAAATAGAAAAGGCGTGTTAATGTTTCTATTTCGTTTTTCCGACTTTTCTCGATTAGTTGACTTGAAACAGATAAAGAATCGTTGGGGAGTATAAAATGTATAGACAATGTTGATATCTTAGAAATGCTTATTTCGTCTAATTTAATAATAATAAGATAAATGTCTTTGTTTTTTATTACATTTTATCAAAACAAATAGTCATTGTATAACAAAGCAAATTAGGGATTTAAATTTCAAATTTATTTGTAAGAATTAAAATGTTTGGTTTTTGTTTCACTTTTGGTTTTATAACAATTGGTGATAATTTTGTTTATAAGACTTTAGGGTATGTGATAATTTGAAAATAAGTTGGCTTCGTATTTTAATTAATAAACGTTAATTAGAGTTAATTAATGTGTTAAACAACGTTTTTCTAAAGAAGAAGGTACTTGAAGTTCAGAAATTATAAATTGATATCAGCCTAAAAAATTAAACGAAAAATAAAAATAATCACAACCATATCCACAAAATACATGACACTACAGTTTATTTCGATATTAAATTTCAAAAATACAAACACTCCAAACAAAAAATTCCACTGATTCCATCAAAAAATAATTTATTATGAAATGCACATATACCAGAAAACCCTACAAAAAAGGCGAACAACAAACAATTTGTTTAATTTAATTTTAACAAACAACTATCCAGTTGCTGTTCAACATAATTTTCCACTGTAACGGAAAAACAAATTAGTTGAGAGCAGAAACTATGTACAGTCTATTTATCTTTCATTTTTTTTATTATAATTCTCTTTGTTTTGTTGTTTGATGTTAATTTTTATTAAAGCAAATATTTGCGAAAGCTCACAAGCTTTATAGAGATTTATACAAAGTTTAAGGTTTTTGATTGATGTTTAATCAAATAAGGGATTATAGCTGAAGATAAAGGGAGCAGGGTTGTTTTGAATTATATTAACAAACGATGTGTTTTACAGCACTATATCTAAAACTCTATTGTAAAACCACACAAATTGTTTTTAAAGTACATATATTAAATAAGCAAATAGAAAGAATTTCGTTTCCGCTTATAACTTTTGATTGAAAGAACCATAAAAATAAAAATGAGTACTTTCGAATATGCAAAAGGTTTAAAAATAAAATAAAACCTAAAAATTACAATAAAACCTAAAAACCTAGTATTCTGATAGATAAAGAATTTTTTTAACTACTAACTTGAGAAATCGTCATTATTTACTCGAATGCCCCAATGAGAAGTAATTTTTCTCAAGCTAGGTCAATAATAATAACAAACAATTACCTAGGTTAATAATGACAAATTTTCTTTTATTTTTAATTGAAATGAACAAAAAAAACACAAACAAATAATAATTGCATTGCTTTGTTTCGTTTTATTTGTATGAAACTAAACTTCCAGGCTACTTGATATTTTAAGATTTTTAAAAAATGAAATGGAAAATGACTAATATAAAAATCTAATGAAAGCAAATATGATAATTAGTGTTAGTAGTTAAAAAAATTCTATATATACCTCGGCTGAGAAGACTAATATAGACCTCGAACATTATATCCCTCGGCGCTACGCGCCTCAGGATCTAAAAGTTCTCGGTCAATAATAGCCTACTTCTCAACCTTGTTATATAATGTACTATTCTCTTCCAATGTTTGACACAAAATAGAAATGGGTGGCGCTGTCAGTATAGAAAGGGAACAAAAGTTTTTATTATACTTATCTGAAAACGCCTTATTTTCATCTGTTTTTACAAAGACGTAAAGATGTCATTTTCAGAATAGCGCACGGAAAATTTTACCCGATCTCCGATTTTTTTCCGTGTGCTGAATAAAAAAAAACAATTGATAGTTATTTCTTTGGAAAAACAATTATTTATTTATAACACTTTTCTGAAAACAACAACAACATAATTAGTATATACAGGAATCGTTGGTATTAATAGTAGCATTTATTAAGTACATTTTGACTACATTTTTTAAAATTAAAATGAATTAAACTGACAGAAAATAAAACAATGCCGATAATAAATATATCGTTGCTATGAAAATGTTAATCATGTTTGGTACTACTACGATGTATTATGATTACTTTGAAAATAAAATGTTCTAAATTTACTTCATATTCTTTTTTGCACGATCAGGCGATTTTGAACCTCTCTGATTCGTAAATAAACAAAGTAAGTTTCGTTTACAAATCACAGGTCGGTAAGTAATTACTTACCGATCATGCAGGTGGTAAGTAATTACTTGCCGGTAAGGGAGACTTCAGGGTGTGAATAAAAACGATTTTTAGTTAAATAGTTGTATATGTCTATTTACTATCTTCAAATTCAAATAATATTCTTTTAAAAATATTGCATTTAAAAGATTTAAAAGCAATATATTTTGAAAAAATATTCGATGAAATTAAGTTTTGCAACAAAAAAACGTATAGAATTATGATGAAACGCAAGCTTACTATTTTGAAATGACATTTTAAGAAATTTTCTTTAAAACATTAAAACTTGAATTTTGTGAATGAGTCTTATTATTTAAATAATTTTAATTGAATTTTTATTGATCGTCCATAAAATATAATAAGTATTTTGGGCATTAAGAGTATTGCCGATTTCGGATATAATAGAGATCTGGACTTCGTTTAGATCTCCAAACATATATCCTCAATCGGTAAAACACTCTTACTGCCCTTAATACTTAAATAACTGTTTTGCGTTGTTTTCAGATAAGTAAAATAAAAAGTATCGTTCATTACACGTCCGGAAATGGATTTTTCCGTGCTTGCATGACATTTGTCAATTTGTCACGTGCGCACGGAAAAACGCTTATTTCCAGACTTGTAATAAAATATACTATTGTAGTATCTTGCTAGATTTATTAGTTTTCACATATTTTGCATACACTTGTTCACTTTTTATATTGAATGCACCACACCACCCACTTTTATTTTATGTAAAAAATGGGGACGAAAAATTGTTTATCTATCAAAAACATTATTAGCCCAAAATCTTGTGTTTGTATCTGTGCTAATATGTTTCAAATACTATTTAAATATTTTTGTTCTTCTCACAATTTAGAAGAAAATCATATATATAATACAGAAGACACGAAAAAGCGTAGCCATATCTTAGGAAAGGAGAACATGCGGAAAGGAAAGAAGAAAATGTAAAAAAATTAAACGATTAAAAAAAATAAACGAAGTAACACATTAAATTTAAATTTTAATTTCAGTTTCAGTTCATGCTTTGCCTGAACTAGACGTTGCAAACAGAGTTTTTTTTAAAATTAGTTTAATGTTATTAATTTATGAAAAAATATTTTGTGTAAAAGCACAGGGGTCAACTAGTATAATTATAAAAGACATAACGTTTGCAATGATATACCGTTTGTTTTTTTGCAACATAATGTTGTTTCAATGCAAAATTTTATTTTTCACTTTTTAGTTCGTACTCAAAAAAGTGATTTTTCTAATTTATTTATAAACTTTAATGTCTCATATTAACAAGAGAAAAAAAATAACAGAAAAAAGTTCTATGCATAAAGAATCAAAAAAAAAATATAAAAATATAATCTTATATATTAATACGCTAAAAAAAACTTTCTGGAGCCTAAAGCTTTTTTATTCGCAGATGGATTCGTTTCAAAATTTCACTGTTCACTGATATTAGTGTAACTTAGGTCTTAAAGATTTTTCGCATAAATCGGATCATAAATAAAAAAGTTATAGACAAATTAAAATGTATTTTTGAATTTAACGGCCTCCCCCTATACAATATCAAATGGAATTGCCCAAGTCTTTTCTTTGTTTTTTTATTATTATTATCAAATTTCAATTTAGTTTATGCATTGATTTAGGAGTGTATAGACGCATTATTTTTGTTTGTTTTTTTATTATTATTATTAGTGAAATGAATGTTGTGAATGAATGATAATGGTATGAGTGAGTTTATTTTTTATTCTTATTATTTTTCTTTCATTTTCTTTGATTTAATTATTATGGTGCTAATGGTGAAATGAATGTTGTGAATGAATGATAATGGTATGAGTGAGTTTATTTTTTATTATTATTATTTTTCTTTGATTTTCTTTGATTTAATTATTATGGTGCTAGTTAATGGTGAAATGAATGTTGTGAATGAATGATAATGGTATGAGTGAGTTTATTTTTTATTATTATTATTTTTCTTTGATTTTCTTTGATTTATATTATAAACTTGTTTAGCCGGGTTTAAAATTTTATATTTTATTATTTTGTTTTTCCTCAATTTACCCCGTTTGATTGAATATAATTTTTATTATTAAATCTATATATTTCGGGCTAGGCCCATCTTCAGTATTATTAATAAAAATAATAAAAAATTATATCACAACAAGAAAATAAAGTTTTTGACATAAATTATATAAACAAAAAACGATATACAATTTAACATGAGTTACTATGTTATAATTAACTTAAAAAATGGTAATCAAGTGAAAAGCTTAAAGTTACTTTAAATTTTAGAACAATTTCTTTGATTTAATTATTATGGTGTTCATGGTGAAATGAATGTGTGAATGAATGATAATGGTATGAGTGAGTTTATTTCTTATTATTTTTATTTTTCTTTGATTTTGTTTGATTTAATTATTATGGTGTTAGTTAATGGCGAAATAATTGTTGTGAATGAATAATAATGGTATGAGTGAGTTTATTTTTTATTACTAGGAGGGCTCGGCGTGCTTCACTACGCTTATAAATAAAGCTTTTGCGCAGACATTTTGTTGACGTAGAAGCAATGATTTCAAAAAGTGGTAATGAGAAATGGTAGCATATAATTTTTAATTTTTCTTTTTAAATATATGAATGAAAAATTATCAGAACTCTAGCTGATCATTTTTTATATATGAAAAATTAGCGATCAAATAAGTTAGAGATCACATAAGCTTACTTGAAAATTTAAAAAGAAAAATTAAAAATTATATGCTAGCATTTCTCATTACCACTTTTTGAAATCATTGCTTCTACGTCAACAAAATGTCTACGCAATTGATCTATCTTAACACACCACCACTTTCTACATCGTCATTTCCCTTTCTTTTTTACTTAAACCTTTAATTTTGTGTAATATTTCTTCTTACAATACTTTCTCGATGTTTATCCAGAATAGTTTTATCTTTTATCAGTCAACCAGTTGCTATTATTTGAGCGATTCCACGTCACCGCAACATCGATGTTCCTTACCCCCTCTGATTTCGATAACGATAATTTCACACACAGATAGCCAATGGCAAAATAAAAATAACGTTTCTTTCATAAAATTAAATTTTGCTCCAGCGATGATACAGGATGGTGGCAAAGTTTTAGGGGTTTGCGCAACATGAGTTTCTTTGAATATCGATTGCCAACGATTGACTAAACCAGTTTAAGTCATTTATAGCTCATTGGAAAGGCAATTGATAGGACTTATTACAATTAAAAATATTACCTAAAATTTTGAAATAATTTTTTAAAACTGTGTTAAACTTAAAAAATATTTTCAAAGATGGCGCTGTTGAGGGTATCCTCACTTTTACCACATTTTTTTTTCAGAATAAAAAAGTTTCATTAAATCTCAATCCAAACTAAATTTTCCCGATGGCATAATTTCTCGTTTTGAAAATAAAATTTTTACAAAATTTTTATTTCCGTTTTTTTTTAAACTTTGCAGTGAATCATCTATTTAACTAAACCCACCGGAATTTTTGTTTTATAGTAATTTAATGACCATTTAATTATTTTAAGGATACAAATTAAGTATTTGAGGGTGTGGATGCTTTTAACATAATTTATCTTTTCATCCATTTATAACTGTTCAAAATTAGGTATAAATACATTTATCTGATATATGTTAAAACTCATTCTGAGCATTAAATAGTGAAGAAAATGATGCGAAATAAAATGAATGTTATATCGAATTAATATAATAATTAACTTTTATCTATAAAAGAATTTTGTCGACCATTTTGTTTTAATTTTGTTTTAATTTTTGTCTTTTTTTCAGAGCTTCGGATTTTAGGTCATTTAATTAGCAATTGAAAATTTAGAACACTTTTGTTTATTTTTTACTAGCAGGACCCGGCGTACGTTGCTACGCCTATAAAAAAGTTTGTGTGCGTACATTTTGTTGAATAAGTAAGAATAATTTCAAAGAGTCGTAATGAGAATAGAAGGAGCCTATTTTAATTTTATCATTTGGGAAATATGAATAACAGAGATCATTAGCATTCTAGCTGATCAATCCAGATAGTTTGAAAATTGAACGGAAGGTCAACATTTGAAAGTGATTGGTAAAGAGTTTCGGAGAGTTTAAATTAAACACTTGCAATTTTTCACGTTAATTGGCTTAATATGTGTCGCGAAAAATTAGGTGAACGTCAAAACATTCATTTGGTGTTACAGTTGTCAATGACTTACTCTGGAACCGTCATACTTGCGATACAAAATAGGCACACCGCACCAAAATTTACTGTTTTATCGTACCATGTCATGTTGACTAATTTCATTTATCAATCTATCCAGATTATTTGCTGATCTTAAATAAAGTCAATTTGGATTTTCAAATATATTTTACCAATTATTTCCAATGCTCTACATGCGCTCTATGTGTTGTTATTAGTAATGGAGCATGTCACTGAAAGAAAACTTTGAAGAGCAGACTAAATATGCATAGCGCTGATGTTTGATACTAATCGAAAAACCGGTCTAAGAATGACAGCATTTTTAGTGAAGGTTTCCGTTTTTTTGGGTTTTGTCGATTTATGGCCATCGTCTTATTTCGACATTTCTGCCAGAGTTTTAAAAAACAATTTGGACAAACATAATAATAAGACTAATTCGTAGTATAATATAAAAATAATAATCAGAATAATATCATTTATAAATCCAGACTTATATACTAATCTAAAACCAGTCAAATCACTTCATTTATTGACATATTTGCATATATTTTACCGATTTCTTTAAATAACCTACATTGTTTGTTTGTTTTTGAAATTAATGGGGACACCTATTTTTCTTAATAAGTAAAACACTTTCAACCTGTAGCTTTGATATTATTGTTCATAATCCTATTCTTTAATTCAACGGTTCAATTGCAAAAACTTGCTGCATCAATGTTTCTAAAAAGAGGAAAAAAACGCCCATTTTCTATATTTTGAACATGTATAACATATATATATATAAATGAAATATGTATTACATATGTATATACGCGCTAACCAAGAACATGTTTGTTGTAAATTATAAATATTATTTGCAACGTAATGTGTTGGATGCATATAATTGTATGTATATAATAAATATATAAATGTATATAATTTTCATCTAAATGAATTTGTTTGTCACATTATACTTTAATTTTCCATTTGAATGGTAATTTTGTTTTGCGGAAAAAAAATCGATCAAAGATAACTGATAGAAAGTTGAATAAAAAGTATAAAATATAATATACATTTAGGCATACATTTAACCATTAGGAAAATTAAAATTATTAATTATAAAAAAACTAAATTAAATTTTAAAATTTTGGCTCCGAGGTGCATTAGTACCTGTTAATGGCCTTCTCCTGGCAAAATTTCGGACTCCTGTGTGCTACAGATTTCGCTGGAGAGCGCACGCAGACAGACAAACACTTTATTTTATTATTATAGAAGATTATAGATAGATATTATAATTGCTATATATTTCAAAAATTTTTTGTTTTCTTCTTCAGGCATTCATAAAGTATTTTAGATAAGGCAAACATTTGGTTTAATATATATGTGCTAGTTTATAGAGTTAAAATATAAAAACTTAATTATGATAAAATAAAACATAAAATAAAATAATATTATTTAACTATTTTTAAAGGAAAAAACTATGTCATATTTGTATATAATAAACACACCAACAACCATAAAAAATAAAAAAATTTACGGCACAGGAATTACATAATTTTTTTAGATTTTTATCTTCTTTAATCTATACATGTTATTGTTTAAAATGTTATTTTCTTTTAATGTTTCACTGAAAAACTGTTTAAATGTTTAAAATTAAAAATTGAAGGCGATATTTTGTATACATTTTTATAAAAAGAAGAAGAAAATGAGCATTTCAGAGAGCCGATATTTTTGAGAAGTATGATGTTGGGTGTGCTAGGAATTAGGATTTTATTTTCATATGGGTTTTGTGGTTGTTGGAATTTTTTTTGTTTTGTTAATAATGGTATATATTGCATGCAGTTTATCGGTATCAGTACGTTTGTTAACAGTATTGCTTTGAATTTTTATATGGAGCATTTCTTTGATCAATCTTTTTTGAAGTAAAACTTCTTTAGGCGCGTTATGAGAATTTTGCAACGGAAGTATAAAAAACGAATATAATATTCGGCAAATATACGATACAATTCGATTATGACACACATATTTTAAATATTCACTGGTTTTTGGTGCATTATAGAAATTGTTCATATTTTTCGATGCTTAAAAATTTAACAGAAATTCAATTAAAAAAACATAATTTTGAATTAAATTTATTGATTTTTAATCCGAATTTTTGGAGTATTTTAATTTAAATTAATATCAGTTTTCAAAATATTATATGTCTGCTCCATTTTTGTTTACAATGGATGCTTAGACTCGTAAATTAGTAAAAATGGCAGCATATTTGGCTTTTTTAAAGGCAGAGAAATAAGTAAAATTAAATTTTTGGTTTTGGAGTGCGGTAAAATCACTATAGTATAACAAATTGGTTTTTTCTACTTCAAGCTACGAAAATGTCATTTTAATATAAAGTAAAACCTATATGAAAAAGAAACTTTTTCTAAGTAGTGACTGAAAATGTTTTCAGTCACTAGGACTGCAAGTAAATAAGTTAAGTAAATAAGATTGAAAATTTGATTGAATATTTGAGATTTTGATCGAAACGAATCGAAACTAATCATTATATCAATTGTGTGTAATTAGTTAATTAAACTAATAATGAGTGTGTTTTTTTCTATATCGGAGAAATCGGAGCGATAAAATAAAATTTGTATCAAATATATCGTATAATTTTTTGCTCCGATAATTAACTATCAGATATAAAATATATTCTCTGAGTTCTTTCCGCCAAAGAAAAAAAAATAAAAAAAAAATTTATTAAATAAATAAATAAATTTTATTCAAAAATTTATTTTTATTTGTTTTTAATTGAAACTTTACCTACAATTTTTTAAATTTATACTTTAAACGATGACTTCCAGTCGGTAAAAAAATATCTGCAATATCTGTAAAAGTTTTTAGAGAAAATATTTGAACTATTTTCATTATTCATATTGTCAAATTCATCTACTAGAAACTTACAAAATGACATATCTAAATTTGACTGTGTAGAAAATAAACAATTATATATCGCATTTTTACCAGTGTAAAATAATGTTATTATTGGTTTGCCTGTTATTATTCCATCTGTAGGCAAACACAATAATAACATTATTTTGCACTGGTAAAAATGCGATATATATGAGCAATTTCACGAAGATTCAACAACGCTTTGACTTGACCCCTTTTAATTTTGATTATTTTTTGTTTATAGATAGTCTTTGATAAATAAAAAATACAAGTTCTCTTCGAATTTTTTTTTTCGACCAGGGGTCTTCACAGGGTGCCCCTCAATTTTTGTTATTTTGTGATGTGAGTGCATTTTGACGAGCGATTGTAGAAAAACTACTGAATCGATTTTCATAAATGATAATGAATAGGTATTAGAACAAAGTTAATAAAAATGTACACTGTTAATTTTTTGAAATAATTTTTAACGGTGTAACATAAGAAAAAAACGGTGTAATTGAAAAAAAGTTGGCAAAGCCTTTTTTTTTTTTTTTTTTAAACTAAATTAAAGCTTATTTTATATCTAACAACTTGTGAAAGTTAAGGACTAGCATGATTTTTTGTTTTAGAGATAAAATTCGTTGTGCATATGACTGTCGGGAATCAGTTTTTTTTGTTCTGAAGGAAAATTATAAAAATGGCGATTTTTAGATTCAGATTTTTTTTTGGCTATGCCATCTTTTTTTCAATTACACCGTTTTTTTCTTATGTTACACCGTTAAAAATTATTTCAAAAAATTAACAGTGTACATTTTTAAAAACTTTGTTCTAATACCTATTCAACGACGACATATCATTTATGAAAATCGATTGAGTAGTTTTTCTACAATCGCTCGTCAAAATGCACTCACATCACAAAATAACAAAAATTGAGGGGCACCCTGTGAAGACCCCTGGTCGAAAAAAAAAATTCTAAGAGAAGTTGTATTTTTATTTATCAAAGACTATCTATAAACAAAAAATAATCAAAATTAAAAGGGGTCAAGTCAAAGCGTTGTTGAATCTTCGTGAAATTGCTCATATGTAATTGTCTATTTTTTTCACAATCAAATTTAGATATGTCGTTTTGTAAGTTTTTAGTATAGATGAATTTGTAAATATTATCATTTATATTTACAAGCGTAGAAAAAATAGCGTTTTCTACGCGTGGTAAATACGTTTTTGCGTTTTCACCACTTGTATAAAAATCTAATATTTGTATATAATTGCAAGTTTCCTTTTTTGATTTTACATTAAAAAACTATTTTTCAAAATTCAAAACAAAAATTTTAAATTTTGAATTTTGAAAAATAGTTTTTTAATGTAAAATCAAAAAAGGAAACTTGCAACTATATACAAAAACTAATTTGTTAGAGAAATAAGTTGTCGCAAATCTTGGTAAATGGCATATATAATGAAACATAAGAGGACAACAATCACCGTTTTGAAATATGAGCAAAATCGAATAACTGGTTCGGGAATGGAAGCATGTTTGGTGTATCTTTTTGGTTTGTATGGTCAAGTCATTCATTTGTTCATATGTTATTATATTTTTTATTCACTTATTCAGTCTCGAACTAAATGTTATATGAGTTGGATGTGTCGATTGCAGATGGTAGTCATGGTGGTCATTGTGGTCATGGTAGTCATGGTGGTAATAGTGGTCATGGTGGTCATGGTGGTCATAGTGGTAATGGTGATCACGGTGTGCACGGTGGTCATGGTGGTCATGGTGGTCACGGTGGTCACGATGGTCATAGTGGACATGGTGTTCATTGTGGTCATGGTGGTCATGGTGGTCAAGGTGGTCATGGTGGTCATGGTGGTCATGGTGGTCATAGTGATCATGGTGGTTATGGTGGTCATGGTGGTCATGGTGGTCATGGTGTTCACGGTGGTCATGATGGTCATGTTGGTCATGGTGTTCACGGTGGTCACGGTGGTCATGGTGGTCATAGTGGTCATGTTGGTTATGGTGGTCACGGTGTTCACGGTGGTCATGGTGGTCATAGTGGTCATGGTGGTCATGGTGGTCATGGTAGTCATAGTGGTCATGGTGGTTATGGTGGTCACGGTGGTCATGGTGGTCACGGTGGTCATGGTGGTCACGTTGTTCACGGTGGTCATGATGGTCATGGTTTTCACGGTGGTCATGATGGTCATGTTGATCATGGCGGTCATGGTGGTCATGGTGGTCAAGGTGGTCATGGTAGTCATGGTGGTAATGGTGGTCACGGTGGTCATGGTGGTCATGGTGTTCACGGTGGTCATGATGGTCATGGTGGTGTCACGGTGGTCATGGTGGTCATGGTGTTTAGAATTTGCATCCCGGGCTTTTCCGGGCGGGAAAACATATTTGTGTTGATTAAATTTGTTTCGTTAAATAGAAAAATTAGTGCGTGTAATCTTTGCACGTGGTTGAAATAAATTTCTTTGGCTACTGTGGCAGGTATTAATAAAAAGATGAAATATAAAATAAATATGTCATATTACAATTTAGAGATGCATTTCTTGATAATATAATTTACTGTGTAATAAAAAGCAATATTTACATAATGTATTAAAGTCAATTCAATTATTAGCATAATTGAAATATGAAATTAGAGGTTTATGAGGTATTTGCTAAATTTATTGAAAAATGCATCAATTGTTGTACCAATTGTTATATTAAAAGGACATGTATTCACCGTGAATGTAAACATGTAAATATGGCTTTTTATTACACATAGTTATAATTATAATTCAGAAACTCTAAATTTCAATATGACATATCTATTTTATTTTATATTTAATATTTTTAGTAATACCTGCTGCAGTGGCCAAAGAAGTTTTACTTCAACAGCGTGTAAAGATTACGCACTTCATTTTGAGCGATCTTTCTCTATCTAGTATTTTGGGACTTTTTAGATTGAAACTGTGTTCGGTTTTGCTTGAATGGATGGGAGCACTAGTGCTGGTTTCTGTTATTTGACGTCTATTTTTGTAATATGTGTAATGTTGTTGCATTCGATTTTTAAGCAGTTCTTTTGTTTGGCTAACACATATGTTGGGACAGTTGTTGCATTTTATTTTGTATATTATATTGTTTTTTTTCATGTGATTTATTTTATCTTTCAGTGGGTTTAAGATGTTTTTGATGTTGTTTGTAGATTTGAGTCCTAGTTTAATGTTGTCATCGTATTTTTTTATGGTTTTTGTGATGCTTTCTGATAGTCTATTTATGTAGTTTGCTCCTATGTATCGAACATTTTGTTTGTTTTGATGACGGTTATTGTTTTGTTCATTTGGGTTGTTGGTAATATATATTTTTACTAAGCTTTCTATATGTGTGAGTGGATAATTGTTTTTGATTAGAATTTGTTTGGCTTTGTTAATGTATTGAGGCCAAAATGTTGTTGTTGTTAATGTGTGGATGGTTTGATTTGTAATTAAGTATTCTTCTGGAATTTGTTGGTTTTTGGTAGAAAGTTGTGTAGATTTTTGATGTATTTCTGTGTAGCTTTATATTTAAATATGGTATTGATTTTTCATTTTTTGTTTCCATTTTAAACTGTATATTTTTATCTTTTGAGTGAAATTTCCTGTATGTGTCTTCGAGTTCTTCTATTAGTATTATCAGCAAAATGTCATTGACATATTTCACGAGTAATGTTTGGTCATAAGATAACTGAGCTAGTGATGCTGCAATTATATATGTCAGAACAAAATCTGCCAATATTGTTGATACATTTCCTCCATTTCCAGTCAAACATCAAAAGAAAATAACATTTTAAACAATAATATGTATAGATTATAGAAGATAAAAATCTAAAAAAATTATGTAAGTGCTGGGTCGTAAATTTGTTTATTTTTTATGGTTTTCGGTGTGTTCACAGATAGAAATCGAGGTTTTTTTTATGCCTAATAAGTAATATTCCATGCTTAAATTACGTTAATTCTCAACCGTGAATAAACCAGGTGTATTATATACTTATAAGGCATACTTTTTCAAAAAATCACTAAGACGCTTATTATGAATATTATTCATAGAATTTTATTCAATTAGGAACAACGAAATAACTTTGTTGTAAAAATTTTATATACTTACTAGGGAACAAAATATAACTATTTTTAATAAAATAATATGCCTATAATTCATAAATTTATGGCGCTTAGTAATAAATAAATTACGAACTAGGCATTTGCATTCCTAGCATTTGAATTTTGATGAAGTGTCGCGAGATATCGAAAACCTCATAGTCATATGATTTGTCATACTCGTAAGTTATATTATAATCATATATGTACTAAACCTTATGTTCATATTACATATTTTTATATTTATCTATCATATTAAAATTTCACAAAGTTTGTATATATACAACTCACCTAATACAAAAATTTTTTAGTGAATTATAAAAAATATTTTTTTTTTGTTTATTAATTTTTTAATTATATTTACTGTCGAAAAACTAATATTAAAATGTCGCACTAATAAAGAATACTCCATGCCTACAAAACATATAAAATAACTAGAAAATTAAAATTATTATTTGGTGAGAATATATTTTATACCTTGCTAGTCATAAAATTTCATACTTCCTAGTTCTGTTACATGCACATTTTTAAATATAAACTGATTATCAGGCATGAAAAGTTATAATTTTGTTATTCATTGTTTATGAATAATAATCATTGTTTTGTTTTTTTCAAAACTTTATGCCAACGTTTTATATTCCACGACTAAATATTCATAAAAATTGATGCCTTACAGTCATGAATATTACAATAATATTATAAAAAGTGGTTATCGGGAATAAACATTTATAATTATGTTATACAAAACTTATGACCTGCAATCATAGCTTTATTTTTATCCGTGTTTATATATACAAATATGACATAGTTTTTTCATTTAAAAATAGTTAAGTAATATTATTTTATTTTATATTTTATTTTATCATAATTAAGTTTTTTTATTTTAACTTTATAAACTAGCACATATATTTTAAACCAAATGTTTGCCTTGTCTAAAATACTTTTCATTTTATGTCCTAGATGAATTTCTGAAGAAGAAAACAAAAAATTCTCGAAATATCCCTTAAGCATTTACGTAAACGTAACATAAACGAAGAACAAATTTCATATAACTCCTCGCTAACGTATCGCTTTTGCGAAAGAATATGTCTATTTGTCCTGTAATAATTAAAATTGTTGCGAATCATAAATTCTTCACTTTGTGTTACGTTTGTGTAACACTTTAGTGTAACTTATAGGTAACATTTTTAATCAATGGTAATAATTTTTTTTTGTAACCAATAAAAACGTATTTTTGTTTTTCATATATTTCGTTTATAAATTCAATTAAAATATTTCACACTGCCACACTGTCATGTTCAGTTATATCAGAGATAATGACATAACGTAAGTACTCGATACCTTGACTAGTAGGTGAATTATAATATTATATTAAAAATAGGAATATCGTAGCTTTTGAATTATTCCAATGATTACTCTGCACAGAATCTTGGATAAACAACAGTAACTGTCGAAAAAATCACCAAGTACTAAGTACTCTCCTACTTTCAAGTTTGCTTTTGTGTTTTCCAAATACATGAACATGTACACATGTATACATGTTGTTGTGCAATAAGATGGTGAGGTATTAATAATTTTAGGCTGTTAGTTAATTTATGAATAAATGCTGAAGAAGAGTATTCCATTGCAGATATTTCACCTCAACAATTCCATTAGTTTCATAATTTTCATGTAATTTATCTGTCAGTTTTTCCAGATTTTCAGCACATTCCACACACTGCAATGAATGACATTCATCTTGTAATTTACTACAACTAACAAATTTCATTAAACTTTTGTAGTCTGGAAATTGCTCACTACCGAAACAACTTAATTTTGAATATTGAAACATTAGTTTCAAGTTATGATGGATTATGCAGACACACACATTACGAATTCTTTGCGCTAATTTTACGCATTTATCAGGCCGAAGACTTGCAAATTTTGTAAATCCTACTTTTAATTCTGAAAACTTGCTCTTAAACTCAAAGTTTGCTTAATTTAACGTGCATAGCAGTAACTGTTTTTGGAGAAGTATTCGTTTACAACTACGTTTTACGTTTGCTTGGTATTACTCTGCTAATGGAATCTTTCGTATAAATTTTTTTCGCTTCATTAGTAGTTTCTTCTGGTAGTTTTTTATCGGCATTTGGAAATGATGACAGCGCTGTGGATTGGTTTATTTGATCCTTCTTGCTTTTTTCAATTAAGTGACGTGTTGTTTCTGTTCCAAATAAGTTTTGTATTTCTTGCACTTTCATATCCATTGGTAGTAGAGTTAATATTTTTCGTTTCTTCATATAATCGCCATTTTTAAAGTACAACTTTAGATTGTCCATAATGTCTTGATAATATTTTGATTGAACTTTTATTTCATCAGAAGAGTCAAGAGTTTCACCAATTAAAACATTTTGTATGTTTCTACCCAATTGCTTTGATTTCTCCTTTCCATATACTCAAAACTGCGACATAACCGCTTTCGATTAATAGGTGAAATTTGATTAGCTACAAATGGCACAATATGTTCATTTATGCGGCTAATTAGCTCATCACGTTCCATTTTGACTATCGTTGGTGATGAAGTAATATCTCGTTTAACGCTTGGTCTGCTGATAGGCTGTGGCTATACCTCCAATATTGCATCACTCAAAGTTGATTCTGTGTCACTTGTATTTTCAGTTTCGCATTTGCGTATGTAAATTAAACACTAAGTTTAAGTTTATTTAAGTTTATTCTGAATTTCTGGTGTAAGATTTCGTAATGTTTTTGAACACTTACTGATACCAAATGGTTTAAACATTGATATTTCCTCATATGTGACAAAAACTTATTTTAACTCTTAAAATTTAAAACACCTTCAAGCTTCTTTGCTAACACAACACAAATATTTTTTTAACAGAATTGACAAATAAATTTAATAATGATGCTGTATGTTCAAAATATCTCTAAAGACTATTCTTTTCATTACAGCGCTCTCATTTTATGACAGGTATTATCATTAATAGGTAATAAAGTACGGTACTCGATTTGTCTATGCCTCTAAAATTAATTTCGGACAGGATGAAAAGATAAATTTTGTTAAAAGCATCCATCCAAATTACTATAAAACAAGAATTCCAGTGGGTTTAGTTAAATAGATGATTCACTGCATTGTTTAAAAAAAAACGGAAATAAAAATTTTGTAAAAATTTTATTTTCAAAACGAGAAATTATGCCATCGGGAAAATTTAGTTTGGATTAAAAATAATAATAATAATAATAATAATAATCCTTTATTGACTTTAAATTTTATAATACAGTTGTATACATTTAATAGTTTACTGAGATCAGCTTTTAATAGTAAGCTTTACAACAGATGAAATTAATTAGTATGAGTATTGCGAAAAATAAGTGAAAAAGAATGTTTATATTTTCAAATGCAGTTCAGTCTGCTTAGTAACTAATAAAAAACTTATATTTACCTAACCTACTTAAATCTAAACTTAAAAGCTACGTTGCAAAAATTAAGCGGTAGTAAAGCTAATTGCATTTATTAATTCATTTTCAATACAATTTAATTTATTTATATATCTATCATTAGCTTCTCTAGCAACTACATTGACAAGCTTTATATTTAATTCGTTGTGCAGTCTTAAAGTGCTATAACGTCTAGGGCGTTTATATATAGTTTTTAGAAATTTGTTTTGAATAATTTGAAATTTCTTTTTATGACACAAAGCAATATCCCACCAAATTGGTGCACCATAAAGTATGATATTAAGAATCACACACTTGTAAATTAGTGTCTTATTATGACTATTCAGTTTACTATTTCTGTTGAGTACAGGATATAGACCTTTGAACAGTGCATTACATTTTTGTTGTATTTGAGTGACGTGTGTCTTAAATGTTAATGATTTATCCAAATAAATTCCTAAATATTTAGTTGAAGGTTTCCATTCCAAAGAAGAGTTTTGAATCAGAAAAGGTTGTTGTGGAAGTTTACGGGATGCTCTACACCTAGTAAAATAAATGGCTTCACATTTTGATATGTTAATACTAAGTTTCCAGTTTTTAAAAAATTCGAGAATTTTAGTGAGGTACAATTGAAGCTTATTGATAATAGATACCGCCAGCTCATCTGACACAAATATTGCAGTGTCATCAGCAAATAATGATAATTTACATTCACTATCTCTTGGAATATCATTGATGAATAAACAAAAAAGCAAAGGACTCAATACGGCACCTTGAGGAACCCCAGCTGGAATGCTAAGTATAGAGGACATGGAATCAAAAATCTGGACAAAAAATGTTCTATCAGTTAAGAACGATTTTATGATTTTAATTAAAAATATTGGAAATCCATATATAAATAATTTATAGCAGACTGCGTCTTGCCAAACTTTATCAAAGGCTTGTTCAAGGTCTAATAATATCATTCCAGTAGATTTTAGCGAAGATCTATTAGATTTAATATGATTGACTACACGATGGATTTGATGAACTGTAGAGTGCCCAGATCTAAAACCAAATTGCTCGTTTATAATTATTTGATTGTCAGTTATGAACTCTTCCATTCTTCTTTTGATAATCTGCTCAAAGAGTTTTCCCAATGTACAAAGAAGACTAATAGGTCTGTAGCTTGTAGCAAGAGTGGGGTCTTTGCCAGGCTTTAAAACAGGAGTAATTTTAGCTTTTTTCCATTGAATTGGGAAATAACCTAGCTTCAAGCAGCACTCGAACATTATCTTAAGAAAATGGATTCCACTTTCAGGAAGATTTTTAAGTAAAATAAATGGAATATTATCTACACCTGGAGCTTTGAGCCTTGGAAGGAATTTCAAAATATCAGAAATTTCAGAAGGGCGAATTTCAGAAATTGGAGGATTGTTATCCAAATTATTGAAATTAGTGCAAAAGTCATTCACTTGTTCTTCAATTACAATATTGGAGTTTGGAATTTGATGAGCGTCAAGGAAGACATCAGCCAATACTTGTGCTTTTTCTGTATTTAAGAAAATTCGATTTCCAGTGTTGGGAGTAACTAATGGTGGAATGGACTTGCGATGGTTTTTAAAATGTTTAGTTGTTTTCCAGAAGTTTCTTGAACCATTATCCAAGCATTCAAGCTTCGTTTGCCATTTTTGATTATAAAGAATATTTATATGATATTTAATAATTCTATTTAGCAAGTTTATTGAGGTTTTAATGTGAGCAAGGCGACTTCTGAGGTAAGATCTTCTTAGCGAATTTCGGTGTCTGATAAAACTTAACACTTGATCAGATAATAACAATTTATCAGTTGGAAGAACAGGCACAAGCGGTACGGATACATCACGAGCTGAAGAAATGGATGCTGTCAAAAAATCGACTGCAACGTTGACATCTGAAATAGTATGAATTGAACTTAAATTGAAATTTTCAATTTCAGATGAAATATGATTCTGATAAATGCTCCAATTAGCATTTTTATAGTTAAAGTATTTACGATGGCAATGATCTACTTGATTATTAAATACTATTGAACAGAGGACTGGCAGATGATCGGAGCAGAGTGCTTGAATGGTGTTAACTTCGGATATCAACTGAGGGTTGTTTGTTAAAAATATGTCAATAATACTAGGGACTCCAGCAGGACTATAGTGGGTAGGATCTTGGGGAGCGATAACAACACAATCAGAGTTAATAGAATAATCATATAAAGTTCGACCACCGCGGTTAGTTCTAGGACAAAACCAGTTAGGATGCTTACAATTTAAATCACCACCAATTAGGTAAGGAATATTACCACTACAAATTTTTACCAAATCATTTCTGAGATGCTCAGAATTCGAATATGAACAATATACAGAAAATATTTTAAGTTGATTATTATCACTACTTATTATATTAATACCCAGGGATTCTATACAATTTAATTTAAGGTCAGGAAGAAGCGAAAGTTTAATGCAATCTTTTATAAGAATACCAACACCACCCCTGCGAATATTTTCTCTATCATTACGATAAAATCGAAAATTAGAAATCGAAAATGAAATAGAAGGCTTTAAATGCGTTTCACTAATAAGTAATATATCAATATTAAAATTATCTAAAAACTGAATTACCTCAAATTTTTTATTTTTTATACCGTACGCGTTCCACACACAAATTTTTAAAGAATTATGGATAACAGACATATTTAATAGCAATATTAGCCATAACATCAAATTGTTCTTCTTTGGAATGGCACCCCCGAAGTCCTGAAACAAGTTCTTTGAGAATTTGTAATAACTCATGTGGTGCAAACAAATCATTTGTGCTATCTGAATTAATATTAATTGAATTTTCATGATTGATTGCATTTGTTTGAACCACTGTACTGAACTGCATTTTTTTGTTAACAAAATTATTATTATTATTATTATTATTAAAATTTTTATTGTTGTTTTGATGAGGTATTGAAGGAAGAATAGGAAAATCCTGTTGTTGAAATGAAAACGTTGGTTGATTTGAAGGTCGACTCAACTTATTTTTTAGATTCAGATGATTTTTTATTTGAATGTATTTTTCTCTTTCTGGACAAATTATAGATTTAGATGTATGATTTTCACTACAATTACAGCAAACATGTTTAGTAATATCGTTTTGTAAAGGACACTCCATATCATCAATATGTTCATCTCCACCACAGAAATTACATTTTGGCTTCATGTAGCATGCGTTCGCTCCATGACTATACATTTTACATTTATAACATTGGAGAGGACCTTTGCTGGTGGATCGACAAATTTCCCATCTGCACACTGTGTTATTAACAAATCTAATATTTTTTAATTGGTTCAGAGACATTGATCCTTTTTTGAAAGCAACAAAATAAAGGGCATCTTCACTGTTTCGACGATATTTTTTAGGAATAGTTTTCCAAACATTAACAGGACTCAGGCCACTATTCTCGAGGCTTTTCTTAACTTCATTTGTATCCATATCATGGAGCCCACATAGTACAAATTTAACAAAACGATTTTCCTCAAGCGTATATGAGAACATACCATTGTTATGTTCTTTTAATTTAGTAAAAATTTTGTTATAGTCTGATAGGCTATATGTAAGTATTTTTATGCCAATTGACATTATTTGTATATTATATTTTGAAATATTTAGTTCCTTCATAGTTTTATGAATCTCCGTTGAGGGAGATTTTGTAATTATTGGAGGAATTTTTTCTACAGGTTTTCTAGAACTTTCACCATACGGAGAACTAGTTTGCGATGTTTTTGCATATTTTGATAAATTAACGTTAGGCGGTAAACCTGCATACCTGTTTACTGTTGGGATGTCACTCATTTTAATGCCTTGACTCATCTGTTTAATGCTGCTGAGCGAGCTCCTAGGGAGGCTACGCATCTGGCGACTTATAGTTCTTTTATTTGTGAGCATCCACACACAATAATCACAAAACAATCAATTTATATTTCAATGTTTAACTTTAATTTGATTTGAATTTATAACTAACAACAAATCCAAACAAAAAATAAAACACAGTTAGAAATTTTAATATTGAAAAATTTGATTATAACTTGATACTTTGATGTTTACTTCGCAAACACCGAATATCGAATCGGATTAAAAATAAATGAAATATTTTTGTTCTGAAAAAAAAAATGTGGTAAAAGTGAGGGACTCAACAGCGCCATCTTTGAAAATATTTTTTAAGTTTGACACTGTTTTAAAAAATTATTACAAAATTTTAGGTAATTTTTTTAATTGTAATAAATCCTATCAATTGCCTTTCCAATAAGCTATAAATGACTTAAACTGGTTTAGTCAATCGTTAGCAATCGATATTCAAAGATATTCATGTTTCGCAAACCCCTAAAACTTTGCCGCCACCCTGTGTCATCCCTAGAGCGAAATTTAATTTTTTGAAAGAAACGTTATTTTTATTTTGTCATTGGCTATCTGTATATGAAATTTTATCGAAATCAAAAGGGGTCAGGACATATGCTGACCGAAATGCTGTTGCGGTGACGTGAAATTGCTCATTTTATTTTCGATTAAAATATCATCACGGTTTACACTGTGGATTTTGCAGTTGTACTTTTTAACTAAAATGCTCTCAGTTTTAATTTTTTTCTCACAAAAGAGGAACAATCTTTAAGGATTGATATAGCAAATAGCATGTAGCTTAACTTTCAAGCGAAACATAATTTATTCCCCTTTAAGTTCCAAAATACACTTTATTGTTAAAAAATAATGTTTTTAATTAATCGCCAAGAATATGGTTATATTTTATCCTTGTTAAATTTTAAAACTCGACTTTAAAAATATATTTCTTAGGTTAAATTTGAAACTTAACTTTGAAAGTTCAAAACTTAACTAACTAAAAGCAATGAACTCGTTACATACAACGACTTGATAACAAAAATGAAATTTTGTCTAGCTCTTTCATTTGTATATATTCATTTTATTTCATCAAAAATAAATATTTTACTCATAGCACAAGGTAATCCAAACTACAAAGAAAATCATCAACTTAACATTGCGAACACATTTCATTTCAAACAAATGAAACATCTTATTGACATTACAACCTCTGAGCTGCGAAACAAGTCAAATGTTAAGAAATCAAAAATACAGAGATATAAATGAAAAAAAAATGAATTTGTGTTTCAATTCTTTTTATTGTTATTATTTACAGCAAGCAAAACACCGTTATTAGATATAAAATGATGTTCTAAGGTTAATTAATGTAACGGAAAGTTGACACTTTAATGTGTTAATTGTTTGTTTGATTTTAATGCTAAAGAAAATGTACACCTAACAGAATTTGTTGAGCATAACAGAACTTAACAAAAACATAACGCTATTTGATAGTTAGCTAAGCACACCAACCTAGTAAATACCATGAGAAAGACAACGATTTGATTAGATGAATGCTTCCACCAAGATAGCCATATTTACAGCAAATTATATTATGATGATAAATTAATATGTTGAATAGAAACAATACTTATTGACGTTAACAAATACCTCCTGCATCTATATTCTTGACCGTAAAAGCGAAAGGCTTGTTGGCCAGCTGTATTGAATGACCATTCAACTGCCATGTTTCGAAGAAAATAATCCCTGTTGAAACACACTGGGTGGTCTGAGAATGACAACATCACCTAAGGTCTCAGCACAAAGCTGGTATGTATGTTTGTACAAATGAGTCAATAGATAGGTAAACGCAGAGGGGAAAAACAAAAAGGTAAGTTCGATTGTAATGAATGACATAAGGGTTGACTGTTGACTACCATGAGTAATGACCATCAACCAAGTTCCATACTTGGGAGCCCTGTTCAGCAAATCTTTGTGGAATCTAAACAAAAAAAATTAATTTAAAGACAAACAAAAGAAAAAGAAAATAAATTAATAAACGCCTAAAATATCTATTATTAAAATGACTATTATAATATAATATCTTTGGCATGATAAATCCTTATGGGCTTACCATCCAAGCTCTTGCATTTGTCCAGGACATTACCAACCTTGCATTCTATAATGACTGGTAAAAACTTAAGAGCCAGATTGGTGGAAAATTTATTTGCAACATCACTTAAGTGATGTTGTCGTACCAAGACTCGTTGTTTTGTCTGAAACGTTCGTGGAAACGCTATGTCCATGTATTGTTTTATGCGAGATCTGCCGATTGCTAACTGGTTTGTATGATCAAGCTCTATATCAATTGGCTAACCGAGACTATGAAGAGTTTGTAATGTAGTAGAAATTTTGTCATCTGATATATGGTGTTGACCAAATAACATGTAATTTGGAGAGTGATGAGTTGTGCTATGTACTGCTGAAGGAAGTGCATAAGCTATTTCTCCCAGATGAGAATTGCAGGTGTTGTGTTATCATCCTTTTATGTATAAGATCGAATATCTGATAGCATCGACCTATTTTATAATTCTTTCTTTGATTTAGTAAGTGATTAATTATATGTGAAATGTTACTCAAAAATATCATAGCAATTACAATTTATTATGTAGCGAAAATAGTTTGCCACTAGAGAGAAAAAATGCCACTTTCTGTATAAAAATAGACTTTTTATACTTCTTATATACAATGAACTATTTTAGGATTACTTAGATTTGCGTAAAATATTACTTTTTCGGCCTAACATACTTTACGCCCTCTATTACCTACGCCCTCTCTTTATTACTTAACCCCCTTTTATTATAACTTTACGCCACCTTTTTCTTACTTTACGGTCTTTTTTTGTAATTTTACTTCCTCTTGTAGGAATCATAGAAAATGTTATATAGGTGTAAAGTTAATTTCAGCCCAAGCGAGTTGTTGCCCTCGACTAACGCTCGGCCAACAAATTCTCACTCGGGCTGAAATGTATAACTTTACACCCTTGGTATATAAATTACTGTTATGCTTCACTTGCATATAATGTTATTAAAAAGTCTTGGATACGCGATATATAAACGCATCCATAAAAACCGGGGCGTTATGAGAGGGCATTATGAATTCATAACGTCCGCTCTTAATACACTAAAATAATATTTTAAACTTCAAAATATTTATCCTTATGGCATACTAGACAGTTTGTTTTTGTCGTAAATTGTGTTTTTGCTTTTAATTTAAAAAGTTTTAAAAAATGTTTATTAAATAATAATTTTTATTCAAATTAAATCAAAATTTTCCAGAATATTACTTTTCGAAATAAAAATGGCAATTTTCAAACCTGCCAAAAAAATCAACAGAGTTACTGGAAAGATTGTCCGATACAGTTATCATTTTATTTGATATGGGGTAGGTTGATGATGTTGATGATTGTTCTTGAACATTCGAGATGATTTCAAAACTAGAAATACACTTGTTTCTACCCCAGATGAACCTACTGCACTTGCAATCATGTTGGAAATTCTATTTTTCGAAGTGATGCTTTATTCTATGTAGCCTTGTGCTACAGTGTCACTCTTCCATTTGCTGTGCCATTTAAGGGTTTCGAAAGACGCACACCCCTCAATTAAGAGAGTAGACGAAGTGCGTCTCAAACAATGACCAGTAAACTGGTGAGGGTTTTCTAATTTTAAGAACATAACAATCGTGTTTGGAACACACTACCTATCGTATTTTTTCCAACTGGTTGCATTGTACACTTTCTGTTTCTAAATGTAAGAAAAAAACGTGACTCATTTGTTTCATTTGGCCTTAAATTCATATATTGTCGTACTATTTTCAGAGCACCCATTTCTTCTTCATCTATGATTGTAAAGCCTTTTGACGTACCTGTTTTAGTTTCTGGAACTTTAACAATCAAAACGGAACCTTTATCAGTTACATCCTTAACTGACAGTTTAACAATTTCGGCTGTTCTTAAGCCGCTAAAGATTTCCATAACTAAAACTACCTTATGAAACAGATAAACGTCATCTGAAGCATCTTTTATGAAAGCCATAACCTGATTGCTGGTTAAAACTTGAGATTTTTTGGCGTAGAGCCTCTTGATTTTGTTTTTAAAAACGATTATAACGGTTATAACAAACGGTTATATTTTGAAATATCAATTTTTTCGTAAGCTGTAAGGGTAGATTTTAAAATGGAGTATTTGGTCCACAGTGAATTCGGGGTATATTTTTCAAACTAAATAAAAAATTGAATTAATAAATTTACTTATTAAAATGTATAAACAAATTAGAATTACCAATTCTTGAAAGTATGCTAACAACACATTTTCATTCAGTGCCTTACATTATTTCTTGATTTCCATGAATGAAAAATACCGTAATCTTTATCATATTTTGTTTGGATTTATGTAATTGGCAATAAAGATTTCGTTGCTTTTTGAGCATTTTGCTTAATAAACTCTGGCAATTGCAAATCCCTTATTGTTTAGGACTAATTAGGAGTTCTGATTAATAATTATTTGAATCTTCAAACTGTTTTTTCTCATGGAAAACTACGCTACAAAATTTGAGAGAATTTGTTTATAGCAACGCACAAACAACAAATAATTATTTTAAACTTCAAAATAGTTATTTTCTTGGCATACTGGGATACATTTAAATTTTTTTGCATAGCAATATAGACTAAAGCCGCAATTAGACTATTGCAGAACTCTGCAATAATTCTGTAATGGTAGTGTCTTAAATATTCATTCCAGAAGAAAAGTTAGGCAATGAACTCATTTTAAAACATTGCAATGACTCATTGCAATGTTTTGCATTGAGTTCATTGCCAACTTTTTCTGCAATGAATATTTTACACACTACCACTGCACGACTATTGCAGAAATATTGCAGAGTTCTGCAATAGTCTAATTGCGGCTTAACAAATTAAATTCTTTCTTAGTTATTAAGTGAAGCATAAAATCTTGTATGCACCACTGGCGTTATTGGGTACTACGCCCATCAAACGACATCCATTCCTCGGGCCAGAGGCCCTCGGGCTAGATTACGTCGCTTTCCGGGCGCAATAGCCTACATAACGCTCTTGGTACATAAATAGCTATTTTCTATGATAGCATATGAAAAGTCTATTTTCATCACGCTTAATGCCTTGTGAAAATGGGTTCTTTTTCCACTAGTGTAAAAAGAATTACAAATTGTAGTTGCTATGGTTTTTCATATAATTTTACAAAGTTTTTTAAGCAACGTGACAATGAAAAAATAGAATTTGAACTTTTAATGTTATATTATCGATTTCTTATTTTAAAATTTATAATAAATATCGATTATATATATACTATCATAGAAAAAATTTCTTTTCCTACGCGAGATAAAAACGTTATTCGTTCATAAACATGTCTCACTCGATGCTAGCGCGTCTCGTGAACAAATGTTTACTTATTCTTGTGAAAAATATCGTGACCTTTCAAACAACGGTACTTTCCATCAATCTTCAAAACCAATTCACTTAAATGAGAAATGCAAAGCTGATGAAACTCGTGATCTACCTACACGACCGACGTGGAACCCGATCATTATGAAAAAAAAAATCTGCATAAAACAAATTATGTATAGTAGATGCAATTCGTATTCTGGATTCAGGACGAAGCAAAACGTTGATTTTTGAATTGGACCACTTGGGATCGACTTCATATTTGGAATATAAGAAAATTAAAAAATAACAGTCGTTTTAGAATTTTTAGAATGCTTTGTTTATGAACAGTGTGAAACGCAAGTTCAGAAAATTCAAACTTAGGGCAACTTTGAAATCAAATAACAAGAGAACGGCTCAACCGATATCAACGATTTTATGTGATCCAAACATTGATTAGATTTTTATTTTAAAAATAAAACCATGTGAGGTTTATTTTTATTTTTTCGTCTTTGCTTTTAACATAAAATAAAAGATATTACGAAAACAGTTTTTGCGAGTAAAATAAAAAATTACAAGAAGATTTTATTGGAACATAATTATTTGAAAAAATAAATATGTATATTGTATATAATCATAGAGGTTTTTTATAAAAAGTTTTTTGTTTCTATTTCTGTTTGTTTTCATTAAAATTTGTAAGAAAATAAGTGCATTCGATATTACTGAAAAATGACTGATTTAACTGAAAAAACGACAAAAATTCCATAAAGCTCTTACATTAGCATCAGATAATGCAGTTACTCGAACCTGGTTTTAATCTATATATATATATATATATATATATATATATATATATATATATATATATATATATATATATATATATATATATATATATATATATATATATATATATATATATATATATATATATATATATATATATATATATATATATATATATATATATAAAATTGAAAGTATGTATGTTTGTCGCTTATGCATTATTAAACCATTCATCAGATCATCATGAAACTTTGGGAAGTTGTTGTGTACACTTGCGCATAGGTAACAGCCAAATTTTGTTTTTGAATGGAACCCCGGGGCCATTATAATTATCTTAAGGGGTTCTGCCTAAATGTTCATAATAATTTAATTTGATTTTTCTTTAAATATCGTTGTATACGGTTGATCAATTTTTTTTGTTGAACATAATTTAATGAAATTGAAAAATGAAAGTATAATCTGAAACAATTACATTTGTATATCAAAACTATATGTATTTGAATTAAACACATAATGATGTTACAAATTTTATTATCTATACAATGTGTTATTGTTATTGGTAATAAACTAAATATGTTATTGGTTTGCAATTGTATGTAATGCATGTTTCTTCAACTAAGAAAGATAGTTGATAACATCGATTAAAAGCTCAAAATTACGAAATGGAATTCGCACAAATACTATACAAAGAAGCATAGCTTATGTATAATCAAACATGGATAGCAAGTATGATAAACAAAATAATTAAAAATGTGGCCCTTAGCCGGCATTAAGTTTGCAATAGTGATTTGCAAATAGTTACAATGCATTAAAATCAATGAATTTATAATATATGCCCGCCCGCAGGAACATATTTAAAATTTAAAATTTTGGATCTATGGATGTGACAAAGCGACCTACTTTAGTACCTGCTATTGGCAAATCAGTTAACGTGAGATATCGTATACTACCGACGATGGCTGTAAGATATCACTTATATTAAGGGGATGAGTGATATTTTAGGTGTGCTGGCAGATGTACTTTTCATAGTACCCTTAGTCTTAGTTATGGAATATTCTTTGACGATAACGCTCTATGTTTGTTAAAATTAAATGTCTTGGGTAATAGGAATTACAATGTGTGTCACAACAACACATAAGAACATGCTTTCTAAGGTGTTGATGGATGTAATTTTTTTATTTTTTAAAAGAATGAACTTATTGCTTGCTCGAACAAATGAAGTTCCATATAATTATTATTAATGCTGGATTGAGGTAAACAATGCGCTATATGATCTCGGTATATGCTTCTAGCACTGGGATAATTAGGAACCTAATTTTAGCTTTGTTCCTGCAAATTTGAAAAAAAGTGTATCGTTTTTATTTCTTCCATCCTATAATGAAATATTGCCCTATATCGTACATTATTATGTGAAAGGATTTATTATTGTTTTCCATTCTTTAAGAAGAGTATAAAAAAATATAAAAAAAAGAAATTTGCGTCCATCAACGTCTTAAAAAGCATTATGTTGTAGAGTATCGAGTTTGATGGTTTATTAATGTGATAATAGTTCACCATTCCAGCGAATTGTTGAATTGTTTTTATGGATGTGGGTTCCGGAAAATTTTTGATGACTTCCACTTTATCAGGGGAAGGAGTTGTGCCATCTACGGTAATTTTGTGACCGAGGAAATTCAGAGCAGGTACACCGATAATACACTTCGAAGTGTTGATTTTAATATCAAACTTAACAAGTCTTTTGAAAAGTACGTTTAAATGAATTCGATGCTCTTCCTCATTAAAAGATGCCACTAATAAATCATCGATATAACTATACACAAAATCTAGGCCTTTTATCACTTCATTCATGAAGCTCTGAAAAGTCTGTGCAGCATTCCGAAGACCAAATGGCATACGATTAAATTCGTATAAACCAAAAGGAGTTGTTAAAGCAGTTTTGTGAATGTCTTCGGAAGCTACTGGTATCAGATGATATGCCCTGACTAAATCTATTTTCGAAAAAATCCTTCGTCCTTGTAGATTCATTGTAAAATTTTGAATGTGCGCAATTGGATAACGATCTGGAAGAGTGACTGCATTTAGCTGTCTATAGTCACCACATGGACGCCAATCGTTAGTGTTCTTCTTTTTTACCATGTGAAGAGGTGATGCGGTTGAAGAAGATGATGGACGACATATTCCAATTTTATTCATATGTTCGAATTCTAGTCTAGCTGCTTTATCTTTCAATGCATCCAGTCTACGTGGTCTCGAATACGGTAGTTGACCTCGAGTGAAAATTGTGGTGTACCACGTGGTGCATGACTGGTGTGTTATAGTTTGGAGCTTCTATTAAAGAGGGAAACAACTTCAGAATGTTATTGTAGCCGTTTGCAACGATTTGTTGTAGTGGAGTGGGTATATCTATGCGAGAACTTACTCCATTAACGGAAAGTTTTGTATCAGGATCTATTAATCGCTTATTTTTCACATCTACTAAGAGATTATATTTGCTTAAAAAATCAGCACCTATGATCGGTTTGCTGACTTCTGCGATTATGAACTCGTGGATAAATACACGACGTAATCCCAGATCAAGTTTGATTAGTTTAGTGCCATAAGTGTCAATTGTTGAACCATTTGCTGCAGAAAGGGTTAAGTCAGAATTTCTGGAAGTTAGTCGAACACTGTTCCGTGGAAGTACTGAAATTTCAGCTCCTGTGTCCACTAAAATGACATGTTGGTTCCAGGGTCCCGAATGAAAAAGCGACGATTGTTTACCTGCCCACTATTAGTCGCTGTAATAGCGGGTGTTACTGGTTTGGGGAATCATTTTTAGATTGAAAATTGTTTTGAAAATCGCAAGGTTCAATACACTTTCTAGCTTTGTGTTTAAAGTTTGAGTGATACCAACACCATGATCGTTTTCTGGACCGACTGCGAGATCTATCTCGCGAATGTCGAAAATTTTGTCGCCGATGTGGTGAGTATGAACGAGGACCACCATTCTGGATAGCCATAATTTGTATCACGGATTCGAGTTTTGAAATTTGGTCTTTCAATTCGTTATATTGGGGTGTGGAATTTGATGTGCTTGATGTTGGTTTTTGAATTGCAAACACGTTGGGAGAATCACTTGCTTCATAAATCTTGTCGGCTAAATCTGTGAGATCTGATATAGATTTTTCTCCCACCGCAATTAAAGGAACAGTCATGTATTTCGGTAATCTTCGAAGCCATAATTTTTTAATGATATGATCACTTACTGAATCACCTGCAAGCCTCTTCATTTCTCTTAATACTTCTGAAGGTTTTTGATCACCCAATTCGGCCCGTTCGAGTAATTTTTCAAGACGTTTCTCTTCTGAGAGAGCGTGACGATTCACTAGAGCAGTTCTTAACGTATTATATTTATCGGTTCTAGGTGTATTCATCAATATATCATATACTGATTCGCATATCTGTGGAGGCAATGCCGCTACTGCGAGGCAGTATTTTGTAGAGTCATTACGAATATTATAAACCGTGAACTGTACTTCCGCTTGAACAAACCATAGCTGTGGGTTTTTTTCCCCAAAATGGAGGAAGTTTAATATTTGTTGATTCTACCCTGGAATTGCCAGAAGGACCAGGCTCTTTCGTTTCAATACTATTATCGTTTTCTGTATCACTCATTTTAAAGTAAAGAAAAAGTATGTACGAAGAAAAATAATATTAAATAAATAAAATTGTTACTTGAAAGAGAGCAAGCACCGACCAAATTATGTATCTATAAATATTATTGATATGTTTATATGTTTTCAATGTTTACTGTATATAAAAATAATTTCTAAAAAAAATCAAGATCATCTGATTGTATACTCTTTTACTAATATAATGATAATTAATTTGATTTGATTGAAACCTGCAAAAAAGTATTTCATTAATTCCAAAAAAAAGATAATGCAAAATTTTTTTAAAGAAAATTAATTAAATTTAGATAAAAAAAATTATGTTATTAAATTTAAATCAATAAAATATTTCAAAATTAAATTCAAATAAATAATTAAAAAGCTTTTATCTGTTATGTTATTCCATATGTTCTTGAACAAGGTTGCTTTTCTCCAATTGATGTTCCGTTGAGTTTGATTAATTAATAAATAGTATATATATCTTCAGTAACCGTAGTTGTATCGGTTTTCCAGGCTTATTGCTTAATGGCCAATAATTGTTTTCATTGATGATCAGCAAATAAATTCTTTAACTATATATATAGATATATATGTTCTGTACTAACTATATACATAATAACTATATGGTATTATTACTATAATCTCACAACACTGAGAAACTTGTTGTAGAATAAGTGCGGTTTTTTTATTGAATTTACATAAAAATATGGCTTTAGCACAACACTCAGTTTTTATTGAACAAAGAATTTTTATTATGTACTAGTTTTTTATATGAATTTATTTATGATGATGTTGTACCGCTTTTTAGAATGTTTTTTTGTGTTATAATGTAACAGTTTTACACCGTTATGACCACATTTTAAAATTTTTATTGATTTTAGTGTATCACAATTTCACAAATTTTAAAGTTTCTGATTTTAGTGTATCACAATTTCACAAATTTTAAAGTTTCTTACACTTATTTTTAACAAATAAACTTATTTCCATCAATTATAAACCAAATTTTCCGCGTTACGTTTTAAATAGTTCGTATAACGGGGTCACCATATATCGAGTTTGATGGTTTATAATAATAAAACTTTTAGTTTTTAATGTATTTAATTTTTTTTGAAATAAACTTTTATTGTAGAACTTCAAATAATATATTTAGAAAAAAAATCAAATAATTTAATTTTTAATTTAGATGTGTGAACACTCAGATTGTTTGACTCGATATAAAATTATTTTTTAATATATTTATTAATATGAAAATTTATTTCTTTTTTTTATTTTAAAATTCAAGTTATCAGCTGATTTAATTAATTTCTATAATTTTGTTTAGTTTAATACTTCAGGTATGCGTAACCTTTCTTTTGAAATATTTAACCTTAAAATTTAAATTCGAAAGTGAAGGAACGCTACATAGAGCTTATGTCTTAAAGGTTTTTATGTGTTGTTGTGACACATATTGTAATTTCAAATATGTCACATATTTTGAAATTGCACAAACTTTTTTGAACTGCAGTGAAAAAGATGATGAACAATGTCATTGAAGCTACAATTTTGAGTGGAAAATTCGAAGAGGAAGATGTAGTGTTGCCACGACAGACAGGCCATATTTCAATGATCCCAACAGATTCAAACGTTTAGTTTCACTCGCTTTTGCAATTACCATCGACAAAGCACACGGAGAGTTACTGCAAGTATGTGGACTAGATTTGAAGAATCCGTTCTTCTCAACTGGACATGGACAACTATATGTGGCTGGCGCGTTAGGAAAAGCTTCTGATTTATTCCTGTACGCACCAGACGGAAACATAAAAAATATAGTGTACCCACAAGTACTCGAATAAATAAATAGAATCTATACCAAGTTTACAGCGACATAGCAAATTAGTAGATGTAATTTAAATCTGTGCTGTAAACACTGTTTATTTTAAAATCTTGCAATTAATTTGATATCTAGGCTTACAAAAATCAATTTTTTTTAAATTTAATACTTCACCCTGTGAATACCATTGCAAATAAAAATCTTTGATTTTTACACCATCTTCTTTTCTCAAAAATTAATATACTATCTACTAATTTGCTATGTCGCTGTAAACGTGGTATAAAACGACATTTTGAAATTCGTTCCATATTAAAATAAATAAGTTGCAATAAAAATGACCCAATGTTAATTGAATGTTATCTTTACGAGTTTTCTCAAGTTTTCTTTGTTATGAGATAGCGGCAATATGCGACCAATGTTAAATAAACAAAACTTTTACGCTATATGGTGTAAAAATAAAATTTTGAGAGATTTTGTGAGTGATTAAGATCAAAGTAATTACTGTAATTCTGTTTTTGAAATCATGGCTACTCTCTCTCTCTCTGGCATTTACATCCCATGAAGGGATTTTGCCGTCTGTGCAATAAGCTTCCAATCATCTCGTTCCATGACCAGTTGACCCCAGTTTCGACATCCTATATCACGAAGGTCTTGGATGATGTCATCACGCCAGCGTTGTCTAGGTCTTCCTCTTCGACGAACACCAGCTGGTTGTTGTTGGGACGCTTTTTTTATCATTCTATCTAATGGAGCCCTTTCTATATGACCAAACCATCTGATCCGGTTAGATTTAATGAATCCGATTACATCGCAGCCTCCAAGAAGCTGTCTGATTTCGTGATTCATTCGGATTCTATACTGATTTTCAGAAACTTTGCATGGACCATAAATTGTTCGTATGACCTTCCTCTCGAATGTTGATAAAATTCTACAATCGGAGGAAGTCAGTGTCCAGCTTTCACTTCCAAATGTAAGCACAGGTCGAATTAATGCTTTGTAAAGTGTGAGTTTACACGACCGCGAAAGATGTTTTGATCGCAGAAGTTTTGAGTATGCGTCGAAAACTCTGTATGCAGCAGAGACACGGGCTTTGATATCTGCCTGCATGTCATTTGACGATGTTATTACAGACCCGAGGTATTTGAAGTTTTCCACGCGTTCAACTTCGTAGTCGCCAGTATCCAGATTTCCGGGAGGTATGTTCTTAGATGTTGTTAACACTTTAGTTTTGCCGGTGTTGATGCATAATCCAAGTCGTTTAGCACTTCTTTCAAGCTGAGAGAGACTATCTTTAATATCGCTCGTTCTACGTCCGAGAAGCACAATATCATCTGCGTAGCCAAGAACTTGACTAGATTTATTATATATGCAGTTTTGCGTCTCAATTCGGCTTTTTCTTATCGCGTACTCCAGCGCCAAATTAAACAGTACAGGCGCGAGTGCATCACCTTGTCGAACACCTGATGTTATATCGAAAGGATCAGAAACTGACCCTTCGATTACTATTCTACAGTTTGATCCCGATGTTGTGAGTTTGCACAGAGAAACAAGTTTCTCTGGGATACCAAGGCATATGAGTGCGGACCAGAGGTTGTCGCGGATGATACTATCATATGCTTGCCTGAAATCAACGTAGAGCTGGTGAATGCTGATGTTGTACTCCCAACATTTTTCCAGAATCATCCTTAATGTAAAACATTGATCTGTGGTTGAGCGGTTGGGACGAAAACCACACTGATAGTCACCGATGATAGATTCGGCGAACGGGATGAGTCGAGCAAGTACGACATTAGCTAGTATTTTATATGCTGTGTTCAACAGTGCGATGCCACGATAATTCGCACACTTTAGACGGTCACCTTTCTTATGTAGCGGAACAATGAGAGCTGTTTTCCATTCAGCAGGTAGTTCTTCTTGGTCCCAGATTGCAAGAATCAGATCGTATATACGTGAGACCAGAGCTGCTCCTCCATTTTTCAAAAGTTCTGCGGGAATTCCATCGAAACCTGGTGATTTGCCATTTTTCAGTTTTTTAATTGCAGCTTCCACTTCTTCTATTGCTGGATAAGGGACAAAAATCTCCTCATTTGTTGGAGCAATTGCTCGAATAGGATGAACTTCATTCGTCCTATTCAATAGGTCTTGAAAGTGGGATCGCCACACTGCCAGCACATCACGTTCACTTGTTGTAAGTTCATTATTTTCATTTTTGATGGCTGTAGATCTTGGGTGGAAATCTTTTGTCAGATTCCGTGCATTGGCAAAGCACTCTTTTGAATTTCCGATGGCCGCATGTTGGTTGATGTCTTCAATGCAGCTCTTCATGTGTTCGCGTTTCTTTTTACGTAGAAGTTTTGCTGAGGCTTTCCTGGCGCATAGATAATCAGCTTGGGAGCTTTGGGTGTTCCTTGTTAACCATTTTTCTCGCAGTTTTTGTTTATGTTCAACGGATTGGTGGCACTCGTCGTCGAACCATTCGTTGTGTGATTTCGGTGGCCGCTTTCCGATTGTAGTTTGTGCTGCGGCTATAATGGTTGATTGAAGCGTTTGCCATTCTTCTTGTATGTTTAATGGCATCTCAAAAGAGATGTCATGCTCTTCTATGTTTTGTGTTATTATTTCCTGATATCTTTTCAGCGTTTCCGGATGTTTAAATGCATCGACGTTCCAGCGCACGGTCTTTTTTGCTTGTCTGTTAAATGTAGATGATAATTTGCACTTGTACTTAAAGATGACAAGCATATGATCAGTGTCCATATCAGCACCTCTGTATGATCGAACGTCAGTTACACTTGTGGAGTGTCTCTTAGAGATCATGACGTGATCGATTTGATTTTCCGTTCTTCCGTCATTTGATTTCCACGTTGCCTTGTGATTCTCTTGTGAGGGAAGAAAGTGCTGGAAATTACTAGATCATACATCATAGCCAGCTCGGCTGCGCGAAAACCGTTATTGTTGCTGATATGATGCAAGCTGTTAGGGCCGATATGTGTTTTAAGTTCTGCAATCCTACCGATTTGAGCATTAAAGTCACCTACCACGATTTTTATATCGTGCCGCGGGATTGTATTGATGACTTCTTCGAGTTCTAGGAAGAACAGGTCTTTAATATCATCTGCTTTATCTTCAGTAGGTGCATGAACATTGACGATCGTTACATTGAATTTTTGCGTGCGGATTCTCAGTGTGCATAACCGCATATTAATTGGGCAGAAGTCGATAACATGCTGATTCACGCGACGGTGTATAAGAAAGCCAACTCCAAATTCTCCTCCGTTTTGATGACCGCAATAATAAAGAGTGTATCCTTTCGCTGTTTCATGGATTCCACTACCTGGCCATCTTAGTTCTTGTAATGCCACTATATCTAGTGTGTAGCTCTCGACTTGTTGTGTGAGTTTTAGGAGATCTCCTGGTCTTCTAAGGCTTAGCACGTTCCAGGTTCCCATTTTTAAATCGTAGTCCGGGTACAGTTTCCGAGGTCGTTCCAATAATGATTCCGAGATATTCCGAGGCCTGTGTACAGAATTCATGACAATAATTTTTTTACGGAAATGGGGTGTTAGCCCTTCGCCCAACCCAAATTTTCGTGAATGGGTTCGTTCTGCATCTTAAGGTCACCAGAAACAACCTTTTTACATGTTTATATAGCGAGCCGCTTGATCCAAGACAGACGCCCGCTGCAAGCCGCCCCTAACATGGAGAACAGACGCTTCCTACACATTTATATAGCGAGCCGCTTGATCCAAGACAGACGCCCGCTCCAAGCCGCCCCTAACATGGAGAACAGACGCTTGAGTTGCATTGGTTTTATGGCGCCAATGACTCGCCATGGTGCAGAATCATTGAGTATAAGCAGTATTTACTCTGCTCCTCTCAACTTCACCAACCTAATTCTGTTAGCGTTACCCAGGTAGCACGGCGTGGACGTAGATTTTCGGATTTTCGCTACCCAAATCATGGCTACTACGTCAACAAAATGTCTGTGCACAAACTTTATTTATAAGCGTAGCAAAGCACGCCGGGTCCTGCTAGTAAAAAAGGAAAATACGATACATGTGTGTACGAATAGAAATAAAATATATTAAAAATTAATTAAATAATAAAAATAATAATCAAAATACATTATTTAAATCTAATTTAAATAATCAACAAAATAAAAATCGAAAACAATTAATCAAATTGTATTGTTAAATTTTTATTTTAAATTCGGTTTGTAAATAATAAAAGACAATAATTTTTTTAACTTCATCACTAAATTCAGTACCAACAAATTGAAAAATTGTTAATTAATAAATTATTCAAAAGTAATTTATTAAAAAAACAAGAAATCATTATCTAAAATTATAAATCAATCAAACATACATATTTCTATTTCTTACTAAGCAACGACACAGGACCAAAATAAAGCCAAAAACTCAAAAGTATTTATAACGGATAGGTAGAAAAAAGAAATTTTATCCCGCTTTTCTTTTGAGCAAGTAAAACAGTTAAAGTAAAACAAGATAAAACCTACTACGAACAAAAATTTATTTTTCAATTAAATTACATTAAAATAAGAAAATTCAGTTTTTCAGAGCGGATTTTTAATTTTATGCATTTTATTTTGGAAGATAAAAATTTGAGGGCCTACACTTTCACCAGCGTCTTTCATGTTGAAATATGTGCTTATATATATATTTGCTTGAAAGTAAAGTATCAGAACAAGAGAATTGTCATATTTCTGGACGGCCAAGTAGTCATCATATGCATAATAGTGTGAACAAGTTAAACAAGCTTACTTTCTAGATGCCTAATCATACGAGTAGCGCATGTAATAGGGCAGGCGATGAATTAGCAAGGAAGGATCACATAACATCTTTCGTCGGACTTGGACCATTCTTTGAACTAAGGACAAAAATAATCGACGAAAAAATGAGAAAAAGCATTATGTCAGAACGGTACGGTACATGCCTAGAATAACGGTATGTCAGAACGGTACGGTACATGCCTAGAATAACGCCTCGGGGTAAGGGCAGTCTAAGAAGTTATTTAGGTTTAATAAAAGAGGTCAAAGCTACATCAGAATGCTGACAGGTGTTCATGCAGGACCTTGCAGATTTAGAAATCTCAAAATTATTGGGGTGTAGGAGAGACGATTGTTTCTGTCTATTGAAGGAAGAGAGCCAACCCCATACTTATAAAGATTGTGGAGTTTTAATCTACATGAAAAGTATTATCTGAGGTATTATATTGATGGGACTGACCTGCTTTTACTTAACCCTCTCTATATCCCGAAGAAGGTTAGATTGAGGGAAGTGCTTATGTGGTGACCATCTAAATTAAAATTTTTAACATTTTAAATTTAGCAGGCGATGTTTTACCATTCAAATTAATAAAAATAAAGGCAATGTTAAGGACTGCCGACAGAAGCGAAAACTTAAATCTGTGAAATAGCAGTATTTTTTTGTATATTCCAATTATTGTAGCATCGCAAATTAAAATTTCAGAATGTTTAAATTAAAATCATTAAAATTATTCTGGGTTTCATATCTATCAGTATTCCAAGCTACTATTATATACATTTTTATATTTAAAGTACTCAAAACATATCATATAAAAATTTGCGTCTATCAACACCTTAGAAAGCATGTTGTTGTGGGACCTTGTTCTTAAAAGTTTTTCGTGTGTTGTTGTAACTCACCTTGTAATTTCTACTACCAAACAAATATTATTTTAAAAAAATAGTGTATCATCAAAAAATATTCCATAACTTAGAGTAAGGGATGGTTTCGTTGATTGAAAATACTTCATCTACCAGCACCTCTAAGATATCACTTTGGCTAATGAGATTGCATTGCTATTGCCAGTGGTATACGATATCTCAAGATAACTCATATGCCAATAGCAGGGACTAAAGTACGCGTGGTTGTCACACCCATAGATCAACAAGCTAAAATTTTACAAATATTCCTGTGGAAAGCTAAGCAAATTCATTGGTATTAATGCGCATTGTTACCGTTTACCAATCACTATCAGCTTAGTGCCATCTCTGATTGCCATCCATGTTTAATCATACATAAGCTATGCTTCTTTGTATAGAATTTATACAATTTCCGTCTCGTAATTTTGAGCTTAAAATCGATATAATCGATGTTCTCAAGTCTCAAGTTACATGTATTAAGTCTTCACTTAATTTTAGAAACATGTATTATATACAATTCCAAATTGACAACATATTTGGTGAAGATGATTTAATCTGTAACACGATGTTAAATTTTCAACACATATAACTTTGATATACAAATGTAATTGTTTCAGGTTATACTATCTTTCTTACGTTATTTTTAATTTCATAAAAATTATGTTCAACAAAAAAAACATTCAACATGTTCAACAAAACAAAGCAAACTACCGTTTAAAACGATAGTCAAATAAAAAGCAAATTAAGTGTACACAACAACTGTATTAATGATGATTACTGTACTAATGCATAAAAGACAAACAGACAAACTTTTAATTTTATATATATTCAATATTTATTCAGCATGATGACTCGAATTCAAATTGCAAAAGACAGTAGCAATATAACTTTAAAAAACTGCGTTATAGATCAATTTTTTAAAATTCGTGTGAAGAAATTTTTATTATTTTTATGAATTCATGAATAAAAAAAATAATTTTAATGGTATTTAATAAAAATTAAAAAAACAACACAAAAGTATTTCCAATACCCGCAATTGAACTCACTATCTACAGAACATCAGTCGAGCACGATATCCACAACGCAATTTGAAACGTTAAGAAATGATAGATAGATTTAATTTAAAAAATATAGACAGATAGAAATGATTTAAAAATATATTTTTATTCTCTTCCATTTAATTATATCGGCTTTATTTGTATGTTTTGTCGATAACAATAGTATGTATTATTGTATTGTTTTCTAACCTATAGCCTAATGAACTTAACCTGTTGTCTAATGAAAATTTTCCTATAAAAAAATTATCATTATTCAATTGGTATGATTCCAATTGGTCAAATTGTTTTGATTTCATTAAAATTATTTTCAAATTATAATCACAATTGCTTTGATAAGTTTTGTTCAAAAATTAAATTTTGAGTAAAATTCTCTTATTTCGTTTAGTTGAACTTGGATGATTGTATAAGAAGGGCGTTTTTTATCATCAGGGTTTTTTTATTTAGAAATTTGATTTATCAATTAAAACAATAAAGGTTTATTGTTTTAATTGAAGAAATGTTTTTATTTTTTATAATACACAATTCTTTGTTAGAGAATAAAGTATTGTAATCGATTCGTGAATAATGAATTTTATTCTCTGGCAAATTAAAATTCTCGCTCGTGCCTCGCTCGAATTTTAAACTTTTGCTTGAGAATAAACTACTTCATTATTCACTCATTGATTAAACTACTATTGTTCTTCAAAAATGCATATAAAACTTGATGACGCGAATATTCAAATTTTACTCCATAGAAAATTTCATAACGCGGCTAAAAAAGTTTTCACTTCAAAAAGTTAACACATCTTCTAATTCATTTTGTGTTACAATAAAAGTTCTCTAAACATATTTTGCTTTTTATTCGTTAAAACTTTTGTTGTTATAAAACTTAAAGATCTGTACAAAATTAAACTACTTTACCTAAATAATAAATATAAGGAAAATCTGAATCTTAAATATAGTATAGCCTGGATCTTAAATATAGTTCTCCATTTATAAAAAAAATTGTTTTTGTTTTATCAAACAATTGGGAATAAATTTTATTGGGGTCAAATAATATCAATCAACGTTTCTTTGCATATCGGATACTCAACTAAAGCATCAAAATTGATATCATAACAATCTTCAAGGATCCTGATACAATTGGAATTTAATACAGAAAAATATGTTGTTGGAATTAATTTCATCTCATTGTCATCAAGAATTATTTGCTATGCAACTATAAATTATAGAAACACAGCTATAAATTGGTGACCATTCGACAATTTACAGCAGATTCAACTGTAACAAGTATCAAATTTATTATTTAATTAATTTTAAAATATTATAAATTATTATATAATTATTCCTAAATTTAGAGTAGTTGCTAAATTCATTTTGTTTTAAAAAATTTTAAAATATACATGTTTAGAGAATTTATTTGTTTATTTTTATTGTTAGTGGCATCCTCCATAATTATAATTGTGGCACAATACCACAATTCCTATATGGTTCGCTGCAACACTATTCTACCTAGTTCGCGTCACAACAAGACTTTTTTGCCACGCATCGTTCCCAGCAGTTTCAGCAGGTCCACCAGAAGCTGAGGAAACTGCTGCTTCTACCAGACCCAACATTTTCACGTACACCGCAGACCAGCTCGAGTCACTAGTCGCTCAGCGGACCGACGCCGCTTTGGCTTGATTAAACCATGGCGGTTCTCCTTCTAATCCTACACTACCTCCACCAACCCCTGCAACGTTCCTTGCACAATCTCAAGCTTCAACTTCTTCTGCAACTATGCAACAAATTGATCACGTAGCTTTCAAAATTCCTCCCTTCTGGTCTGAGACTCCAGACCTTTATCAGGGCGTATCAGGTCCCAGCAAACTGAGTTTGGGCACTTACTTAGTATAATTACTCCCGCGCTGGCAAATTGGCATTATTTAGTGATATCTTGGTTAACCCCGAGCAAGATTTCCCCTACGATATAGACTCACAGAGGCTTTTATAGCCCACCTATTCGGTAGCACTTCGGATCGCATACACAAAATACTACGTGGTATGTACCTTGTGGATCTTTAGCCCTCACAATTACTCCGGGATATGGCTACCTAATCCCTTAATACCTTTTCAGAGGCAGTCCTTACACAGCTATACTTAAAATCAATACCTACCAGAGAGTATATAAGTAGGGTAAAAGTGATCATTTTAATCACAGTACAACATTTGACTACTACTTACTAATTTCTAATGTAATCTACGAAATCTACAGAAAAAAACATTATATATTTACGAATCCATATTTCATAACCTACATCCCATCATACACCTATTGCTTGTACAGTAATCTCAAAACTATTTCTAAATTAGTCTATTTTGTTGTTTTGAACTTTATAAAACTAATCTAAAATGTCTAGAAAAATAAATATCAACAACTTTGCTATTTTACCCTTTTTTGCTTTGAAAAACAAATAAAATTTTTCCAGGAAGCTTGTAACTTGAACCATAATATTTCAAAGCATAACAATAAATTATGATGACATCCACAAATAGAACTTTATTGTTTTCAATTCTATTTTATGATTACTTTTCAAAATAAAAAAAAAATAAGCACAACAATAATAGAGGAACTTACTAAATAACTATGTTCTTCGTACATTTATTTGTTCTTCTTAATAACTTTTTATTTTAAATTTAATTCATTTTTAATTTCATTTAATTGTCCATGACAATAATAACAGAAGTAAAAAAATTATTTTATTTAATAGCAAAAATAATAGCAATTAGAAAAAGCGTCAGGAAAATAAAATGAATTAATTTAGTATTATTTACCATAGACTTTAAATAAATTGGAACAGTTTGAATAACAAAAGCAATATTTTGAACCTTGTAAACTAACTACCATAGAGCTAGCTTATTCAAACCACCAACTCTTAAAAAGACATTTCTGTTTCCCTCGTAACAAAAATCTAAAATTGAAATCTAAAATTTTAATTTTAGCCATTTTAATCAAAATTTAATCTATTTTCAATTGTAACATTACTCAAACCCAAACTAACATCAAACATTTTAAGTAATTAATTAAAATTAGAAAATTAAAAAGGAAAGAAAAAAGAAATTAATTATAATGGAAAAATAGCAAGAACAATACGAAAATTTTTTTTTTTATCTATTTAAATTTATATTTACTTCTTCTTCTTCTTTTTTTTGTTTTTTTCTCCATCTCTAATCATTTTTTTTTTTGCAAAAAATAAATAAATAAATAATTTTCTTTTTAATTTTAAATGCTCCTTTCTTTTAACTCAAAGGAATTTAGAAAAACAAAAAAAAAATATTAATTAATTTTAAAATTAAATGAATTTTCCAACAAAATAAACAAAAAAAGAAAAGGAAAACCCCAAACCAATTAAATTTTGTTTTGTTGTTATTTTCAATTATATTTAAGAAAAACACAAAAATAGCACAAATTATACATATTGAGCAGGCAAATCGTAAAAAAAAGAAAACTCTTTAAATGTTTTTCAATTGATAATAGAGAATGGTTTTTTTTCATTTTGTTTTTTATATAACTATTTTTCTGGTAAGCTGGTTTTTTAAGGATTGGAGAAATTGGTGGGTTTATTGGAAAATACTGGTTTCTTATAGTCAGCAGGCCCTCACTCCTTTCTTTCGATGACTACTACATATATTATACTTCGTGAGGTGCCTGTCCTTGACGAGTACGACATTTTTTTAATCTGTCATATCTGCCTCAATTCAGCAGTTTTTTGCTCGGCAAACACCGAAACATGACGATTGTCTGGGGTCTTGTAAACTTAATACCACAATTTTGTTTTCTTTTAATAGGGGTGGAAATTTGTTTTAGAAAACGAGGAGAACCTTTTCCGACAAAAATTTGTCTGCTACTGTCAAATTCAACAGTTCACTATAGTTTTCTAAAACAAATTTCCACCCCCATTAATAAAAAATATAAATGTGGTAGCAAACTTTGTACCGAATAGTTATATCTGAAATAACTCCACTCTCATTTACCGACTCGATATTGTCGATATGATTTCTTATCGATTTTTCGTTATATCTGACATATCAGTTATATCTGTTATATCTGAAATAACTCCACTCTCATTTACCGATTCGATATTGTCGATATGATTTCTTATCGATTTTTCTCTTTCTCATTACACACAATCAATTCAATGGTTGTTTCTTTTTCATTTCTTTCCGTTCGCTTTTTTTCTTAGTTTTTTAAATATATAAAGAGGCAGTCTGTTCGAGAATAATCGCAAATTACTTAGGGATGATTTAATTTTTATTTTTAGTTTTAATTGTTCTAACAAGTATTGTGATTTTCTTTATTTTTGTGGAATTTTCTTTTTCCTTAATTAAATTAGAATATTTAAGTTGTAGCTAAGTTAAAATAGGACTGTTAGAAAATTTGGTGTAGTTAACTGATAACTAAATGTGTCGTTTTATTGAAAGTAAAATCATTTGAAAGCGTATTAGAAAAAATGGCAGTAGTGTTCGTATAGATTTTGCATGTTTTTAATGATGTATAAAATCTAACGAAAAATAAAAAACGTTTAATTTTGTAATTAGAAACGACAAAACAAACAATAGCAGAACAACAAAAAAATTGGATTATGCATAGTTACTTCGGTCTGAAAGACCACTACATTACATTCTAGAGAAAAAAGTGAAATTCCTACCCCCACTTTTTTGACATTTCTTGACGTTTCAGGACTTACTGATTCTAAAAAAAACAATGTGTGTCTGCCTGCCAGCCGGCCGCATATTTTCTGCATAAAAAACGTTCAATGTGATAATTACTAGTAACATTGAATATTGAGAAATTTTGATGGTCGGGATTGGTATATGAGACCAAAAACTAGATTATTGCATTTCAAGTTTGTCAAAAAAAATATTGTTTTTTACCCAATTTTTTAGATAAAAATAAAATTAATTATTTGTATGACATGAAATGTAATTGAACATGCAAATTGGACATGGACGTTTTTGATTTTTTAAATTTTTGTAATATTTTTAGGATTTTGAAGGAAGTTTCAATTTTTGATTTTGTAAGAATTTTCGGAAAATACTTAGAATTTTGAAAAAATTTAAATTTTTGGTTTTATTATAATTTTTGGAATATTTGTGGAATTTTTAAAAAAGTTTGTGTTTTTGTTATAATTTTTGGATTATTTTTGGGATTTTGAAAATAGTTTCAATGTTTTGAGTTGGAAAAATTTTCGGAATATTTTTAGATTTTGAAAAAGTCTAGTTTTTTGGTTTTATTATATTTTTTGGAATTTTTAAAAAAGTTTGTGTTTTTTATTTTGTTAGAATTTAGTTAAAAAATATGGAGGGGCTGAAATCTCAAGCTCTGAGATATCAAGACTTCAGTCTGGGTTAAGGATTTTGATATAGTTTTCGGCAAAAAACTTTTATGAGGACATGGTTTTTAGTTTTGGGCAGCGATGTATATCAAACATATCTTTTTGTTAAAGTACAATTATTTTTTATCTCTATTTACATATGTATTACAAAACTAACACGAAACATCAATACGTTGTTGGAAAATTATAACAGACCATTATATTAACATAATTCAGTGAAAAGATTATAAAATCAGCAAACTACTCAAAAACCTCGCAATTTAGCGTTTCGAGAAAATATTTCAAAATCACAAATTCATATTTCTTTCATTTCTTCCAAAAATATTGTGAAATAAAAAATTTAAACTTTTTTCAAACAAAATTCTAAAAATATTTCAAAAATTATTACAAAATCACAGATTAAAACTTTTTTCAAAAATTCCAAAAATATTGCAAAAATTATAACAAAATCAAAAAATGTAACTTTCTCCAAAATTATAAAAATTATAATAAAATCAAAACATTAAAATTTTAAAAATTCCAAAAATATTCCAAAAATTCTTACAAAATCAAAAATTCTTACAAAATCAAAAATTCAAACTTTTTTCAAAATTCTAAAAATTTGTATATTAAATTTAAAAACTTCTATTTTTTTTTTCAAAGTTCTAAAAATATTCCAAAAATTAGAATAAAATCAAAAATTTTAACTTTTTCTAAATTCTAGCAATATTCCGAAAATTCTTAAAAATTCAAAAATTGAAACTTTTTTCAAAATTCTAAATATATTCCGAAAATTGGAATAAAACCGAATATTTAAACTTTTTCTAAATTCTAATAATATTCCGAAAATTCTAAAAATTCAAACATTTTCCAAAACTCTAAATATATTGCAAAAATTATAACAATATCAAAACTTGAAACTTATTCCAAAATCATAAAAATTATACTAAAATCAAAAATTTAAAATTTTTCAAAATTCTAAAAATATTCCAAAAATTCTTACAAAATCAAAAATTGAAACTTTTTCCAAAATTCTAAAAATATTGCAAAAATTATTACAAAATCAACAATACAAACTTTTTCAAAATTCCAAAAATATTTAAAAAATTATAACAAATTTAAAAATTTGCATGTCCAATTTCATTTGCAATTACATTTACGTCATAAAAACAGCTACATTTTTCCAAAATTCTAAAAATATTGCCAAAATTATTACAAAATCAACAATACAAACTTTTTCAAAATTCCAAAAATATTTCAAAAACTATAACAAATTCAAAAATTTCCATGTCCAATTTCATTTACCATAAAAACAGCTACATTTTTTTTCCAAAAAAATTGGCTAAAAAAAAATGAAATCATTTTTTAACACACTTGACATTATTTTTTTGACAAACTTATAATGCCATAATTCTCAATAATAATAATAAAATTTCATTTCAAACAAATAAATAATTTTATTTTTTTCCAAAAAATTGGGTAAAAAAATAAATAAAAATCTTTCTTTTGACACACTTGACAACAAATTTTTGACAAACTTATAATGCAATAGTTGCAGTTTTTGATCACACATACCAATCCCTACTATCAAGATTTCTCCAAATTTAATGTTCCCACTCGTAATTACTTAAAATGAACGTTTTTTAAGCTAAAGATATGAAAATTTGCTGTTTTTGACACACTTAATGTTTTTTTTGACACACTTCCGGTATAGTTATCGGACACAGCGTCCATTCGGACCTGCCTCTTAAGTATATCTATTTTTAGGAAAAAAAATTTGGAAATCCCTCGAGCGGTTTTCCCTGCAGCGTAGGTAATGACGGACGGTCGGCCGGCCGGCCGACAGACACACAGACATTTTTTTTTTGCTTTTTTAGAATCAGGAGGTCCTAAAACGTCGAGAAATTCCAAAAAAGTGTGGTTAAGAACTTCACTTTTGGCTCATGAATGTAATACTTAGGTCTTTCAGACCGAAGTAATATTTTAAGAATATTGGGAAAGAATTTTATTTTTGATTTTATTATAAATTTTGCAATATTTTAAGAATTTTGAAAAAAATTTCTATCTTTGATTTTGAAATAATTTTTGGAATATTTTTAGAATTTTGAAAAAAAGTTTAAATTTTTGATTTCATAATAAATTTGGAATTTTGAAAGAAATATGAATTTTGGATTTTGTAATATTTTCTCGAAACGCTAAATGGAGAGGCTTAAGAGTAGTTTGCTTAGTTTTTCGTCTTTTCACTAAATTTTATTAATTTAGGATTTGTTATAATTTTCTGGAAAGGTGTTGATGTTTCCTGTTAATGTTGTGATAAATTACTAAACAGAGATAAAAAAATACTTGTACTTTTGTTAATAGACTAAGAGCCCGCGACGGCCAGACCCTCGTTATTTTATAAAAGCTGAAAGTTTCTCTGCGCATACCCCCGCATACCAAACTTTAAAGCTTAAGGGTATCTGGCAGGGGGATTCCACGATAGTAAGTGTCTGGCAATAGGTGACGTGACTTCTAATACTATCCCGAAGAATATATAAAAAAATTAGCTTTTATACTTTCACGAAACTTTGGAGGCCCCTTTGTTACCTGCTCCCTGCCAAATCCACTATGATCCAAACTTCATATGTCGCTTATCGTTCCTACCTGAGTAGAGGGTATGCGCAGAGAAACTTTCAACTTTTATAAAATAACGAAGGTCTGGCTGTCGCGGGCTCTTGTTCTATAAAGTTTTATCTGTGATGAACTCTGATAACAAACTGTGATACTCTTGTAACGGATTAACGTATTAACCAGCTGATTAGTTTTGAATGCATTTATATATATGTATTTATTTATTTTAAATCATCGTTGTTATTAATTTATATATCTGTATATATTTGCACGTTAGATAAATTTTTATATTTTATGTTTTTCTTTATATACATATTTCTTTTCATATAGAAATTAAGATATTCAGTTGTTTCTCGGGAACGCCATAGGGTTTGAATTGATGTAAATTATTAGTACTTTTAAGCTTGCATGATATTTTTTTAGAACTTTAAAAATATGTATAGTTATATTTAAATGCTTTATGTTACTATTTATGTAACCAAATCATGTATGAACATAATTAGGTTTATTTTAAGAATCTCGTTTTACATTTTCGCTCATAATATATTGGTATTTATATATATTTATGACCACATTTATTTACATGTATAATTAATAATTTCGATAATCAAAATATATAAACGATTGATATTTTTCAATAGCTACCTTTTTTTGATAATTTTTACATTAAAGTGTTTAGGTTGAATGTTTTTGTTTATAGCAACGTGGCATTTTTCTAGATAGTTATAGTGAAGTGGAAATGACCGGATAAGAGTTCTTTTTGATTATGTGATTCAAGGTTTTTCGGAGCTCCATGCAATAGTGGGATTTCCTCGGATGGAGGAAATCAAATAAGGTTCTGGGAGGGTTTGAAAAGAATGCTCATCATCATCTGATCATTCAGGTAACTGGATGTCAACATAGTGTCGAAGTGTATACAATAGTGTATCTTCTTCATTAAATGGTTTAATTTTGAGTTTTTTTTGTTTGTTATTAACCGTATATAATTAGCAGTACATGCAAGCTCAGAACGGAGATGGTAGAATATCACGACCCAGAGGCTGACATCTAGCCGGAAAATGTACTGCCCATCATACAATCCAATCTGAGATTTCTGTTAATGCATGATAGTTCGAATGTAGTATTCGATCCAAAACTCTATCTAGTTTCCAAATACAATGTGTTTGAAACTACCTGAACTAGCATCGTTATAAACCTAATATGACTCAGCTATATGTAATAGTTTAACTATTATTCATTTGAGCTAGAAGTGAATTTTTTTTGTATATAAAAATATAGATTGATATTCATACAATTGAGCCACCTTTTTATATTTATGTGGTTTTTATTGTACTATTTCCGCTAGAAATGATTTCCTCAAAATTAAAATAAGAACATGAACACAACTGTTTTAATTATAATTATATTCTTTATCATAATTACCGAAAATAAATTCAATAAGAAATTCAACATTATTACATTGAGATAAATAAAACTCGTCGTTGTCTTTGTTTCCATCAATAAACTTTGGGGCAAAAATACCAACAACCTTGATAAAAACGAGCGGCAAATAGCAATCACGACATTTATATTGTCATCATCAGTAGTGTAACAATTCTTTCTATTATTCAGCTATCTATCAACTGTCTTTACACAGGCATAAATATTGTTTAATATACCATGGTGCAACTATTGTTATTATAAGTGCTATAGGCTACTCCGTATGATTGGCTAGGGAGGAAGAAGGTACAGATTGGGATCAAACATGAACTAATGGGGTTAGTGAAATATTTCAAGTTATGTTTTAACATTTAATGAACATATGTTAAAGTAGTATGTGTGACAGTTTAGATTCCTCCATTCTTAAGGGTCGTCAGAATCCATGGTCCTTTATTATTTAAATCTGTTTACTGGTTAATGTTGGTATTATATTTTGGCCAGGCATACAGTTCCATTAATGTTTCTAATAGTGATTGCACTATCAGGATCAGGGTTCGTCACAATTGACAAAACCCCAGGCAATTGCCATGTTTCGGAGTTTGCCAAGGAAGAATGTGGTCAAATCGAGGTTAATGGCAGCTAACCATAGGATTGCGTGCAAAAAACCAAATTTGATCTTTACTGATTTCTAATTTGGGACATATTAAGATCTTTGTTGATCTTTAAAGATCTCTTAAAATTTTCGGAGATGTATTTAAATCTCTTAAGATGCAATTAGAACTCGTGAACACACAATATTCAGATCAACGAAGCACATGGAATAAAAAATTAACCACGTTTATTGTATGTGCCTCTAGTGTTTGTGTAAATAGCGAAGTAAAATAGTCGCAGCCTTAAAATTAATTTTGTTCCAAATGAGACCAATCTCCGGAATCCTTTTTTTCAGTAAACTTTTTAAATATCAAAGTATATTCAAATTTAACACAGGAAATTGAATTTTGTTAAAAATTAATAAAATAAAACCAACAATATTTTGGAAAATTGAGTTATCATCCTGATTATACTAAAACCCGACAACTACACTCAGGTTAAAAATTAAACAAATTCAAGCAACACTCCCACTTAGTAATTGAATGAAGGCATTTGTATTTGAATAAAAATAAAATAATTCCTATAACATAATAAGGAAAACAGACAGACCATTATAATGAAAACAAAACTCTTAGCAATTTTCCTTTCATTTTCCTTCTTTTCATTATTTTTTTTTGTTATTTTCCTCAACGTTTCTTTTGTAAAATATGGTTCTTGTAAAAAACTAAAAAAACATAAATCATTTTCAGTTTGTTTTTCTTTTACTTGTTTTTCTTTGCCTAAGACAAGCCAACCAAAATTTTTTATATCTTGTAATTTTAATGATAATTTTCCTAAAAAATAAAACGTAATAATAAATAAGAAATACGGAGATGAAAAGAAATGAAATCGCGATATTTTATAAAAGAAAATAAAGGAAAACGAGTTATATTGAAATTCTTCCTGAATTGGATTACGGGATTTAAGGTGACAACTTGATGAAACTATTAAGTTTCAAAACATAAAAATCGTTTAATTATTTATAATTTTTTTTTTAGAAATGTCTAAATTTAAATTAAAATGACAGATGAATTGAGAAACAGAAAAGTTATGATTAATTGGTTTGTTGAAACCCGATTGTTCTCGGTGATTAAGTATTCTTTAGGTTTAGAATGAACAAAAAAAAAATGGTTTTGATGAAGTAAATAAACATTAATAAAGTTTAATCGTAGTTCTTGTTTGGCAAGAATAGCGATTGATAAATTAAATTTTTTTCTAAGCTTTTGTTACAAGGAAGCAAAATACATTTTAAATTTCTAGTCGGGTGATATATTTGCAGCATAATTACAATTGATAACTTCACTTTTTATGAACAAAATGTTTAAGTAATTTGTGTTTTTTGTTGTCCAAAGTACAAAACTTATAAAAATAAAAAGAATTTTGAAAAAATAGAGCTCTAGATTAAATTAAGGCACTTAGTAAATATAGGCACTTGATTAAATTGTAAATTGGATGCCAATATTCATAGTTACTGGTACTGCTAAAATTCATCGTGCCTGACGGAATTCGTCTCGGGTTGCAACACAAATGTATTCCAGTTTTATTGTCAGTAGTAATTGATTAAAAACAGTGATCATTTGAAATCATTTTTTGCGAAAATCTTGAAAGCAAGTGGATTGGTAAAAACCCAAGAATAAGTTCTTTGGTCAATGAGTTTTTTGTCACATTTTTTTCTCTTGCGTTTTCATTAATTTTTTTCTTAAATACTTGTACAAGTGTACAAGACTGTTATCTCTGATATAAAATGTGTGACAATTCAGTTTGTGAATACAGATGAAAAACAATAACAAGAAATACACACAATTAGTTAAAGTTTAAACGAGAATTTAATTAAATGTTATTTTCATTTAATCAATAAATTAATTTAAAGAATTTAAAAGCGGAATGTCATAATGTTCACCATTAGTCAATTTATTTAAATAGGACTTAATTTGGTTAACTGTAGGCCAGTGTTGCATTTTCTTATATACTAATTTAATCAATAAATTCTTTTAAATAATTAGGAGTTGAAAACTAACATTTAGTTACACCATTTTTTTTATGTGTAGCGAAAAGAACAGGATTCTTTATTACAGGTGTTGTGCTATTAACAATTTTGTATTATTGTAAATAAAATCTGTTAGAATTAAATAATTAGCCGAATGGTTTAATTAGATAAATCCTATTGAATTTATAGTAAAATTAACAAGTTAGTTAAGTTTATTAGCCATTTTTTTGTACAGTGCAAATCGAAAATAATTTAAACATAAAAAAATTAAAAATGGGAATGCATCTGAATTATTCCAGCAGATAAAATTTGCTGTTGTAGTTAATATTTAAAAATGTTAGAAGAAAAAAAATTATATAAATAGCAGTTTCTTATATGATAAATAATATACTTGTGTAGGAACACACTTATTTAAAACATTCCGAAGTACATCTGAGCCTTTCCGGAAGCCTGATATGGTATGATTGAACGTGATCGGAATTTTTTATACGAATCGAAAATACTACGACAAATTTTTTCCGAGGTATGATTGAAATGTTTTCGTAATATTTTCGATTCTCATGTAAACGCACCCATTTAGTACAGATTTTAAAAATGTCAAAACCTTTTAATATTCGTACTTATCATTTGTTTTGTGTTGATATTGATAAAATATATAGTTTAAATGGCGAGTTTAGTTTTTTTATGATTATGGATAGCTTTTCCATTGTAAAATGTTTATTAAACAAATGTAAAAATAATATATATAAAAAAACATAACGTATAACTTAATATAATTTACCACAAAACGTCAAATATAAATTTCCGACAAGCAAAATGGATTTGAAAATATTTCCGAAAGAAATGTTCGAAAAATACTTTCAATCATATGCTATTTTAAATTTCCGAATAGTTATAATAGTTATAGTTTCCGAGTCGGATTATTATTCAATCATACCTCCACAGTATTAATTTTTTTTTCTTTTTCTTTCGCTTAATTATGGAAAAACTAAAAAGAAATAACAAAAATACTAAAAAAAAAAAATACTGACGATGTTCTTTTTGGCTCGTGCCATGGGAAATTAATTAAATATGTGTTTTTTTATGTCAGTCAGTTAGTTTTTAGAATATTGAGTTTGGTAGAATAGTGAAGTTTAGTTCGGTTTGATGCTTTGAGTTGGTTGAGATAGTTGAGTTGGTGATTCATGAATTGAATATTTCTAACTAGACTTCAATTCAATTGAAAGTGCACGAACTAGCGGGCGTGATTGCCCAAATCACAAAAAGTTACCACTACTTAGTTTATTTTTTCATTAATATTTTACTCATTATGTTGTTGTCAATATTATTTGTTTGGTTTTATATCATGATGGATTAACGTATTTAAAATTTTAAGTGGGTGGTGTTTTGAACTTGGGTGGTAATAAAGGCACGAGAATTAATTCGTTTAATTTTTTTGTGAACATTTTTTGTAAGGAAGTAGGTCGGAAAAAAACCTTGGCTCAATCGAGCTGGTGGCAAGGTATAGTGGGTGCGCGACCTCTTTTACTACAAGAAAGAGCCCTACGTTGGGCGCTATCTTGTAGTAGGAGGTCTGTCTGGTGGTTCGTGTAGGTCCACCATGTTAGTCGGGCATGAAACACTTACATTCACCCGCCCCTGGCTTAAACTGGCGTAAATTCTGTCGACCGACCTCACTCACAAATTAAAAAAAACTACCGAAATCTGAGACGTGCAAATTTTACCACACAGGATCTCCATAAGGGAGAGCTGTCATGTCATAACCACCTTAAATTATATTAACCTAATTATTCATTTAATGGTTGTGGAGGTGATTTAATTAATGATTGAATAGTGATTGTTTTTACTATTATTGCTAATAGTGGTGTATCAAAAAGGTGAAATTAAAATAAATTACATTTTGTTTTGTTTAACAAGTAATAAGAATTTGGAGCTGTATGTTGGATCAAAGATTAATTCTAGTCAGATTTAATAAAATTTGTTGATATTCGAATTTTAAATGCAAGAATAGAATTAAAGTTGGTCATCCTATAATTGATTTTAATGATTCGTGCCTTGACAATAAAATAATGAAATATGGGGGAATAACATTGGCTTTCGTCCCTATATTTGAATTTGTTATAACATCTAATAGAGGGAAAGTGTTGCATCTGTTTCTGTAATTAATATTATATTGATCTGTTATTCATGTGCAGCTATCACCTGTGGCTTTGCCGCTTCAAATTTCTATTATATAAATCGATTTATTATTATTTTTCATCTCTCGCCTGTGGCTTTGATCCATCACACTTTTAATAAATTCTATTGTTAATGTTGCTCAACAATCGCCGATAACATTTTCGCACCGATTTTTGTTATATTATATTATTTTTATTGCTCAACATTTGGCGGTTTCATTTGCGCAACCATTTTATTATATTGATTTACCATTCAAATTTAACATTTGCCTGTCAAATTGACGCAACAAACTTTTATTTAATTGATTTTCAAACTCAACACTCGCCTACAACTTTGGTGCTGCGATTTTTCGATATTGATTCACTATTCATATTTATCATTCACCGATTCTATCGGTGCAATAATTTTTATTATATTGATTTGATTATATTGATATAGGTGGTGTTCAACAATTTCCTGTGCCATTGCAACAACAATGTGTTGTTTGATTCCACTATCAGAAATGCACAGTGTTCATTACAATTTTGTTTTCTATTCATTTTTCTAGTCATGTTTTTTATTTATAGCTCCCTACTGTGCTCCCTGCTAAATGACTGCGATCCAAAAAATATGGGTTAAATCAAAAAGAAGTGAAATAGTGCAAAAATCCAACATTTTGAATTTTTGGGTGTCTTGGATTTAAGGTCGAAACCCCGCATTGTCAAATTTTATAAGGGTATGTTGAGCTAGTGTTCTTGCTTTGTTAATGGTTGTCAGAATAAATAAGAAGAAGTGGAAAATGTTCATGCTTTGGATTAATTTTCGAAGCCACACTTTCTTAAACCTCTTGGTGTCTGTAGCAGTTTTGTTGAATTTACCAGACCACGCTTTTCGAATTTTGATAAAGAACGTTGGGTTGTGTAATGGATAGTCTGGGATAATATAGAATATTATAGTCGCAGCTTCCTTAGTTGTTGTTCCTTATATTAATCCGTACCGCATGTAATGGTTTCTCATCCCTTCATCATCAATATTCATGTGTCGTGTAGTTTCCTTAACTCATAGCGTCCTTATATTTCTTAAAATCTGACTAAATCTGCAATAGGTGGACAAACGTATGGGAGAGGGAAAATGGCACTAATTACCCTGATTTATTTATTCATTAATATAATATAATATTGGTTAATTTGAATTAATTGATAATTTTCTTTAATCATCATCCGTATAACCGCTAAACTTTAATCAGAATTTAATCTTACCACACACTAAAATTGACGCGCGCTATATTTCCATTCGACTGTTCTCGCCATACTACTTGGGTTTGAATTTTTTTCTAAAACACCAACCGTAATGAAACAACGAAATTTTCAAAACCTCATAACGGCTACGTGTATTTTGTTTCCAATCGTCAACATACAACGAATTACTATTTTTGCTTTGTTAAACATTTGATTTATCTTTGTATGAGTGTTTTGCTTTAAACAATCCTTCCGTTATTAAACTGAACTTCACTGTGCTGGTATAGTAGAGTGTAGTTTAATAAATGTCCAAACATCATAACATCGATCGCATCTGCATTTAATTCATTTTGGATTCAATTATAAATATTATGGATGTGTCAGAAATATTCTGTATCCCAACCTTATTCTCGTACAATATTATCAAATAGTAAACGGTTTTGTGAACTATAATAAGTTCCCAATAATTTGAAAATCTGATGTAAATTAATTATCTCCCATCTAAATACTTTATTCGAGTTACTGCGAGATTAAAAATTTGACTATATAATGAGCACGGTAACTTATTCTCTCTCTTAGTCCAATTAACATTTCGTATAGTGCACGTCAAAATCTGCTACCTTTTCATTTTTGTGTTTGACGTCGCTTAAAAAAAAAAGAAATTAGTTTAATTTCAGTTTTGGCTATTGTGATTTAGCCGGATATTATACATTAATTTTTGACAGATTGAAATCGGTGGTGTAGAGAATTGTGTTATTTTGTGGACGTGGAACTCTTTTATATTCTTTGTTGGATAATAACGGCCGGAAAAAGGGATTCATCCAGTGGAATTGGGTTATGGATAGTTATATCCGATAATTGAAAAGCGTGAATTGCAGGGAAAAGAAGGAAATTTTGACGAGATCGATCACAATTACCACAAAAGAAATTTCGGAGTATCAGGTATGATTCAATAGATTATTAATATGACTAGTGTGGTAGAATTACAATTTCAGTAACGGGATAGCTAATTTTTAGTGATAACCCCTAAGGTCAATCAATAAGCAATACGATAAAATCCATGTGATTACACCATTTCGAACGGATGATTAGAAAATTAGTCCTACACCAGTCTCGCTAGTTTTTCTTTTGTGTGTCCGTAATACAGGGCGTGGTCAAGGTCACGGACAACTGGAAAACCAAAAAGAATTTTATTTGTGTATTGTTTTAATTTATTATATGAGAGGAAAACCTTGCATGTGATGTCAATTCCTACGAAACCGCAACCAAACAAAATAGGTTGGCTATGATAATGATGCTGAGAAGGTCACCTAACTAGTAGTGACAACGTCCGCGGTGTTTAGTGAAAATTAATTTATTAACTTATTGGAACAATTTACGTACCGCCATTAGTATTTAGTTTGATTATTAGTAGGATCATGATGGATGCTCATATCCAGTAGTAAAAAGTCAATCTGTGTTTTGTGATGAATATTTCATTAATTAGGAACAGTTTACTTTTGATTATAAAGTGTTTACTGAACTCAAGCAAAATCTACCAGTTTGATTAGTATTATTTTAATAAGCCTTGCACATAACTAGTATTAATAACATAAGAACATAAGTTGTGTTTTGTGAAGTTTAATTTAAACATAAATAGAACAATTTCTGTACCGTTACTAGTAATTATTTGGAGTATTATTATTTTAATTTAGAAATGCACTTAACCAGTAGTGATTATGTAAATCTGTGTTTTGTGAAGAATATTTACTTAATTTAGAACAATTTCTTTGATTATAATGTGCTTATGGAACAAACAAAAACAAAAATACCTAGTTTGATTATTCATGATAATTTTATATCCCAATAATTGTATTTCCTCTGGATTAAAATGGGGCTTGCATCAAACCAAAATTAATGAAGCGCCACATCTGTGATATTTATTTCAACTTGTGCAACATAGTATTGATATACCGTTGTTACGTCATCAGTCTCCACTTTTGCAACGCAGTTCTGTGCAATATTTTGGGGTCATCATTGTCAACTGTTTGCAACGAATTTTTTTTTTGATATATACAGATTTTTGCGTGGTTCAAAATTTTTCAACGGGCATTTTTTTTTTTACCAAGTTGTTGCCTGGTATTTTCTACGCATGCAACTATAACTAATATATTTCAATGCAACATTTAATGGTGATTTTTACCACTACTGTGCTTCAAATAATATGCAACGTAACAATTAATTGTGATTTTTACCACCTCTGTGCTTCAAATATTGTTCAACGCAACATTTAATAGAAATTTGTGCTGTAACCAACGTATTTCAACCATACTGTAATGCAACTTTGAAGTCCACCTTTTGCTAACATTACCTGATCTCAAAGGTTAGACTTTGGTTATATTTTCATATTTTTCAACGCCACTTTGACGTCCGAATCTTGCTATTGCTACTGTGGTTTAAATGTTTAACGCTGATGACTGCAAGCTTATATAACGTTCCTACTTATCATTTTTGAGTCAACAAAATTTTACATCAATTACATCATTTTTGATTCAACAAAATTTTACAAATTTATATACCGTTTCTACGTATCATTTTTGATTCAACAATATTTTACATCAATTACCTCATTTTTTGATTCAACAAAAGTATACGACAATTACAACATTTTTGATTCAACAGAATTTTACAAATTTATATAGCGTTTCTACGTATCATTTTTGATTCAACAATATTTTACCTCAATTATATCATTTTTGATTCAACAAAATTTTACATCAATTACATCATTTTTGATTCAACAAAAGTATACGACAATCACAACATTTTTGATTCAACAAAATTTTACAAATTTATATAACGTTTCTACGTATCATTTTTGATTCAACAATATTTTGCATCAATTGCATCATATTTGTTTCAACCATATTTTACCACAATTACATCGTTTTTGGTTCAACCATATTTTACAACAATTACATCTTTATGTGATCCAACCATATTTTACAACAATTACATCGTCTTGGATTCAACCATATTTTGCATCAATTATATCATTATTCGATTCAACCATATTTTACCACAATTACATCGTTTTGGATTCAGCCATATTTTACAACAATTGCATCTTTTTTGATTCAACAATATTTTTCATCAATTATATCACTATTTGATTCAACCATATTTTTCAACAATTACCTCGTTTTTGATCCAACCATCTTTTACAACAATTACATCATTATTGATTCAACCATAATTTTACCTCCATTACACCATTTTTGATTCAGCAATATTTTACATCCATTGTATCATTTTTGATCCAACAATATTTTACCTCAATCACATCATTTTTTGATTCAACAAAATTTTGCATCAATTACAATACTTTCTTTTGATTCAACAAAATTTATATAACGTTTCTTCTTATCATCTTGATTCAACAAAGTCAACAATAGTTTTCACCAATTACAATATTTTTTTTGATTCAACAAAATCATACCAGTTTTTTTATAACGTTTCTACCTACCGTTTTGATTCAACAAAGTATTCAACGATTGCTAGTTTATTGAACGTTTCTACCTACCAGTTTGATACAACGTTCGTACGTGCAAAGTCATTCAACATTTGTTTTTATACCAAGTAATTTTGGGGTATTTCCAAACATGAACAACGTGCTGATGGAGGGCTGATGGAATTCGAATAGGAGGACGGGGCTTAATCATGGGGTGAGTAAATTTATTTCATTATTACGGCCATAATGATAAAGGGGTGTGAGTGTGTGTGTGTGTATGTGTGAGCGTGTGTGTGTGTGTGTGTGCGTGTGGGAGTGTGTGTGTGTGGGCATATGTGAGTGAACGTAGGGGTTGGACGTGTTGATCGTGGGTCTTTCGCCAATGGGGTCGCCAGAGTCTTCGTTTTTCCACTTGTATTTCTTTCCATTTCTGCAAATTTTCGTGAATAGCGTACATGTCTGTATTTGTGCTGAAGTAGCAGGGTTACTTTATCGTTCCCATGGTCTGAAGCTAGTTTGGGGCTTGAAAATCAATCTCGCTAGGTACGCTTCCTGCTATGTCCTTCTTATTGGTTCGCCAATAAGAAAGCGCTTCATTACAAATTGGCGCCCAACGTGGGGCTGCTCTAAGGGTCCCTACAGCGATGTAGGACTCTGGAGGAGTCCCTCCATAATTTCAAAAAATTCGAAAAATTTTTTTTTAAAAATTTTTCTTCAAAATTAACTTTCTTTTCCACCAAAACAATAGTAAAGACTCTGGCGGCGTAGAAGCAATTCCCTGCTTCACACGCGCAGGAGCAAAGGAAGTCTGAGATTCCTCAGACTGTACTTTGATGGGGAGTTGCGTCCCTACGCCTCCAGCTAATATTCTCCTTTTTTGTCTTTTTTTTAAAACGCATGGGTGAGAATAATTTTTCGGAATTATTCTCAATGGGCATTACAACCCCACGGACCCTAGTTACGGGGTGGGTTTCTGGAGACGTCTCAAAGGCCGAAGGTGTCTCAGGTGCCAGACCTAGAACGACGTGGTTTGGTGTATACGCCAAACCTCGTCCGAGTCTGGTCACCTGGTCAGGCTTCGGGTTTGCGGGGTCCTCAGAGCCCAACCTGCGCTACTATTGCCTAACGTTAGCGACCCCTCCCGGCAATACTAGCTTCCCTGTGGTTGAGGTGTGCTGGTTCTCATCGGGTGATACCGAGGAAGTTCTTCCAAGACAGCATTGGCCCGCTGTCGAGGGAAGATTTCGCTCGGCTGTCATGCTGATGTGTAACTGGTCCACCTCTGCCACAGCACCTTACCGTATGTGTGGGTGGCGTGGATCGCAGCTGCCGAGTGTTGTTGATAGAATGGTGGTGCAGGGGATTTTATCTTCTGACCATCCCATCAGCACTCGTCAGCTGGGTGAGGCACTACCAGCACATACCCCACCTTATTCCTGTCTCACCCTCCCTTCTCCCATCCTTATTCATCCCGTCTTGTTCCCTATCCTTTTCCACTTCCCATCCTTTTAACGTAGAACACTTTCAATTTTCATTGGTCCCAAAGTAAAAACATAAAAAAACCACAAAGCAAAATGAGAAAGATCGGCGGTCACCACCTTCAACCCCGGGTGTGATGAACTCCCCCCGTGATTGGTCCGTCCGTCCGTCGTCGATAAATAAATAAATTGATAAATAAATATTTATTAAGAAAGATAATTAAATAAATATTTATTAAAAAAATAAATAAATAAATAAATAATAAATAAATAAATTGGTAAATGTTTATATATTTATACAAAAAATAAATAAATAAATAAATATTTAATTGCGAACTATAAATAAAACTGCTGGTATTACCAAATACTAATCCGCTCTTTCTCCAACAATTTGTAGGTCCATCAAAATAAACAACATACAAATCAATAAAAGGAAAGTAATTAACATACAAATCAATAAAAGGAACATAATTAACATATAAATCAATAAAAAAAAAAAAAGGAAAATCAAGAATATAAAAATCAATACAAGGAAAATAAGAAGGATTTACAAACGGGAAAAAAAAAAAAAAAAACACATAACAACATTGAAGACACCAGCTAATTTTAAGTATTTTAAGAAATCAAATTTAGTTGAAAATTAATTTAATTTAAAAGAAAACAACGAAAAATTTGCCTACCCGAATTTGAAGGTTTTAATTTACTAATTTTGAACTCCGTGAGAGATTTGGCTTCAAGTTCGGGGAGAGGATTTTTTTTTTGGATTCAATTCAGTATTTCATTGGCAGGGTAGCATTAAGTTTTTTTGTTACACTTAAAATTTCTTAGTCTTGTCAAACCGGTAGGCTTGCCGCACTGTTTATTCGATCGCTCAAAATTTTTTTTCGTATTTTGCGACTTTCGCGGCACGGGAACCTCCAGATCTGCCCGGAATTGGGTCTGGAAAGTTCATATAATTGTCATCTTCTGCCATATTTTAGTATACTTGTTTTCTCTCACAGTACAATTTTTACCTTGTTTAGTCAAATCAGATACAAAACACAGTAGTATTTTCGTAATTGCCATCTTCTGCCATATTTGTAGTCTACTTATTTTCTCTCGAATCTCACCGTTTATTTTTATTGTTCTGTTCATATATCAGCATCTTGGAAAACAATTGTAAATAGTAGTGAAATAATATCAAGACAATAATAAATCTTATTTAATATAATTGACGAATTGGTCAGACATTGCGTAGCTGTTTGAGGTTTGAATCGCTAAATTTCCATATAATTTTTTTTAAATTCTGCTTTAAAATATATTCATAGTACTCAAATATTGGAATAAAATAATCTTTTCTGTTGATAATTGAATTGTTTATTTGGATTCAACGTTCACATCGATAGTGTAATAATTTTCGTTTCGCTCTCCATATACGTGCATTTATTGATCTGGTCCTGTGCGGCGGTTTGAGTATTCATAATGTCTGCCACTGATAAGATGGACGTTCTGGATAGGTCCAGCTCTTGTGCTGTTTGTCAACACGAAATAGTGCCGGCCGACGTAAAACTTCTCACTCGGTGTAACCATCTCTTTCATGACATCTGCCTCAACGACTGGTTGTTGCAGAATCACACCTGCCCAATTTGTCGAGCCGCTTGTGAGCGTGCAGAATTACAGAGGTTGCCTCGAGGGATAGATAAGAATAATTATACAATAGTGCCACCCCCACCGCGACCTGTGACTCGATCTGTTACCGCAGGTTGGCAACGTCGTTCCAGTACCGGAAATCAACCCTCGTCCACTCCCTTGGCAAACCGTCTTCCACCATCCCGACTCGCCGATGAAGTGCGAGTGAATATAGCTCAACGATCTCCCATACATGGTGTCGCGGCAGCGGAAGATCATGGTTTTCAGGAAGCTGTAAATGCTCACATCGATCAGGAAATTTCAAGGATTAATCACTCAATGATGCAATCACGTGCTCCAGCACCTGAAGTGTTACTACCCCTAGCGCATAATGTAATCTCGCCCACCACCCCGAGACATCAATCGGTTCATTCAAATTATACGCCAGTAAATGCGTTTGTGCAAAATAATGTACCAGTACCACCAATGTTTGCTGAACCTCATCCTGCTCTTGCTCCAGCTAGAATACGAACACATCTCGATCAGCACTCTACCACAGTTAGAAATTGGAACGTAACGTTCTCAGGCAGACCCGATGGTCTGGATGTTGAAGCGTTCATCTTCAGAATAGAGCGGCTGACAGAGATGTGTTTAAATAACGATTTTACTATTATCACCCGCTGTCTGTACCTGTTGTTCACAGATCGTGCCGCTGATTGGTTCTGGAGATATTTTCGCCAGAACCGACAGCTTATTTGGACTGACTTATGTCATGCTCTTCGAATAGAATTTCAAGACAGGCAGACGGACGAAGAGGTAAAGGAGCGGATGAGGGCCAGGAAACAGCGGCCCACCGAATTGTTTGATGAATTCTTACAATCAATTTATCGACTAGGCGATAAACTACGAGTACCGATGCCGGATGTGGAGTTGTTCTCCTTGATTCGCAACAACTTACGATTGGAAATTAGAAGGGAGCTACTTTATGTCACCATCTATGGACTGGAACATCTGCGCCAGCTCTGCCGTGACCGCGAAAAATTATGGGCCGAGTCAATAACCAGACCGCGCGATTATAACATTAGACCATCGAGACCGGTGTCTGAGGTGGATTTAGATCGTGAATTTTCACAAATACAAATTAACGAATTGCCAACTGAATCGTTACCAATTACATCCAACGAACTTGCGGCAATACAGCCTGCCCCTAATATGAGACGAATAACCAGTTCAACTATTTGTTGGAACTGCAAACGACCTGGTCATCGGTGGCACGATTGTCGTGAATCACAGCGATTGTTTTGTTGGGGATGTGGGAAGGACGATGTGTTGTGTCCTAATTGTGAAAATTGTCAGGGAAACCGAAGGGGGGGCCAGAATCCCAACACCTTTTCTCGCTCCCAAGACCTGTCTTAGATTCATCTAAGACCAAATTTAATTTGTCTCCTGATCCTTCAAATATTTCATCAACTAGTCCCAATAACCTATTAGTACACAATACACTGTTGAACCGAGCTTCAACATCCAATTTGATAGAACACTCTTGGAATGCTCTACCTGTAAGTATTTCAAACAGAGACGAAACAGATAATAATTCCATTATCGTCACCCCTGAAACACCGATTACAAATGCGACTTTTAATGATTTGGTACCCACTCATGATACTGATATGAAATTATTGAAACGAACACCCGTTCATACTGAACCACCTCCATTATGGACCAAAATCAAATCGTTCCAACAACGATTGAACGAATACCTGAAGGTGCGCTCAAACATATTTGTCGATTCATTATCATCTTTGAAAATTCCATCGCGCTCTGCGCTCCGTTCTCGTATTTATTGGCAACAACGTCATTTGTTTAAAACTAAAACCATTTCCTCTATTGTGAAATTGGACAACGATGTGAGATCTTATGCCACAGTGTCAATATTGGGTAAACAACATACTGGACTGTTGGATAGTGGAGCGTCCTTGACTGTAATTGGTGGTGATTTTGCTAAAGAAATCGTACAGACTCCAGACCTTCTAACTTATTCGTCTGCCGTAGTTCGTACTGCCGATGGCCAAAGACAGAAGATCTTGGGGTTTGTAAAGGCAAAGGTTTCATTTATGAACCAAGTCAGAACCCTGGACGTCTTCATTATCCCGTCTTTGACTCAAAATCTATATCTAGGTATAGATTTCTTTAACGCTTTTGGTTTGTTTAACCCGATATTTAACCTACCTACATTTTTGACTACGGAGTCAGGAATTTCAGAATTGTCTATGGACAATCAAACACGTCTACAAAACACTATTCAGCTTCTACCATCATTTTCAAAAATGGGTCTGGGTCGAACACATTTGTTGGAACACGTTATTGATGTGGGGACTGCAGCTCCCATCAAGCAACGACACTATCCAATATCGCCCGCCATTGAGAAACTGATGGGAGAAGAACTGGATAGGATGTTGTCTCTGGGTATTATAGAGGTTTCAAACAGCCCATGGTCAAGTCCGGTGGTCTTAATTCGCAAACCTGGGAAGAATCGTCTTTGTTTGGATAGTAGAAAGGTCAATACAGTTACTAAGAAGGATGCTTACCCCCTTCCACAGATAGATGGGATCTTGAGTCGTCTGCCACAAAGTAATTTCATTTCCAGTTTGGATCTGAAAGACGCTTTCTGGCAGATACCGTTAGAAAAACACTCCCGAGAGAAAACTGCTTTTACGGTCCCAGGGCGGCCATTGTATCAGTTCGTAAGAATGCCTTTCGGACTGTGCAATGCGCCGCAAACAATGACCAAATTGATGGACCAAGTAATTCCTCCACATCTCAAGTCGTGCGTCTTCGTATACTTGGATGATCTTCTAATAGTTACAGATACCTTTGAGGCCCATCTGAAACTGTTAGAAGATATCTCCCAGTGTCTTAGACGTGCGAACTTGACGATAAACGTGGAAAAAAGTAAGTTTCTCTTAGCGGAGGTAAAATATTTGGGATATGTGGTGGGAGGTGGTACGTTAAAAATTGATCCTGATAAAACTCAGGCTATATCAGAATTTCCTACACCTCGAACACCCAAACAGATTCGACGCTTCTTGGGTATGGCGGGTTATTATCGCCGTTTTATATCTGATTTCTCTGCTATGTCCTCTCCAATGTCAGATTTGTTGAAGAAAAATTCTAATAAATTCGTATGGACTCCAGAAGCTGAAAGAGCATTTACAAATCTCAAAAATGCTCTCATATCAGCACCAGTCCTCATAAACCCCGACTATACTAAACCTTTTACTCTCCAGTGCGACGCTAGTAATGACGGTATAGGCTGTGTATTACTGCAGTGTGACATGGACGGTATGGAACATCCCATAGCGTACATGTCCAAGAAACTAAATTCTGCGCAACGCAATTACTCAACTAGTGAGAAAGAGTGTCTAGCCGCCGTACTGGGAGTAAAGAAATTTAGAGCGTATGTCGAGGGTCAGGCCTTTAAGATCATAACTGACCATGCTTCATTAAAATGGTTAATGCAACAAAAAGACCTTTCTGGTCGATTGGCTCGTTGGAGCTTGAAATTGCAGGGTTACGTCTTTGATATTGAGTACCGAAAAGGAAAATTAAATACTGTTCCTGACACTCTATCAAGACGTGACTCTGTCGACATCATTTCTGAACTATGTCCAGTGCCTGAATTAGATCTTAATTCCCCTTTCTTCAACACTTCTCGATATTTGGAGTTGGTAAATCTGGTTACCGAAGCAGACGGTACATTGCCTGATCTGAAAGTAATTTCTGGTCGGGTTTATAAACGATTGGCTTGTTTGGATCTTGACATTCCTTCAGAGGGTGAGGTCTGGAAATTGTGGTTACCTGAGGAATACACTGACGAGTGTATTGCAAGGGCCCACAATCCTCCTACCTCATCTCATGGAGGTCTAGCAAAAACCTTGTTTAATATTCGTAAATTTTACTATTGGCCTCGCATGTATACCCAGGTTAAATCCTACATAGGAAATTGTAAGACCTGCAAAGAAATCAAAGCGACTAATGTTCCACTTCGTGCTCCCATGGTGTCCCAGATGAAAACAGAACGAATTGGACAGCGATTATATATCGATATTCTTGGCCCTTATCCTCGTTCAAAGGCCGGGAATATCGCTATTCTGGTAGTATTAGATCATGTTACGAAATATCCCTTTTTGTTTCCTTTACGGAAACTAACTGCTGAACCAATTTGTCATCTATTGGCTACCAATGTCTTTCACGTATTTGGTTGTCCCGAAGTTATTGTGTCCGATAATGGGACGCAGTTTAAGTCTAAACTATTTGAAGATTTCTTGGCGAAGCACGGAGTGAAACATACATTACTAGCGTTGTATTCACCTCAAGCTAACGCTTCTGAACGGGTAAATAGAAGTGTTTTATCTGGTATTAGAGCCTATTTAAAGGAGGAGCATTCTAAATGGGATCTGCACTTGAGCGAGATCGCTTGTGCACTACGTTGTTCCCTGCATCAAACACTTCAATGTTCCCCGTATTACGCAATGTTTGGAATACCTATGGTGACTCATGGTTCGTCATATGAACTGCTGAGACGACTGAATAGTCTTCTTGAGCCAGGTGAAACGATTCTGCGACCGGATTATCTTAATAAGATTCGAATTCGAATTCTTGATTTAACTGCCGAAGCATTTGTCAAAAGTGCTGAAAGATACAATTTACGAGCTCGGTTAACTTTGTTTAAACCAGGTGATACGGTGTTCCGAAGGAACTTTATTTTGAGTGACGCCGGTAAGAAATTATCGGCTAAACTTGCACAGAAGTTTATTGAAGCCAGAGTAATAAGGTTGGTAGGTAGCGCTGCTTACGAACTGGAGGACCTGGCTTCTAAACGTAGAGGTGTTTACCATTCCAAGGACATTCGTGCCTAATATCGGTGATAACTTCTTTTGTCACTATGTTGGTGACTTTCGCTTGTGTTTTACCGCCATTGTAAGTCAAGAGTATCGACGATCATATGAGGGTGGTTTCGTCTTGAATTCACAGTTCAGTAAGCGTGTATCAGCTGTGGTGTTCGGGTCTTGTTTCAACATTTTTTTTTCTGTTTTGACTATTTATGAGTGCAAATTCCGTGATTGAACGTATTTGAATTTGGTTCAGTTGGTTACCTTGAATCTATATGAACAACCTTCCGAGTCACTTGGACGGAAGCGTACAACAGTGTGGCCCGGCTAGCGAGTCGGAGACGCATGAGACTCGTGTTAGTTCAGGTGTGGGTTGCGAGCCTGCATAACGTAAAAAAAAAAAAAAAAAAACGAAATTGTGTCGGATGTTTCATTAAAGAAGTCGGTCCCACGGTGTTTTTTCCTTTCGATCTGTAGCAGATTGAATCAATTTTTATTGTGACTTTAGAGTCTCGGGAACCCCCAGATCTGCCCGAAATTGGGTCTGGAAGATTTTGGTTGTCCACCGCTTGCAATAGAGTAGAATACTGATTTTATCGATACCCCTCCCAAAAGTTTTTTTTTGTATATTCTTAGATACTTTGTTACTTTGTTTCTGCTAAGACTGAGTTTGTAATACTGATCGCATTGATTGCTAATCTGTGGTACGTCGAGGTGCTTCACCAAACTAATATGTATATACAAGGTCTATTGGCGACCAGCCTATGCCTTTTTCAACTTCTTTTTGGTCGTAGGTGTTCGTCCAAAAAGCACTTGTTCTGTAATGGATAGTCTGGGATAATATAGAATATTATAGTCGCAGCTTCCTTAGTTGTTGTTCCTTATATTAATCCGTACCGCATGTAATGGTTTCTCATCCCTTCATCATCAATATTCATGTGTCGTGTAGTTTCCTTAACTCATAGCGTCCTTATATTTCTTAAAATCTGACTAAATCTGCAATAGGTGGACAAACGTATGGGAGAGGGAAAATGGCACTAATTACCCTGATTTATTTATTCATTAATATAATATAATATTGGTTAATTTGAATTAATTGATAATTTTCTTTAATCATCATCCGTATAACCGCTAAACTTTAATCAGAATTTAATCTTACCACACACTAAAATTGACGCGCGCTATATTTCCATTCGACTGTTCTCGCCATACTACTTGGGTTTGAATTTTTTTCTAAAACACCAACCGTAATGAAACAACGAAATTTTCAAAACCTCATAACGGCTACGTGTATTTTGTTTCCAATCGTCAACATACAACGAATTACTATTTTTGCTTTGTTAAACATTTGATTTATCTTTGTATGAGTGTTTTGCTTTAAACAATCCTTCCGTTATTAAACTGAACTTCACTGTGCTGGTATAGTAGAGTGTAGTTTAATAAATGTCCAAACATCATAACATCGATCGCATCTGCATTTAATTCATTTTGGATTCAATTATAAATATTATGGATGTGTCAGAAATATTCTGTATCCCAACCTTATTCTCGTACAATATTATCAAATAGTAAACGGTTTTGTGAACTATAATAAGTTCCCAATAATTTGAAAATCTGATGTAAATTAATTATCTCCCATCTAAATACTTTATTCGAGTTACTGCGAGATTAAAAATTTGACTATATAATGAGCACGGTAACTTATTCTCTCTCTTAGTCCAATTAACATTTCGTATAGTGCACGTCAAAATCTGCTACCTTTTCATTTTTGTGTTTGACGTCGCTTAAAAAAAAAAGAAATTAGTTTAATTTCAGTTTTGGCTATTGTGATTTAGCCGGATATTATACATTAATTTTTGACAGATTGAAATCGGTGGTGTAGAGAATTGTGTTATTTTGTGGACGTGGAACTCTTTTATATTCTTTGTTGGATAATAACGGCCGGAAAAAGGGATTCATCCAGTGGAATTGGGTTATGGATAGTTATATCCGATAATTGAAAAGCGTGAATTGCAGGGAAAAGAAGGAAATTTTGACGAGATCGATCACAATTACCACAAAAGAAATTTCGGAGTATCAGGTATGATTCAATAGATTATTAATATGACTAGTGTGGTAGAATTACAATTTCAGTAACGGGATAGCTAATTTTTAGTGATAACCCCTAAGGTCAATCAATAAGCAATACGATAAAATCCATGTGATTACACCATTTCGAACGGATGATTAGAAAATTAGTCCTACACCAGTCTCGCTAGTTTTTCTTTTGTGTGTCCGTAATACAGGGCGTGGTCAAGGTCACGGACAACTGGAAAACCAAAAAGAATTTTATTTGTGTATTGTTTTAATTTATTATATGAGAGGAAAACCTTGCATGTGATGTCAATTCCTACGAAACCGCAACCAAACAAAATAGGTTGGCTATGATAATGATGCTGAGAAGGTCACCTAACTAGTAGTGACAACGTCCGCGGTGTTTAGTGAAAATTAATTTATTAACTTATTGGAACAATTTACGTACCGCCATTAGTATTTAGTTTGATTATTAGTAGGATCATGATGGATGCTCATATCCAGTAGTAAAAAGTCAATCTGTGTTTTGTGATGAATATTTCATTAATTAGGAACAGTTTACTTTTGATTATAAAGTGTTTACTGAACTCAAGCAAAATCTACCAGTTTGATTAGTATTATTTTAATAAGCCTTGCACATAACTAGTATTAATAACATAAGAACATAAGTTGTGTTTTGTGAAGTTTAATTTAAACATAAATAGAACAATTTCTGTACCGTTACTAGTAATTATTTGGAGTATTATTATTTTAATTTAGAAATGCACTTAACCAGTAGTGATTATGTAAATCTGTGTTTTGTGAAGAATATTTACTTAATTTAGAACAATTTCTTTGATTATAATGTGCTTATGGAACAAACAAAAACAAAAATACCTAGTTTGATTATTCATGATAATTTTATATCCCAATAATTGTATTTCCTCTGGATTAAAATGGGGCTTGCATCAAACCAAAATTAATGAAGCGCCACATCTGTGATATTTATTTCAACTTGTGCAACATAGTATTGATATACCGTTGTTACGTCATCAGTCTCCACTTTTGCAACGCAGTTCTGTGCAATATTTTGGGGTCATCATTGTCAACTGTTTGCAACGAATTTTTTTTTTGATATATACAGATTTTTGCGTGGTTCAAAATTTTTCAACGGGCATTTTTTTTTTTACCAAGTTGTTGCCTGGTATTTTCTACGCATGCAACTATAACTAATATATTTCAATGCAACATTTAATGGTGATTTTTACCACTACTGTGCTTCAAATAATATGCAACGTAACAATTAATTGTGATTTTTACCACCTCTGTGCTTCAAATATTGTTCAACGCAACATTTAATAGAAATTTGTGCTGTAACCAACGTATTTCAACCATACTGTAATGCAACTTTGAAGTCCACCTTTTGCTAACATTACCTGATCTCAAAGGTTAGACTTTGGTTATATTTTCATATTTTTCAACGCCACTTTGACGTCCGAATCTTGCTATTGCTACTGTGGTTTAAATGTTTAACGCTGATGACTGCAAGCTTATATAACGTTCCTACTTATCATTTTTGAGTCAACAAAATTTTACATCAATTACATCATTTTTGATTCAACAAAATTTTACAAATTTATATACCGTTTCTACGTATCATTTTTGATTCAACAATATTTTACATCAATTACCTCATTTTTTGATTCAACAAAAGTATACGACAATTACAACATTTTTGATTCAACAGAATTTTACAAATTTATATAGCGTTTCTACGTATCATTTTTGATTCAACAATATTTTACCTCAATTATATCATTTTTGATTCAACAAAATTTTACATCAATTACATCATTTTTGATTCAACAAAAGTATACGACAATCACAACATTTTTGATTCAACAAAATTTTACAAATTTATATAACGTTTCTACGTATCATTTTTGATTCAACAATATTTTGCATCAATTGCATCATATTTGTTTCAACCATATTTTACCACAATTACATCGTTTTTGGTTCAACCATATTTTACAACAATTACATCTTTATGTGATCCAACCATATTTTACAACAATTACATCGTCTTGGATTCAACCATATTTTGCATCAATTATATCATTATTCGATTCAACCATATTTTACCACAATTACATCGTTTTGGATTCAGCCATATTTTACAACAATTGCATCTTTTTTGATTCAACAATATTTTTCATCAATTATATCACTATTTGATTCAACCATATTTTTCAACAATTACCTCGTTTTTGATCCAACCATCTTTTACAACAATTACATCATTATTGATTCAACCATAATTTTACCTCCATTACACCATTTTTGATTCAGCAATATTTTACATCCATTGTATCATTTTTGATCCAACAATATTTTACCTCAATCACATCATTTTTTGATTCAACAAAATTTTGCATCAATTACAATACTTTCTTTTGATTCAACAAAATTTATATAACGTTTCTTCTTATCATCTTGATTCAACAAAGTCAACAATAGTTTTCACCAATTACAATATTTTTTTTGATTCAACAAAATCATACCAGTTTTTTTATAACGTTTCTACCTACCGTTTTGATTCAACAAAGTATTCAACGATTGCTAGTTTATTGAACGTTTCTACCTACCAGTTTGATACAACGTTCGTACGTGCAAAGTCATTCAACATTTGTTTTTATACCAAGTAATTTTGGGGTATTTCCAAACATGAACAACGTGCTGATGGAGGGCTGATGGAATTCGAATAGGAGGACGGGGCTTAATCATGGGGTGAGTAAATTTATTTCATTATTACGGCCATAATGATAAAGGGGTGTGAGTGTGTGTGTGTGTATGTGTGAGCGTGTGTGTGTGTGTGTGTGCGTGTGGGAGTGTGTGTGTGTGGGCATATGTGAGTGAACGTAGGGGTTGGACGTGTTGATCGTGGGTCTTTCGCCAATGGGGTCGCCAGAGTCTTCGTTTTTCCACTTGTATTTCTTTCCATTTCTGCAAATTTTCGTGAATAGCGTACATGTCTGTATTTGTGCTGAAGTAGCAGGGTTACTTTATCGTTCCCATGGTCTGAAGCTAGTTTGGGGCTTGAAAATCAATCTCGCTAGGTACGCTTCCTGCTATGTCCTTCTTATTGGTTCGCCAATAAGAAAGCGCTTCATTACAGTTGGTGTCTTTTGTTTGTCAAACTATTGAATAACAAAATCAAAACCAACATATAAGATCCCCCAGCGTTAATTTTGTACAAAGAACCTTCAACCTGGTGGTATGTAGCGCAGTTGTTAAATTTATCGAAACCATGCTTTCTTTGATTTTTTGTATAGGGGTAATTCTTTTACAAACCGAACAAATTTGGACAAAATCTGACCGACGCATTTCTGATATGCCTGAAATTTTTTTTACAGGTTTTATATAAAAAAAAACATATACGTGTTCGAAGATTTTTTTTTTTTTGAAAATATGTATAACGGTTCTAAATTTGGAGAATTTCGTGATTTTTGGCATGACAAGTTATTTCCAAATATTCATAACTTCGGTTTCATTAAGATAGAAACCTGTAATTCGTTTTATTTTAAATATAAAAGATGTTAGTTTAAAAAAAAAAATTAAAATTAATAAAAGTTATTAACGATTTGTTATTGTTATAAACAAATAAAATGTTCAAATTGATCTTTAAGCTTTAAAATAAAACAAACTAGAGGTCTATCTTTAATAAAACCGAAGTTATGAATATTTGAAAATAACTCATCAAGCCAAAAATCACCAAAATTCTCGAAATTTAGAACCCCTATATTTTCAAAAAAGAAATCCTGGAGAACGTATATCTTTTTTTTCGGTATAAAACCCATAAAAAAATTTTACCGACATGTGTCGGTTAGAAATGTGTTCGATTTGTAAAAGAATTACCCATAGGTAGGATGGGTTGGCGTCGTAGGTTTTAGTATGACTTTTAAGCAGAATGAGCAAGAACAAGAAGAAGAAAAAGAAATCAAAGTGACAAAAGGCTATATGCGCATGACACATTACTCACAGCAATGAGTTTGAGAAATCAGTAATTAATTAAAATTAACTTCCCTTCCCTTTTCTATTCATAGTATCCGTAAAATCATTTTGAAAAAAGTGCGTGAAAAGCGCATTTATTGTGCATGTTATAAAATCTCTTTGCACATAATGTATGCCATGCACATGATGTGCACCAAACCATAACGTGAGCATGTCGTAAAACGCCTTAGCACATATATGCACACAAACGTTAGCCCCTTGTCTTACGTATAATATAAAACGAAGCGAAACGAAATTTTTTAATGATAAGAATAATAAACAAACGAACAAAATGGAGTTAATAAAATTATAAATTATTATTAAATTATAAAATTATATGCGAAAGAAATTTTTTGTAAAGGTTAATGAAAATATTCACTTAAATTAATTAACTTTAGTGATTCAAAAAAATTATTATATTACTTCGGTCTGAAAGACCTAAGTATTACATTCATGAGCTAAAAGTGATATTCTTACCACCACTTTTTTGGCATTTCTCGACATTTTAGGAACCACTGATTCTAAAAAAGCAAAACAATGTATGTCTGTCTGCCGACCGGCCGTCCGTCCATCCGTCCGTCCGTGCGGCCGTCACAACCGACGAAATCTAGATATCGGCTGAAGGGATTTTAAAAATTTTGGTTTCTAAAAATAGGAAGTTATAAGTTAGTCAAAAAAATAATGTCAAGTGTGTCAAAAGAATGATTTTCATTTATTTTTTTAGAAAAAAATAAAATTAGTTATTTGTATGAACTGAAATATATAATGAACATGAAATTATTATTATTGAGAGTTTTATTGCATCAGTTCGTCAAAAAAATATTGTCAAGTGTGTCAAAAAATGATTTCTTTTATTTTTTTAGATAATTTTTGGAAAAAAAAATTTAGCTGTTTGTTTACGTAAATTTTTGAATTTAAACTATAAGTTTTTGAAATATTTTTGGAATTTTGAAAAAGTTTCAATTTTTGGATTTTTAAGAATTTTGGGAATATTATTAGAATTTAGAAAAAGTTTAAATATTTGATTTTATTCTAATTTTTGGAATATTTTTAAAATTTTGCAACAAAAAAGAAGTTTTGAATTTATATATATTGTAATGGCGGGCTTCTTCGTTGAAAACCACCGAAGTGGCACAGCTGGCCGCGTACCTAGCGAGATTGTTTTATTGCCCCAAACTAGGTGCAATCTGTGGGGACGAGAATAGATTACCTGCTATTCCATCACAAATATCAAAATTTGTACGCGTATCGTTGAACAATCGGACCAGAAAAAAAAGCAACTAAGTGAAATGATGAGACTCTGGCGAACCCCTATGTGAAAGAACCGCGATCGCAAATTAAGAGAATTAAACACAAATTAAGAGAAATGAGTTTGAGCGCAAATGAGCGCAGTTGCTCGTCTCCATCGAAGTATGCGAACTCTTTTAGTGGCGAAAAACTAGAATCAGCTCTGTCCCAAACAAAAAACGGAAAAGCAGCTGGCTACGATGGCATTTTTCCAGAATTTCTTAAAAATGCTGGAAAAAATGTAAAACAATGGCTAGTTAAATTTTTCTCGAATATCCTAGAAATCGGCAATCTTCCAAAACATTTTAAGACTACGAAAGTGATAGCGATACTTAAGCCAGGTAAACCATTAAATGAACCAGGAAGCTATCGCTCGATTGCCCTTTTGAGCACCTGCTATAAATTGCTAGAACGGCTCATATACAATCGTATCGCACCGATATTGAATGACCAGATCCCAGTCGAACAAGCTGGTTTTCGTCCCAATCGCAGTTGCACTGACCAACTGCTCGCTCTAACATCCTATATTGAAGCTGGGTATCAAAAACAACTAAAAACAGGCGCATTATTCATCGATCTTACTGCAGCATATGACACGGTCTGGTGAATTGGGATTACATATAAGCTGTTCAATGCAATACCTTGTAGCACCATCTCACTAATTAACAACATGCTGAGTAATCGTGTATTTTTTTTTTTTTTTTTTTTCTAGCTTTTGTTTATTTATTATTGGTTTAATACATAATTTAACAATATAAAAATATAAAATTTTATAAACGATTTATATATTTGCAAAAGCACATTGTGCTAGGTGCAAATAATTATAGTAAAGTTTAATATAATAAGTTATCGAGAACAGACAAATTAGCTTTTGTATTTACTTAGATTTTACTTAACATTAGGGTTATATAATTTAGACATACGTTTTAATTTTTGTAACTAAACTTAAGCAAACGTACACATTTTTTATTTTAAGCATACTTAGAATTAATTTTCAAATATATATGATTTTAAATTTGATTTAAATAAACTGACTCTGGATTCATCTTTTAAGTCATCAGGAAGATTGTTATACATTAATAAGCCTTTATAAACCATAGAACTTTGACCACCGGCGGTTCTAAAATAAGGGATAATAAAATGCTGATCTGCATATCTTGTAGGATAATCATGAAGAGAACTTACTTTGCGAAATTCAAAGTTTTGTTTAATGAGATTATGTTTGATTTTAAAGATAAGGAACAATATCTCAAAGTCTACTAGTTTTTGTACAGGTAGAATATCTTTGTTGTACAGTAGACCAGTAGCACAGTTATACTGTAAATTTTTTACGTTTCTTAACGATTTGTTTAGCAATACATGAACTTCCTGGATCCTCGCACATGCTGTAATGCCCCAGATTGGAAGCAGATACCTAATATGGCTTAGAACGTGCGTATGGAATATCAAGTATTTAATTTTTATTGGTAGTATATTTCTCATTTTATACAGAATGAAATTGGTTGTGCGAATTTTGTTTTTTAATTTGGTTATATGATTATTCCAATTGAGATAAGGATCACTGGAAAGTCCTAAGTATTCGGCGGAATAGACTCTTTTTATCTTGTTACTATTAACATATAGATCAAAATTAGAAAATTCCGTCAAACATTTATTTTTGGTTGTAAATATCATATAGTTAGTTTTACATTCATTTATTTTCAGGTGATTACAGTCAACCCAGTTGGATATTAGATTAAGATCTGATTGCATTTTAAGTCGAAGGTCACTACAAGTTTTTTCATTATATGCTATGGCCATATCATTTGCGAACATTACGACCTTACCACTCAAACAGAGTGAAAGTGCTTCATTTATATAAATATTAAAAAGAAGTGGTCCAAGAAGTGGTCCAACAATTGAATCTATTTTAACTGCCTGTTTTCTATTGTTTAAGTAGCTAAGAAACATTTTTAAGCTATTGTTTCTAATACCAATCTCATATAGTTTTTTAATTAGGATCATATGGCAGACTGCGTCAAACGCTTTTTGTAGGTCAATAAAGAGACATGCTACCATTTGCTTTTTGTCAAGCCCTATTTTGATATCACTTACGATTTCAGAGACAGCAGATAGTGTACTTGATCTTTCACAAAATCCATATTGATGGTTGCTTATTATGTTGTTTGCTTGACAAAACTTGTTTAGTCTTCGGAAAAGAACACTCTCAAAAATTTTGGAGAAAGTACTCAATAGCGAAATTGGCCGATAGTTACCCACAGTTGTTTTAGTCGAACCTTTGTGGATAGGAATCAGCAACGCTGTTTTGAGGCAGTCTGGAAATTCATGTTTTGCTATTGCGATGTTTATCAAATTGCACAATTTGGGTACTAAAATATCTTTAAAATATAGACAAAATCTCACCGAGATTCCATCGTATCCTACAGCAGATCTTTGATTTAGTTTTGTGATTATGTCTATGATTTCATCTTGGTTTGTTTGGCTTACAATTTCAATAGTGTTATCGTCCTGCTGACTTAAGATGGAATCAATATTTATATCACTATCTGGAATAATTGACTTAATACAATTAACAAAATATTTATTAAATATATTACAATTTATTTTTGTATCAGTAGATACTTTATTCTCATGTGCAAGTGCTATATTATTTGTATTTCTAGTTTTTTTGAAGACATGTTTGTTCATAATTTGCCAAACCTTTCTAAAGTCATTATTGTTTAATTCATTTTCAAAATATTTTGTTTCGGATTGCTTTACCAAATCTTTTAACTGTTTCTTTAAAGTATTGAATTTGTCTTTTAGATAAGCGTTAGTTTTGTATTTACACTTCAATTTGTAAAATTTGTCTCTTTTTCTTTGCAATAGTTTTATTTCATTTGAGATCCATGGATCAGCTTTTATGATAGGGATATTTTTTTTTATAGTTTTAGTATGATTTTGAATAGTTGACGAACAAAGATTCATTAGATCATCAAATGTTTCGGCATCATTTATCATCCTTGAAAATAATTCTTTATCAATTTTATCATATTCCAAAACTGTTTTGGTTTTGGAAATGGTTTTTGGAATATTTAGGTTGTCCTTGGCGATACTAAATACCAACATTTGATGATCTCCTATGACACTATCATTGATAGAAAAATAAAACTTTAGAGTAACAATATCAGTAATAATATGATCAAGAATGCTTCTTGAAGTATTGGTTATACGTGTAGCATATTCAGAATCAATCTTATTAAGGATAATGTATCCGTTAGAAAGTACTACATTGTTATATGCTTGTACAACATTGTCGTGCTCGTTAAGTAAATTGAAATTGAAATCCCCAATTATATAAGTATTCTTGTTTTTTTGTACGATTTCTTCAAATTTCAAAAGAAATTCATTTACCATATCAATATTACTGTACGGAGGACGATATACGGCTAAGATATTGCAATCAATGTTTAAGAGTTTAATCATAAGAAAATTATTTAAATTAAAAGATAAATCAAAAGCTAAATCTGAATTAATACTATCAATTACATATACTGCCGTACCACCACCTCTCTTGTCTTCTCTAGTAGAGAAATATGAAGTATAATTATCAATTTTATACAAATTAATTTCATTTTTATTAACAAAAACCTCCGTTAAAACAATTACATGAACAACAAAGCTATATGACGATATTAAATATTTTATGTCAGCGAGTTTATTTCTAATGCTTTGAGCATTAAAATAAACAATATTCAAGTTAGAATCAAAATTACTGTTGGTTTTATTAATGCAATACTTAATGTCAATACAATCAACTAAATTATAAGGTGTGCAATCCATGATTTTTGTTTGTGTTAGAGTTTGGCAAATTATAATTTATTTTTAATAATTTCGTCAACTTGATTTTTTGATTCAATTACCGTAGTAATTGAATCAGAATTTTTTTTAATTAAAACATGATTATTAAAGTTATCATACCATACATACTTGTAGCCTTCATTTTTTAATTTTTTTGCATAATTCAATAATTCGACATTGTACATTGTGAGAAATGAGGATAAGAAAACTTGTTTTTCTAAATTAACTTCTTTTGTAATTTGATGAGTAAATATTGACCCATGAATTTTTTTTGCTTTCATCAATTTATTTTTGAAAATAGGTGAGATGAACTGTACAATAATTGGAGGATTTGCATTTTTAACATTTTCTGACTTTCCTTTTTTGCTTCTTCGAATTTCCATAATATCGCTCTTGGTCACTGGAACCTGCAGTATTTTTGTGATTTCTAAGACGATATCTAGATCAGTTTGTTCCGTTGAATGAGATATACCACCAAAAACTACATGATCATTAAGTTTTTCTTGTTTAAGTTCAACAATTTCATTTTCTAAGGTCGCAACGCGTTCTTCGAGTTTTATGTAATTTAAAAGAATTTTTTGCATTTCTTTGTTTATTTTAAGTATTTTATCTAATTTTGCAGCATTGTTTGAGCCCTCTAGTTCGTCATCAGTGGTGAAACCGTTATCGCTATCGATGTTTTCTGTTGATGGCAAGCGTTTGGCGTTAGATTTACCGCATTTGTTAGTACAATTAAATTTGACTTTTTTCTCTATAATGTTGGAGTAAGTAATACGATTAACGTTAGCACATTCCACATGAAATATTTTTTTACACGTTTCACATTGAACTTTTCTATCCTTTTTTGCTAAGTTAAAATTACAAATTTCACAGACTGATTGAGACACATTTGCTTTAGTTGAGCTTAAGAAATCACTACAATTTCTGACTTGATTACGGTTTGGTTTACGAGTCATTATTATGTGATTATAACACTTCGATGATAACCAAATTTTTTTTTTTTTAAACAAACTTTCCCGTTTATTTTACAATTTGTTATTTAATTTTAATTTATTTTAATTTTATAGAACAAAATTTTTTGCGACTGCACTCGACAACAATCAAAATTGAATCAAAGTATTGTATTCAAAGTTCATCTAAATAATTCCTGTAGTAGGTCTAAAATGCTTAACAATGGTTTACCACAGGGTTCTGTCGGCGCCATTACTTTTTAATCTGTACATTCATGACATTCCTGACACAAGATCAAAGAAATTTGGTTACGCTGATGATTGGACCCTGGCCACTCAAAACAAAGACATGGGTGTTTTGGAGGATTTGCTCTCAACTGACCTAGCGATAATGAATGACTATTTTCGAACGTGGAGCTTATTTCCCAATCTAAGTAAAACCGAGAGCTTCTGTTTCCACTTAAACAACAAACTGGCAAAACACGAACTATCAGTATTATTTAACGGCACTGCCATTAAATACAATCAACAGCCAAAGTACCTGGGCATTACTCTCGATAGAACTGTTTCTTTTAAATTCCACCTAGAAAATACGTCAAAAAAACTTAAAACGAGAAACAATATATTGCACAAACTGGCAGGCTCTACATGGGGTGCTACTCCAGCTACCCTCCGAACAACTGCTCTAAGTCTGGTTTACTCAGTGGCTGAGTATGGCGCACCAGTCTGGTTGAATAGCACTCGAATGAAGTTGACTGCCAGCTGCATGCTACGATGCGTACTATAAGTGGTACTATCAGATCCACCCCTTTACCTTGGCTCCCTGTGTTAAGCAATATCGCTCCACCTGCACTCAGACGCTCGCATGCTCTCATGCGTGAAAAAAAAGGTAACCAACAACATCACGTTACCCTTGCACGAATATTACGGTGACCACAATCGTTGTCAATTGAAGTCAAGAAAGCCTCCACATAAAACTGCCAGCAACCTGCTGTCAACTAATTTTAATATCTTGGATGCCTGGGACACCTCCTGACAACATTACAACACAACTGGCCTTTCTATTACTAACCCAACATCTACCCAACCTGGTTTCGATTTGCCACGTCATACCTGGACTACATTAAACCGAATAAGAACGAATCATGGACGTTGTGCTGATTCTTTTTACAAGTGGGGCATTTCAGAGTCCCCTGAGTGTGACTGCGGCGCTCCACAACAAACTATAAAACACATTGCAACTGTGTGTCCAATTCGACGTTACAATAGCAACATCTCAGACATCCATTTGGCAACTCCCGATGTATTAGCATGGATAGACTTGCTCGATGTAAACATCTAATGTTCAAATGTACTGCCCAATGTTCAAATATTTTACTTTTTAGTTTTTACTTAAAAAACGCGCAATCAAATCGATTGTAAGTTCATTTAATGTGTATCCATGTTTTGTTTTCGGTAGATTTCATAGAAGAGTCTACCTATTTTTTAAGTTTAATTTTTAATGTGTCACAAAAAAAACCATACGCTAAATAAAATCACATCCAACCCCAACACTTTCAGCACACAGTCACACGCTCTCACACCTCATGCACTCACGCACACACACACATGAACACACCCAAATACACCCGCGTCCACACATACACACCGTCATTCATACCCCCATACGCTCACGCATACATACACACGCTCTTCCCTCACATCATCGAGGTCACAGCATATACCGTACAAAAATGAATATCTACACAGAACTTCCATTTTTCCTCCTATCCCGACAAATTTTTATTGAGGGTTGAAGGCTACTTGCGGAGACATGAGATCGAGTAACCTTCCAAAGGCACCATATAAACCTTATCCATTCGAGGTTTCATCTTTATTATAATACGTGCTTTATACTTTAACTTCCTAGGTTAATAGTTATAGTTTGAAATTAGTCGCTAAAACAAAATACCCGTGTACATTCATAGTGGCTTCGCCCCTCTTATGTGAGGAATGTTACCCCAATTCAACTAGTTGAGTAGATATTCTATGAACTTGTTTTGATTTGAATTAATTATATCAAACCAATCAATGAAATAAATATTGAATTTGTTGCTAACATTTAATTTTGAATTTATTATTTGATTCGAAATACATGAAAATGCCATCATTATATCAGAAACAAAGGGAATGGTAAATCGATTTTATGAACTGATAAATCGTCCGGCCGTAGGGTAGTCACAACCAACGAAATCTAGAAAACGGCTTAAGCGTTTTTAAAAATTTTGCTTTTTAAAAATAGGTACACTCAATGGTTAGAGCCAAAGGACGATGTGTTCGATAACTGCACAGGAAGTGTTTCAAAAAAATCGTCAGGTGTGTCAAAACAAGAAAATATGCATATTTATTATTTTTTGCTTAAAAAACGTTCATTTTGAGTGATAATGAGTAGGAACAAAAATTCGGGATCTCTTGATGGTCGGGATTGATATGTGAGACCAAAAACTAAATTATTGCATTATAAGTTTGTCAAAAAAACGTTGTCAAGTGTGTCAAAAGAAAGATTTTTATTTATTTTGTTTCTTAATTTCTTGGAAAAAATAAAATTAATTATTTGTATGACATAAAATTTTATTATTATTATAGACAATTATGGCATTATAAGTTTATCAAAAAAATTTTGTCAAGTGTGTCAAAAGAAAGATTTCGATTTATTTTTTTATCCATTTTTTTTAAAATAAAATAAAATTAATTATTTGTATGACATGAAATTTTATTATTATTATTGAGAATTATGGCATTATAATTTTTTCAAAAATATGTTGTCAAGTGTGTCAATAGAAAGATTCTTCTTTATTTTTTTACCCAATTTTTTTGAAAAAAAATAGTAATTATTTGTTTGAAATAAAATTTTATTATTAAATTATAGATCATTATGGCATTATAAGTTTGTCAAAAAAATAATGTCAAGTGTGTCAAAACATGCTTTAATTTTTTTAGCCAATTTTGTGGAAAAAATTAGCTGTTTTTATGACGTAAATGTAATTGCAAATGAAATTGGACATGGAAATTTTTGAAAAATTATGAAAAATTTTGTAGTATTGATTTTGTAATAATTTTTGCAATATTTTTAGAATTTTGGAAAATGTTTTAATTTTTAAGAGTTTTTGAAATATTATTGTAATATAGAAAAAGTTTAAATATTTGATTTTATTCTAATTTTTGGAATATTTTTGGAATTTTAACAAAAAGTTTCAATTTTTGATTTTCTTATAATTCTTGCAATAGTTTTAGAATTTTTGAAAAAAGTTTTAACCTCTGATTTTGTAAGAATTTTTGGAATATTTTTAGAATATTGAAAAAAGTTTGATTTTATTTAATTTTTACAATATTTTGATTTTGTAATGTTTTGCAATATTTTTAGAATTTTGGAAAAAGTTTTAATTTTTGATTTTGTTATAATTTTTGCAATATTTTTAAAATTTTGAAAAAAATAGAAGTTTTTTATATATATTTTTAGAATTTTGAAAATGTTTAAATTTTTGATTTTTTAAGAATTTTTGGAATATTTTAGAATTTTGAAAAACTTTAAATTTTTGATTTTTTAATAATTTTTGGAATTTTGAAAAAATTTTCAATTTTAGATATTGTTATAATTTTTGCAAATTTTTTAAAATTTCGGAAAAAAATTGAATTTTCGAATTTTTAAGAGTTTTTGGAATATCATTAGGATTTAGATAAAGTTTAAATATTTGATTTTATTCTAATTTTTGGAATATTTTTGGAATTTTAACAAAAAGTTTCAACTTTTGATTTTGTTATAATTTTCGCAATAGTTCTAGAATTTTTGAAACAAGTTTTAATCTTTTGTAATAATTTTTGCCTTTTGGAATATTTTTAGAATTTTGAAAAATGTTTATTTTATTTAATTTTTACAATATTTTTGGAATTTTGAAAGAAATATGAATTTGTAATTTTGTAATATTTTCTCGAAACGCGAAATGGAGAGGTTTTTGAGTAGTTTGCTGAGTGTATCATCTTTTCACTATATTATGTTATTTTATGGTCTGTTATAATTTTCTGGCAACGTATTGATGTTTCGTGTTAGTTTTGTAATAAATTTTTAAACAGAGATAAAAAATACTTGTACTTTAACAAAGAGTTATGTCTGATATACATCGCTGCCCAAAACTAAAAACCATGTCCTCATAAAAGATTTTTGACGAAAACTATATCAAAATCCTTAACCCAGACCGAAGTCTTGATATCTCAGAGCATGAGATTTCAGCCCCTCTATATTTTAAAGTTTAGTTGTGCTCGAAAAGTCTAATCTATTCCAATAATTGTGTTTTGTTCAAAAGTTAGTACCTCTAGTAAGTTAGTAATAACTGCTTTATAACAAAAAATTGCCTTGGTTTAACAATTCCTTTTTTAACGTTTTGAAACCCTAAAATATAGCATATCGAACGATGGAAGTAGTTGATGGAAATTTGCATATTGGCGGTTTGCCCCTTTGATAATTGGTTTTGGGGTCACCATTTTGAAAATATATGATTTTGATTGATTTCATTTGTTTTGTGCATTTTAAATAAAAAGTTTCAACCATTACTTATCAAAACCCTTATCTATAACTCATTGAAATATTCCAAAGTTTCAGTTTACGCCAAAATCTTAACGTATCACAATCATACATAAAATAACATAAAAAACAAGATATTTCAACGTTCCACCAATTAAACTCATAATTAAAAAATTTCACACTATTAAGTACCAGTACAAAAATCATATCGTATGAATGTCGTACATTTTTTCACATTAATTAAAATATTTAATAATTTAATTGTAAGCTTTTTATGTACGTTTTTTATATAGTTTTTATTACCAGCACCAATTAGACAGATTTTTTTTACTGTAATAAAATATACTAAAAAAAGCACAAAAAAGAACCAACAGAAAAAGTCAAATGAACAAAGAAAAATTAAATAGAAAATAAAACCTGTTGAGTAAGAGTTGATGGTAAAAGTTTAAGGTTAACCCTACGAAGTTTTTGACTCCATTTTACGATATAATTTTAGTTGTACATAAAAAAAAGCACAAAAAATTTTAGATTGTAATTTTTTTTATAGTAAAATTCTTGTTTAGATTTAGGGTTGATTTAGTTTTAACACATCCTGGATTACTTACATTATAGATAAAAAATTGATTTTTTGACGTTTAAACAGTAAATTTAATTGATTGATTTGGGTAGAGATATTGGAAAAATATTTTTGAAAACATCATTGTTATGTGTTACTGAGTTTGACAACTAAACTATTAAAAATAATTTTATTAATCTATGAAAAGTGGTGCAAATTAAATCATTTAAATGAGTCAGTGTTCAAGAAATTGCGATAAAAGAAACTACAACAAAGTGAAATACCTTTTTATTTATGTGCGATAATGATATGACCACCACCTGGAATGTAAATTTCTGAGTTTTTGAGCTTTACTCGGTCTTAAGAGGATGGATATGGATATCTTTTGTAACCATTGTGGTACCTGATTTTCCTGGTTTTCACTTCACTTTGGCACCAAAACACTGATGAATTCCACAATTCCACCACTGGGTGAAATTATCAAATCTAGCAAATCTTGAATTTGTCTGTGAATCTTTTTTCTATGCACTTCTGGTAATCTGTAGTTATTTTGGGTAATTGGCATGGTCCCTAGTGTGTCTTTGTCTTTATAACTATATAATATTATTGGTGTATGTTATACCTTTTGACCTTTAAAATGGAATATTACTGCATTTTGTTTGATTATCTCTATTGTTTCATCTGTAGCAAACGAATCTGCTCCCGGATAACTCTTTTAAAAAATATGATTATATTAACTTTATATTAACATAAGAAAGAAATTTAAAATCAAAATTTGATTAAAAAAATAGAATCTATTATCATGAAACCAGCAACAATTATATAAACTTAAAAGAATTGCATCCACTGTTTCAAATGGTCAACCAGATCTGTTGGTTCGATTGGATGCAAATCCTTAGGATGTATGAATAGCTCCCCAGGGATCTTCAGACTCTGTCCGTAGACAAGATCCGCAGGAGTACATCCTAACTCAGCTTTGACCGAAGTTCGAACGCCTAACATGACCATGGGGAGTGCTTCACTCCATTTTATTAAGTTTCCATGAGCTTTTAGAGATGCTTTATGCTGTCTATGGAATCGTTTGACTACCGTTCGAACCAATGATGTTTATCAGCTCATGAAATAAATTCGATTTAAAATTCGCTCGCGATCGCGTTATACTTAGCGGCACACCAAAATCTTACAATGTGATATACAATGAAAACTTTACCAACTGTTTCAGCTGTTTCATCTTCTAAAGAGAAAAGGCCTTCGGGTGAAACAATAAATGATCGTCACGATATAGCGATATCCATGAGAAGGTGATATAAAGAACCTACCTGATCGATGTGAATATGCTCAAATCTGGCCATTGGAACAGGTTTCTGTCCGAATTCAGAATGAGTGTGACAGTGGATATTGGATATTTGACATGGCAAGCATCTCTTAGACCAAAAGCCAGCGTCAACATTAATTGACGGCCAGCAGTATCGTTTTATAACCATTTTTCGCGATGCTCTTATTCCAGGATGAGAGATTGTGCAGCAAATCGAAAATTTGTCGTCTCAGGAACTCAGGTATATATGGACGTAATACGTTAGTCAAAGTCTCACACCAAATCGGTTTATTCGAATAATAATAATAATTATTATTATTCTTTATTTCATCTTTAGTATAATATACAGTTAGACTACTTTTTTAATTACAAATAAATTTATATATAAAGATTACGACAGTTAAAAAAAGTAACAGAAATATAAAATGAGAACAATTTACAACATTAATTTATATTTTATGCTTAAAAATATTAGAAATAGTTATTGAAAATTTAAAATATGCTGCTTTAATGCATTTTTCAAACTTATCTTAGAAACATTGAAATCAAACACCGTAAAATAATCATTAAAATATTTGATGCACCCAAAAATGGGATCAGAAGTTTCGTACTTAGCTCGGCAAAATGGTATCTTAAAAAATTCATCTCGACGACGAAGAGTTCGCCTTGGAACATTGATTTGAAAAAGATTTAATAGCTCCGCGCAGTCAATGAGACCTGAGATGATATCGTAAGTGAACGTAACATAATAAATCTGTCGTCTGCGAAATAATGACAACATATTCAACAATTGCAAACGATTGTTGTGCGGTTCCCTCACAAATGTGGTTAAATTGCTGGAAGGTAGTTGGCGTAAGGCAAAGATTAAAAATTGTTTTTGTATACTTTCAATCCTCGATGAATGAATTTCAAAATGTGGAGACCATATCATTGAGGCATACTCCAGTTGCGACCTGACATATGACGTATAAAGAACTTTGAGAGTGTTTGCGTCCTTAAAATCCCTGGCATTTCGTTTAATCATTCCCAACATGGAGTTGGACTTAGCAATTATTGAGTTAATGTGTAGGTTGAATGAAAGGTCAGTAGAGTAAGTTGTAATGAAGAGCTCTCTCATTGGCGAACCAATGAGAATGGCATAGCAGGAAGCGTACCTAGCGAGATTTATTTTCTTGCCCCAAGCTAGCTTTAATCCATGGGAACGATTAAGAAACCCTGCTACTTCAGCACAAATAGAGAGATGTACGCTATTTACGAAAAGCCACAGAAATGAATAAAATACAAGTGGAAAAGGGAGACTCTGGCGACCCCGTTTGCGAAAGACCTACGATCAGCGCGTCCAACCCCACAGTCACTCTCAGACGCCCACACACTCACACTTCACACATACTAACATTCACCCACACATTCAGACGGCGAAGCAAGACACTTAAGCTCCAAGACCCGCAGCACGCATCGCAAGTGGTAGTAATCAAGACTGAGTTGTATTGCTGTCACATGAGCACCATGGCACAGCCCATAAACCACTGCCATTGCTGGTAAACCGTAGATCGAATCCTAGAGCACGGGAAAACGATACACGCTATATTGAATGTCTTTATTGATCATTTCTCCCTTTCTTTATTAATCATATTTTCAAACACAAAAATAGAGAAAAACATAAGTACTTCCCAAAAAAAAATAAAATAATTCCAACTCAACACAAGCGTGAGTTTCTTTGTAAATTGTACAACCATGTAAAAACCAGTTTATTTCACCACCTGCAATTCACAGTGGGTTAAGGTATCGTGGAATTAATAAACCTAAATCTTGACCAGAATTTGTTTCCCTTTTTTTTGTGGTAATACAGGTTAGATGGGAATGGGTTTTGATTTACTCCAAAAATATAGGATCCTCAATCCAGGTAATACAATAAAAGAAAAGGTATTTGGTATGTTAATTAGTAATATTGAGATTATAAACATTTTCAATTCAGACTAAAGGTGTCTCGCCACACACACCGCCAAATCGCACACACAAGCAACGACTAACACGCCCCCATTCAATCACTAATACGCCCCTTCACGCACATTCACACTTCTACGTTAAACTAAGAAAAGAAATAAAAAAAAATAAAGTCACTCACCCCATTAATTAAATCCGGCCGGCCACAACGTCTTACGAGCTCAGCCCTCCATCAGCAACAACTGTGTCCAAATACTTTGGTGAAAACAGGTAACAATTTGTATAACACGTTGAATAAATTTGCAATTAGAGATGAACACGTCCACAATACCAGGTAATAACCGTTAAATAAACTCCCAAATACGTTGAATAAACCCAAAGCAATGATTGATATAAGTAATCGTTGAATGCAGTTATATTTATAGTTGAATACGTTATAAAAAATACTCGTTGAATATATTGCAAGAATAATGGAATACGTCGAAGGTTCAATGCAATCATTGATATAAGTACTCGTTGAATACAGTTATATTTATAGTTGAATACGTTATAAAAAATACTCGTTGAATATATTGCAAGAATAAAGGAATACGCCGAAGGTTCAAGGCAATAATTGATATAACCACTCGTTAAATAAATTTGTCAATACAGCCGCATACGTTAAAAATGCAGTACAACAATCCATATAAGTGACCGTTGAACAGATTTGCACGTATAGTTGAAAACGATGACAATACAGTGCACAACTTTATTGAATAGATTTGTAAATATAGATGGAAAAGTTGTAAAGACCAATGTAATAATTGGGTATAAAATATCGTTGAATCGGTTCGTAACTACGGTTGAATATGTTGAAACTTCAATGCCATGACTTGTTTAAATAACTGTTGAAGAAACTTGTAAGTACCGTCACATACGCTGAAGATGCAATGTAACAGTTTGTATACATAAACGATGAATGGATGGTAAATACGGTGGACTATGCGGAAAACACCATGCAAAAAAAATTGTATATATATAAATGGTGAACCAATTGCAGCTACGGTCGCATGCGTTGAAAATACGAGGCACCAATTTGTAGATACCAAAAAAAAATTTTGTTGTCCAAATTGAAATGGATGATGGCAACACTGCACAAAAATACGTTGCAAGAAATGAAGTTGATGAAAATAATATATATGTTGCGCTGTAAGAGCTCAGCGATTGCTGATCAGTTGATACACCTATGAGGCAAACACTGATACCAACATTATAGCATTATCGCATAAAAGTTTCGTTGAAGCCTGTATACGATAGTTGAAAACAAAAACGGTAGTAACTGTTGTATCAATATTGTAGAAATTCGGGACTCATGTGGTAATCAAGAAATGGCTCCCTAAATTGATGACGTAGTTCTCTCTGATTGGAGTATCAATGTCACGGCTTCCTCCCTAACGTAGGTTTTACCCGAATCAATTATTTGGTTTGTTGCGATTTATTAACGTAATTTCCGTTTGATTTTATTTGAAAAAGAACTGTGTAAAACAACGATATTCCAATTTAGGCGATTTTATTATAACAAACAAATTATATAATCAGCTTAAGGGCTACTGTTCGTACACATATATTATTATATTTTTTTTTGTTATTTTCCAACAAGGAATGATTGACATAGAGTAATATTTTGACGGACAAACACAATCACTAACAGTTCCAATAAGAATCTCTTATAAATTTTCCTAATTAGTCTAATTATTACTGAATTATTGTAAAATTGTTCTATAAATTTATCCACGATAACAATGTAACAGGCACAGATGTTTGTATAACTAAATTAATTTATACCGACACACAGCTTATTTGTCTAATTGAAATTTCAGATTTTTTTCTATTTGTAACATACTACTAGTATCACAGTTGATTTGGTTAATTTAAGTTTGAGATTTTTTTTTTCTATTTATAGCTTAATAGTAGTATCACAGTTTATTGGGTTAATTTAAGTTTGAGATTTTTGTTCTATTTTTCACTTAATATTAGTATCACAGGTTGAACGAAGCGAGATCTTTTAGATCGATAATTTTGGATCACACAGTCAGTCACCAACATATAAATCACTCGAGAAATTAATACCAGTTACACTTGGTTAGCTCATTATGCACCGGAATTTTATTTAGCGTTATTATTTATATTCCATTAAAAAAATTATTATACGGGAAAGTTGTATCATGTCCAATGATTAACACCACGACCAGTGGTGGATTATGCCTTTAAGGGGCCTGAGGCGGAACAAAATTTTGGGGCCTAAGATTTTACCAAAAATTTTGCAAATGAGTTTGGTTAAGACTATTTCTTAAATAATTTTTTATCCGCTTCAGAACGGAGAAAGATCGTTTCCTACTTGCGTTGCATATCGGCAATGTAAGAAATATTTTTAAAATAGTTTCCACATTGGGAAATGAAGATTGCAGGCCATCAATGATTACCTTGTCCATCTTAAATGGACAAGTGATGTTCTCTTCTTTTATATATTTTAAAAAATGATGTACTTCGTCTTTAAAATATTGTACTTCTATATCCCTCGCATATGTATTTGACAATTCTAAAATACACTTGTCAACTTCATCACTATATATTTATTCATCACGATATATTTTGATCAAAAAATAATTTAAAATTATTTAAAACATTTTCATATATGGACGTTCTGGTAGACATTTCAGTGGCAAGTCTATCACAGATCATATTGTGAGTACTTATAATAAACAATTCTCGTCCTACTAGCTGTGTATCATTTGCAGATGATTCAACATACATAATTTTGCGTTTTCTTTTTCGTCCTTCTTTGTAGCTAATATTGTCTGTTAATAAGTTTGCTTGCTTTTCTATGCTCTCAAAATCATTCCGAACATCCCTTATAAATTGTGACAAAGAATTAAACAGTTTTGCTCCTTGTAATAAGTTCGTTTGAACATTTTGAAATGATTTTCTAGTACTTTTGATACTTTGCAATAATATATCCTATAGAACGGTTAATAAGGCAATTCATATTCATCGAAAGAGCTAGCTAATTTTTTAACCTCAACTTTAGTAATCGGTTTTTCGTCTTCATTTTCGCTAATTTGGATAAGAACGCTTTTAATATTTTTGTAATTAAACCGCAAGGCAGATACTGCATCAGCTCTTGCAGACCATCTTGTCACTTGTGTCACTTAATTTTTTAATATGTTTGGAATTAGGATCGGAAAAATTATCAATAAGCATCTTCCATCTGTGAGTAGATGAAGAAAAGAATACATATATATTTTGGATAAAGTTAAAATAATACACCGCAGTAGAATAGGCATCTGCAGCATAATTTCCAATTAAATTAAGCGTATTTAAATTAAGCGTATGACTTGTACAAGGAATAAAAATGGCGGTCTCACTTAGAGTTTTAATTCTGGCTTGTAAACCATTATATTTTCCGGCCATATATGTTTGACCGCGACAATTTTTAATATCCAAAGACAAATTGTTTAAAGTTTTCAAAATAAGTTGTGCTAGCTATTCTGAATTGTGATTTTCAATTTGTAAAAATCCAAAAATCGTTCTCTCGCATCGCCCACTTTATCAATGTACCTTAATATAAAACTTAGTTGGTCAGTGTGGTTCACGTCTGGCGTAGAATCAACAATAATTGAATAATATAAAGGGTCCTGAATTTCTTGAATTAGGTGTTCTTTTACTTCAGTTCCCATTAAATTTATAAATTCATCGCATGTGGTATGTGATAAATAACTTACATTACCTTTTCCTGGATGGCTGTACCTCTCCAAATGATTTTTAAGAAAATCATCAAATTGGGATAGGTACTCAATGCATGTCATAAAATTTGCTTTTCTGTTCAAATCAATATCTTCTCGATGACCACGAAATGCTAAACCCAAAGTAGCTAATAGCTTTACTGTAGCTGCAACTCTTTTTAAAACTTCCCGCCAGCATTTTTGTTGTACTTCAATTTCACGAGCTATTTGAGTATCAATACGTCCAGTTACAAACAATCTTTTTTTCAAATTTTTCAAACCAATTTTTTAGACAATCTTTTTTCCAATCAACGTTGATAAAACGAAATATACAACTAAAGCTAAAACACCTATACTATATCAATCATATCATATGGAAACCCTTTTCAAACGTTAATCCAAATTATGAATTTAGCATGTATTGTATAAAAAATACATGGATTTTAAGCATACAATAATAGATTTCAATTCTACATGTTAAAAAGTTTTCATTTATTTAGTTATATATGAAATTAATCTAAAATATGTACAATTATATGCTTAAAATTGAGGTTTTCAGTTTAATGCTTTCAATAAATTGTAGGTCTTAAAAGAAATCCAAAATCATTGATGAAAACATAAAACTCAAATATACTTCAAATATCCAAAAAATACTTATCTGGATTTTGTTTTTATCAATAATTTTGCGATTGATATAATAACAGTCCATTGCAAATAAAGTTTTAGTATTAATATTCATTCGTAACAGTGAACTTTTCAAAACAAAATGTTTTTTTACTATACAAATTGGAAAACGAATTTGTATATTAAAAAATTATAAAACTATCAAATTAGAATTGTTAAAATAAATACATACATGAAAAAAAGTAATACAAATTGACAACCTAACACTTTTATATGTGGGTTAATATTAAAAAAATCTTTAGGTTTAAAAACTTTGGTTGAATGAACGCAGTCATCTGATATTTGAATACCTATAAAATATCAATACTATTTGTAGCTAGGGGGCCCCTGTGCATGTGGGGCCCGAGGCGGCCGCCTCTTCCGCCTCTATGGTAATCCGCCACTGTTTATATCTACATATAAATTCGTTTATTTAGTTAATTACATATTAATTTAGGTTAATAGCTAAAGGGTTTAATTTGATTAAAAATTATGAAAAATAAAATTTTAAATTGATGTTATATTTTTTTTAAATGTAATTCTATAGTTGCGTATAGCCTTTTCGTCATGCATCTGCAAATATAAAAAAAATTTATTGAAATAAATTTTAAAATAATTTTCATTTGATAAATTACCGAATAGATCTGATTTAAAAGTTTGTACATACTTGTTTTGCTGCATTCTTCCGCCATGTTATTATTACCATGAACTTGTTTCTCATCTGCGATTATTGTTGACTTTCTGTAAAAATTTGAGCAAACATTATTTTTTTAAACATATGTTTTAATCCAACTAACGTAATTTTACATAAATTGTTTTAGCAAAATTTGTATACTCAGAATGTTTTAAATGGAGTAGAAATCATGTTGTATTTTCTCACCTCGCAATTTAACTTTTTAAAAATTCCATATTTTTTCTTTAAGATATAAATTTACACTTTTATGTTTATATACACTTTTAAAACTCCTAATATATTGTAACGTCCGTGATATTCGCCTAAACAATAATAAAACCAATTCATCTTCTTTTTTTCTAATTCAATAAAAATTTATTTCCATAATTTCAGTTCATTTTTACATTAATAATAATTTCAAATTTTCCAACGGTCAGTTCAATTTCGAATAACAATTATAAAAACAAACGAACGTACCCAATTTTATTTCAATTCTAACGAACAGATGTCGTTACTCAATTTTGTTTAATCTTTAGTATTACACGATGACATTAGAAGATGTCGAAGAAAAAACACATTTTTCTAATTTTTTGATTCATTCATTCTGGTTTTGATAGTTTCCAAAGAGAAACATAATAAGAAATTTTTAAAAAAATTCCGTGTTCAGATCAAAAGTAATGATCTCATTCATTTCTAAAAATAAAAAAATAGAAAAAAAGGAATCAATTAAATCTGTTAGTTCTAACTTTTTGTCTCAGAAAAAGATTCCAAGTGGTTGTGAGAGAAACAAATCACCTTCGGTGATTAGGATAACAAACCAAAAGGTTATTTTGATTAAAAAAAAAAAAACTCAGATATGAATCACAATTTGTGAAAATTAAATCAAGTATGATATTGTTAATATTACGAATAACAACTGATCAATTAGAACAAATATATATTAACTTTCTTTGTTCTACCAAGAACTATATAAAATAAAGCTTTGTTTTTCGTTAATAACAACCGTAACAAACATCTTTTTTTGATCCGGCATACCGTGATGTTGAATTATAAAAGGTTTTGGGGACCTGCAACAAAGTCACAACTACATGGTTAAAACAAAATTATATCATCCAGAAGTGAAGAAGGAACTGTTGAGATTTTGGAAATTGGCATAAACATCATCGTGCAGATGATCTAAAGATACGAGATATAATACTGGATCTTGCAACAATAATGGACAAAGGAACCATCAATCCACAATATTAGAACAAGTAACTCTTTTAATTAATATTAATATTGTTATTAAATTTTAGTTATTTTTGTAATTTTCATTTTCATGGGCTAAAGGTTTAGCCAACATAAGAGATTCCTGAATAGATTAGTTTGGGGATACATATCCATATCCCGCAAATTCCCTTTTTTTTTTAAATTCTTCGAATAATAGTTTAGCATAAAAGTCCAAGCCAATATAGCTTTGGCAAAACAAGAATTGGCGCGAAACTGAAACGGACCTTGAAAAGAACTGGAATAACGGTTTTATGAAATTTTGAAAACCTGTTCGGTTTTTTTGTTAACCTAATAAAAAGTCGGTTTGGGCGTATTATGATTGAACTTTTTCAATAAAAATAAAACGGGAGCAAAATGTCCCAGACGAATCCAGTGTATGGGAACCTCTTAACAAAATTCAATTCACATTAATCTATCATTTAACACCCATTGTACAATGAAATAAAGAAACATGGTAATAGCAATAATACGAAATTAATTTAAAATACAAAAAGAAAAAAAACCTAACCTTATTAGTGTTGCAATTGGATTCCAACTGTTGCCGTTGTTCGTAGAATATTTGAATACACAATTCTGTAGCTGTCCATAAAATGTAAAAGCTGTTCGTTTAAAAAACAGCGGATATGCAATTTTCTTTATGATATCATCATTTCTGTTAACAACATCAGTCACATGTAACAGAACGTCAGCCTCTCGTCCATATAATACTTTGCTCACCACTAAACAAACCAATGTCAATGCAGCAAGTAAATATTTCCTTTCTGTACTCTTCCACTCTTTCACAATTTAAATTTTTTGATAGAACCCAGCATAGTAGTTGATATTTGATTTCAATCACTTCCTCGTTATTAAACCTCTCATCATTTAGATGTTCTAATGGTGGCACAGTTATTGTTGGATATATTGACACCTGTCCTTTAAGAATATAATCTTCATTTCTAAAATGAAACAATTTTCGTTTTAATGATGTATCGTGTTTGTGTTGTAATACTATTCCAATGGGGCAACAAGTAATTTCATCCACACAATCTAAAACACGGTTTTATAGTAAAGTTAATTTTTTTTTCTTTTATTTTTTCCAACACAATTAACTGTTTTATTAAATTACATATATAGATATGTACATGTAAAAATTGAACTTTTATTATTTTTGAGAGAAAACATAAAGATGATGTTTTCAGTTTTTAATTTAAAAATCGAATGACTCTAAAAATTGATTGACCAACCAAAAAATGAAAAAAATGTGATTTTTCTTTGACATCTTCTAATGTCATCGTGTAATACTAAAGATTAAACAAAATTGAGTAACGACATCTGTTCGTTAGAATTGAAATAAAATTGGGTACGATCGTTTGTTTTTATAATTGTTATTCGAAGTTGAACTGACCGTTGGAAAATTTGAAATTATTATTAATGTAAAAATGAACCGAGACTATGGAAATAAACTTTTATTGAATTAGAAAAAGAAGATGAATTGGTTTTATTATTGTTTAGGCGAATATCACGGACGTTACACCATGAATTCAAGTTAAAAATCAAGATATTTACCCTTGAAATCACAAAAACGTCGTCACCCCCTCTACGTCAGAAACCACCGAACTACTTCCCACAACTAATCTGTATCTGGGATCGAGTTATCAATGGTAACCAACGTCAGGGTCGATGATCAATCTCAACACTCATGAGGTCCTAGGAACTATCAGTGAGCGCTGAAATAGACCATCCATCCATCTAACGTCAGCACCATTGAACCCTCGATACAATTAGTAAAATATGACATTGAAGATGTGAACCCCAGAGACGACAACCAGCCAGAGGAACGACCCTACCCAACGAAAAGACATCATTCCCTGATGTCTTTCGCGTGATATACTCCAAGATTCTTACCGCTCATATCTATGCACTCATAAAGTACATTTCCAATCTTAGTTTTAATCATTGCAGGTAAGAACTTTGGAGCCAATTTTGCCGAGAATTTTTTTGTAGCGTCACTCAAATGATGTTGCCGTACAAACACACGTTGTTGTGGTTGAAAAGTCCGTAGTTTAGATCGCAGGTTATACTGATGTTGCGATTTCTTGAAAGCTGCTTTTAAATTTTCCTGAACCCGGTTCCTGAGCAGAGTCAAATGATCAGAACGTTCTATTTCCTCACCAGCATCTTCATCAAGCGTGTGTAGTGATCTCAACAAATGGTAAGTATTCCCATCCGATATTGGATGTTGACCAAATAATAAATAGTACGGTGAGTACTTGGTAGCTGAATGTACTGCAGCCCGCAGTGCATACGCGATTTCACCAATTTGTGAGTCCCACTTGGTATGTTGACCTTTTATGAACGCGCGAATTGCTGCTAAAACTGACCTATTGACCCGCTCTGACGCGTTGCTTTGAGGACTATAGACACCGGTCCTAATGTGCTTAATGCCGAAATCTGACAAAAGATTTTGAAAGTTCCTACTAGTGAACTGTTTGCCATTGTCACTGTGCAGAAACTCTGGTACCCCATATATAAGAAACACTTCATTCCTTAGAAAAGCATTCACCTTCGGTGAAGTTGCGTTTCTAAGTGGTTTCAGTAGTACAAACTTCGTAGCATGATCCAGAACTATCAATAACACCGTATTCCCAAGTGTAGAACGAGGGTACGGTCCCAAAAAATCTATATAGACTCTCTGCCATGGACGTGCTGTTTCGAATTGATATTGCATCGGAGGACGCAATATCTGATTCGTGGCTTTTGTTTGTTTACATGTGTCGCAGGACACAACATAGTTGTGTACCTGTGACGCCATGCCCGGCCAATAATAAAGACGTCGGAGTAATTCTAAAGTCTTTTTAACACCTCCATGAGCAGCAATACTATCATCATGATGTTTCTGAATCATGTTGGAAGTCATCGGTTTTGGTACCCAGAGTTTCCACACAGGAACATCGTTGGGTATTGCATCAGGTCTTGGCTCAATACGTATGTATAGCTTATCATCCACGACTTTAACTGATGGAAAGTTCTTTGGAGATGATTGAACTTTAGCTATCATATCCGTATATTCGTTGTGCCGATAACCTTCATTGTCGATTTTAATGTCGTTAATGTGATGTGTTAATGCTTCTGTCAATTCCTCGTGTGTATCGTCATAAAGACGAGATAGAGCATCAGGGACTATATTTTGGGTACCTTTTTGGTGGACAATGGTAAAATCCATATGTTGGAGTTTTAGGCTCCACCTAGCCAGACGACCACTCAAGTCTTTCTATGACATAAGCCACTTCAGACTTGAGTGATCAGTCACAATTGTGAATCGGTGACCTTCAACATAGCCCCTGAATTTCTTCACACTAAGAATTGCCGCAAGACATTCCAACTCAGAAACCAAATAATTTCTCTGAGCTTTATTTAATTTCTTCGACATGAAGGCTATCAGACACTCTTGTCCGTCAGTATCAACCTGATACAACACACTACCTACCCCTGTCAGACTTGCATCGCATCTAATAAAGAACTCTTTATTATAGTCAGGGTTTACTAATACCGGTGCTGTAGTCAGCAATCGTTTTAAATTTTCGAAAGCAGCTTGCGCTTCTAATGTCCATTTCAATTTCCCCGAACTCTTCCTTAATAAATCTGTAATTGGTGATACCACGCTTGCATAATTTGGTATGAAACGTTGGTACCAACCGGCCATTCCCAATAGTCTACGTATTTGTTTTACTGTAGATGGAGCTGGATACTCTGCTACAGCTCTTACCTTGTCAGGGTCTGTTCGAAGACCATCTTCACCGACCAAAAATCCCAAGTATTTCACCTCTCTCAGAACAAATTTGCTTTTCTTGAGGTTTATGGTTAACCCAGCCGCTCTTAACAATGAAGAGACTTTGGACAGCAATTCCATATGTTCCTGGAACGTGGAAGAGACTACCAATAGATCATCTAAATAAACAAAGACATTTTCGTGATATTGATGTGGTATCACTTTGTGCATTAGCCGACACATTGTCTGGGGAGCATTGCACAATCCAAAGGGCATAACCCGGAATTGATACAATGGACGACCAGGCACTGTGAAGGCTGTCTTGTCTCTAGATGCTTCTGCCAGAGGAATCTGCCAGAAAGCATCTTTGAGATCAATACTTGAAATGTACTTTGTGCTATTTAGACGACCTAGTAAGCCATCAATCAAGGGAAGTGGGTAAGCGTCCTTTTTAGTTAGTGAATTGACACGACGGCTATCAATACATAATCTGTTTTTACCAGATTCTTTTTGTACCAAAACCACTGGCGAGCACCAAGAACTGTTACTCTCTTCGATCACGCCCATTTGAAGCATTCGGTCAAGTTCGGCATAAACCTTTAGTTGAACAGCCGGCGATGTGGGATAATGCCTCTGTTTAACAGGTGCATTATCACCAACATCGATGACATGTTCAACCAAAGAAGTCTTTCCGAGTCCAGACACTTCAAATGACGGGAAAGAATCCTTGATCATATTCAGTTCTCGTTGCTGGTCAGTGGTGAGGTTATGTATATTTAAATTTTGTAGCTCTGTACAAGTCAGTTCACTAACAAAAGAAGGAACAATACCGAATTTCTCCCAGAAATCTATGCCCAGGTAGAGCTCTTCTCGTAAACCAGGGACTATATGGAACCGCATTGGTTTGGTGGAGCCATTCACAGTTATTGGAATTTCAATGTAACCTAAAATTTTAGTTGCAGTACCATCCGCCGTACGAATACACGAAGTGTATTTACGGTAGGTTGTACCTGATGATTCCAATAATTCCAAGGAATTTCTTCCAAGTATTGTGATTGACGCTCCACTATCCAATAGTCCTGAAATATGTTTGTCCAAAATCCTTATTGTTAGTCGCGGCCGAGGATCCTTTGTTTCTGAAAGGATAGATGAAATACAAGCTTTACGAAATAATTTCCTCATCCTCCAATATCTGACGTTACGTTCAAGACGTCTAAAATACGTTCGATGTAATGATGGGAAATTAAATGTATTCGATGATTTTATTTGGTTTTCCTGAGTGGTGGCAGATCGTCCTGCGTTCCTACATCTCTCGTCGATTTCTTCGTGCTGTTGTTCGGGCTGTTTTGAATCCATCGTTTCAATATATCTATCTCGATCTAGTTCCACATCCACCTCATAATCATCCATCTGCTGTAAGTCGCGAATTCTTAAATTTGATGTTCTGGTCGGAACTGGTGTGGACCACAAACGTTCAAACTTCTGACATAAAGTCCGAAGTTCATCCATTGAATGTATTGTTGCTGCAAGTGTAGCATTTTTGAGCTCCACACTCAGTCCCTCCCGAGCAATCTCTAGCATTTCACGGTCAGCAAATGGACGTGCTAAGCGACGGTTTAACGAACCAATCTCCACCAGATACTCGTATACGCTCTCCTTTGATTTCTGTTTGCGGTTCAGAAGAACGCGCAAGATCGCCTTATCATCAGTGAGCGTACCGAAAGTTTGTAGGAGTCCCTCCCTTAGCACTGGGTAAGTCACCACCTCATATTCATGAGTTAAATTCAAATAGTATCTGTCGGCCGCTGCTTTCAGATACCGTGGTATGATAGACCTAAGGTCGTCCCATGACACACGGTCTCTTCTGGCAGCCGCCTCCACTCTATGAATAAACTCATGAACATCAGGAGAGTGACCATCCCCTGTAAAGGTTGGAACCCAATTTGAGTCATACCGACTCAAATTGTTCCCACGAACCCCTCGGTACTCCACTGGTGCTAACGCTGGAGCCGCGTCACGCCATACCTGAGGAGGTTGGTTGTATGGTGGTGGTGCTGCTAGTGGAGCTGGTGGATATATTGGTAGTGATTGTACCTGTGGTACTGATGGATAATTTAATTGTGGTTGTACCAATGCTGGATTATTGTGTGTGTGTTCAGATGGGAGTGATGGACCCAATTGTGGTATTGCAAAGTCCTCGGCTCTCAAACCCGATTGCTGGAAATAAGCCGGTGGTGCTTGATCTGACCGTCTCTGTTGTTGCTGGTTTGGACGATTCAGACTATGTATTGTTTCCGATATTGGCCGTACTGGGATCGGTGTGGATCTCTCATCTGGTTGAAAGGCAGGTGAAGCAGATGGAGCAGATGACACTCCTGGTTTGCTCTGCATAATTGGACGTGTTGATAATGATCCTATTATACTCCAAGCGCGTGACAATTGTGAGATAGCGTAGGTGCGGGCTTCTTGCAAGTCATTGCGAGGACCCAACCTATTCATCCTACCCGTATAATGTAACACTCGATTCGCCAAACCATCTAAGAGGGTCTGATCAATCGGTGACTGAAGTCGTCGTACTTGATTTAAAATAAGTTGTGCTGCCTGCACCACCATTTGAGATTCCTCGATCAAATCTCTCGCATGAGACACTGTTATTGGAACTGACCCATGATCTCCATGGTTTCGCAGTTCCTCTGCCCAATCGGCCCCCCCGAAGTTCACACCCCGAACCAAACATTCGACCAGCAGTTCGCTGGGTTCCAGACCATAGAACGGATGGTCAACGTCTATTTGGTTTGACATTTTGATGGTAAAACCCGAAAAATTATTTACTCGCAAACGACAACAATGTAAAAACCAATTCCCCAAAAAAAAAATGTAGTTAGTACGATGGAAAAAAAATGAAAAACGCAGAAACGGAAAAAAACAAAGAACGCCCAATTCAAAAAAAACCACAAAAAATATTGTAAAAACCAAATTTACTAAAAGAACGAACGAACTTATGGTTGTTCTCAATGTTGCTTTACCTTTCACAAAAATTCCTAAAATATTGTATATGTAAAATATAATTTATTTATTTAATTTCAGATATGCTGAAATTCAAAATGATAAGTACCTAAAATTATTTATTGACGATAGCACCCCTAGGGAAAAATATTTATTTATTTAAATTTAAAAATAAAAATATTTGAAAAGAAAATGCTTATTTATTGGATGCACCGTCTTACCTTCAAAATATTTATTTATTTTTTTAAAAAAATAAAAAATATTTATTTAAATCTTGAAGTACTCGCTTATTTAAAAAAATTATGTATTTACTTAAAAATTATTGATTCCTAAATTTAATTTATTTAATAAAAAAATTTTTATCAAAAATTTATTGTTTTGATTTAATTTATTTTTTTATTTAATATAAGATAAGAGATTCCCAAATTCAGATTCGTCTGGAGACAACACAAAAGTAAGTACGGTTACAATGACCATTTTATTTAGTATTTGAATTATCGCGTTCGCGAGCCCACTCCAACAATGCATGTGAGAACCGACTAGAAAAGCCCATAACGACCAGATTCTACAGAACAGTATCTCCCCAACCTAACAAAAACAATCGCAACTGTCACGATTAGACCCTAGGCCCATTTCTACTGACCCAGCTGCGGCTGTTCTACCTAAAAATAAATTATCATTAAACTAATGCCATAGTCGAAGAACGCTCCCGAACACCAGACTCCAAATCCCAAACTCCATGAAAATTGTCTATTGTAAGCTAAATGTAAAAGTGGAAAAAATTTGAAGTTGTGTGAGGTGAAGCCTCGATCCTGATAAAAAAATAAATTGGTTCTCCTCTTCATTTCGTTAAAGAAGCTTCTGTGCAGGGAATGGTACTACTGGTTTGTACCTAAGTACAGACCAGCAGTAGTCATCCCCTTATCACCAGAAAACTCCTTCTGAAATGAAGAGAAGAAACCAATGAACTTCGATCGCATATCCATGATGGACAGAGGCGATCTAAGAACATAATTATGTTAAGGGGATAAGCCCCATGGATGGCTTGTTAGGCCTACCGCTGGAAAAAGATTTAATTATTACACACTTGTAATCATTATACAACAACAAAAAAAATTAACACCCAAAAAACATTCAATTAATTCTAACTTCCCCCCTTTTACATCTACAAACGCTCAACTGTAGTGGAATGTACAATATTTTCATCGCGAATTAAAAAGTAGTTCGAATCTACCACAACCAAAACAAAATTTTCACCAATTATAACCTTTAGTGGTAAAGAAATTAAAATCATGTATGTATTACACGCAGGCCAATATGTATCGTTAAAACGAGCATCACATTCGAGATCTAATTATTTGCTACACACAAAAAGTTCAAATGGCTAAATCGTTTCATCGGTTTGGTTTCTCAATTTCATCTCACCAAGAGATAAAATACTTCGATATTGTAACATAATATCCTACTCAGACCGCTACAACCGCTACCTATATACAAAAATATGAACAAATATGTACAATTATACAACAATTAACCTACTATATACAACTATATACAATTAAAACTACAATAGTACCACCAAAAACAAATTAAAAAAAAAAATGTGGACCCAAATCGGTTTTTTTTTTTCCAAATACAAAAAAAAATAAAAGTTTTCAAATATGCACACAATTTCCCGGGGCCACTTGTGGTCCCAACCACCGTCGAGGGTTCTCCTTCCTGTGGTTGGATTCGAAGATGGCGCCCTCCTCAGCCAATGTCTCCGCATAAGCGTGCATGACTGAAGAGAACTCCACCTCTTCTTCCAACCACGCCGCCTTCTGTATCTTCCTCCTACTCTTTTTCTCCCTCCACCTTCTCCTATCCCTTTCTAGCCTCCTCAATCGATATCTCTCTCGCGCATCCATCACTCCATCCGCCAGCTCATTCACTTCCTCATTTACTCATTTATCTTACTTACCACTACATCCAACCATTCATCATATTGCTCATTCGCTATGTCATCCATTAATTCTAAATATATTTGATTTCTTTTCTCATTCAATTCTGCATTCATTTTCTCCTTCTCCCTCTCATTCACCACATTCATAACTAAACTCACAATCTCATGCATCACTTCATGCACCTCATTCACACCCGGCTTGACCGCTGCCTGGCCCAACTCTCCTGGCCCCGGCCGACGCTTGCTCCTAAACGAGCCAAAATTCCTAACTGTGTGCATATTAGGGAAAAAAAATAAAAATAAAAATTGAAAACCAATTCCAAAAAATTCCAATAAAATATCAAAACCAATTCCACAATAACGCACCTAAATTCTTTGTAAAATTTATAGCAAAGATTCAGGGATTCAATTTAGATTATCGTTTGACGTCTTTTCCTTATATAAAAACCTTATTCGTAGTCTTTATTATAAGTCTATTTGAATTATGTTTAATACTTCTCCCTTTCTTTAGATTGTTACAAACAATCGGTTTGAACTAAGATAAAAAGGCTTACAATTAGCATAGATGTAAGATATATATAACTACCTAATTAATAAAGAATTTATTCCAATTTTATCTTCATTAAAAATGAATGAAATGAATAAAAGTTTCAGTCATCCATACACACAATTTCACAAAAAAAAACCATCAACTGGTTATCAAAAAAAACTATTACTTATATTGAAAATTTATAAATCAAAAAACCCGGTTTGACGCTACCGCCCAAACCGACTTTTTATTAGGTTAACAAAAAAAAACCAAACAGGTTTTCAAAATTCATAAAACCGTTATGATAAGGTCCAGTTTTTGTTCGGCGTCACGTTTATTATCAATGGCCCTGATACGGAGCCACTTATTAGAAATTGCCTCTATGGGCTTGGACTTTTATACTAAACTATTATTCGAAGAATTTATGATTGAGGGCAGCGGTCAAGCCGGGTGTGAATGAGGTGCATGAAGTGATGCATGAGATTGTGAGGCAAGTTATGAATGTGGTGAATGAGAGGGAGAAGGAAAAAAGGACGGCAGAAGTGAATGAGAAAAGAAATCAAATATATTTAGAATTGATGGATGACATAGCGAGTGAGCAATATGATGAATGGTTGGATGTAGTGATAAGTGAGATTGTAAATGAGGAAGTGAATGAGTTGGCGGATGGAGTGATGAATAAGGAGATAAATGAGTGGGCAGATGAGGTAGTGCATGGAGTGGAGGAAGTGAATGAGATGAATGAGGAGTTGGTAGGAGAAGTGGTAATTGATGAAGTGAATGAGTGTGTGGATGAAGTGATGGATGCGCGAGAGAGATATCGATTGAGGAGGCTAGAAAGGGATAGGAGAAGGTGGAGGGAGAAAAAGAGTAGGAGGAAGTTACAGAAGGCGGCGTGGTTGGAAGAAGAGGTGGAGTTCTCTTCAGTCATGCACGCTTATGCGGAGACATTGGCTGAGGAGAGCGCCATCTTCGAATCCAACCACAGGAAGGAGAACCCTCGACGGTGGTTGGGACCACAAGTGGCCCCGGGAAATTGTGTGCATATTTGAGATGTTTTTTTTGTATTTGGAAAAAAAAAAAAAAAACCGATTTGGGTCCACATTTTTTTTTTAAATTTTTTTTTGGTGGTACTATAGTAGTTTTAGGTGTAAATAGTTGTATATAGTAGGTTAATTGTTGGTTATAGGATACATATTTGTACATATTTTTCTATATAGGTAGCGGTTGTAGCGGTCTGAGTAGGATATTATGTTACAATATCGAAGTATTTTATCTCTTGGTGAGATGAAATTGAGAAACCAAACCGATGAAACGATTTAGCCATTTGAACTTTTTGTGTGTAGCAAATAATTAGATCTCGAATCTGATGCTCGTTTTAACGATGCATATTGGCCTGCGTGTAATACATACATGATTTTAATTTCTTTACCACTAAAGGTTATAATTGGTGAAAATTTTGTTTTGGTTGTGGTAGATTCGAACTACTTTTTCATTCGCGATGAAAATATTGTACATTCCACTACAGTTGAGCGTTTGTAGATGTAAAAGGGGGGAAGTTAGAATTAATTGAATGTTTTTTTTTGGGTTGTTAATTTTTTTTTGTTGTATAATGATTACAAGTGTGTAATAATTAAATCTTTTCCCAGCGGTAGGCCTAACAAGCCATCCATGGGGCTTATCCCCTTAACATAATTATGTTCTTAGATCGCCTCTGTCCATCATGGATATGCGATCGAAGTTCATTGGTTTCTTCTCTTCATTTCAGAAGGAGTTTTCTGGTGATAAGGGGATGACTACTGCTGGTCTGTACTTAGGTACAAACCAGTAGTACCATTCCCTGCACAGAAGCTTCTTTAACGAAATGAAGAGGAGAACCAATTTATTTTTTTATCAGGATCGAGGCTTCACCTCACACAACTTCAAATTTTTTCCACTTTTACATTTAGCTTACAATAGACAATTTTCATGGAGTTTGGGATTTGGAGTCTGGTGCTCGGGAGCGTTCTTCGACTATGGCATTAGTTTAATGATAATTTATTTTTAGGTAGAACAGCCGCAGCTGGGTCAGTAGAAATGGGCCTAGGGTCTAATCGTGACAGTTGCGATTGTTTTTGTTAGGTTGGGGAGATACTGTTCTGTAGAATCTGGTCGTTAGGGGCTTTTCTAGTCGGTTCTCACATGCATTGTTGAAGTGGGCTCGCGAACGCGAGAATTCAAATACTAAATGATATGGATATTGTAACCATACTTACTTTTATGTTGTCTCCAGACGAATCTGAATTTGGGAATCTCTTATCTATATATTAAATAAAAAAATAAATTAAATCAAAACAATAAATTTTTGAGAATAAATAAAAATTTTTTTTATTAAATAAATTAAACTTTAGGAAAATAATTTTAAGTAAATACAAATTTTTCGTAAATAAGCAAATACATCAAGATTTAAATAAATATTTTTTATTTTTTTAAAAAAGTAAATAAATATTTTTGAGCTAGGACGGAACATCCGATAATTAAGCAATTTTCTAAATATTTTTTATTTTTCAAATTTTTTTAAAAATAAATAAATATTTTATTTAGGGGTGTTGTTTTAGGTATATATTTCTGAGATTTCAGTATATCTGAAATTAAATAAATAAATTATATTTTACATATACAATATTTTAGGAATTTTTGTGAAAGGTGAAGCAACATTGAGAACAACCATAAGTTCGTTCGTTCTTTTAGTAAAATTTGGTTTTTACAATATTTTTTGTGGTTTTTTTGAATTGGGCGTTCGTTGTTTTTTTTTCCGTTTTTGCGTTTTTCATTCTTTTCATCGTACTAACTACATTTTTTTGGGGAATTGGTTTTGATATTGTTGTCGTTTGCGAGGTAATAATTTTACGGGTTTTACCATCGAAATGTCAAGCCAGTTAGACGTTGACCATCCGTTCTATGGTTTGGAACCCACCGAGCTGCAGGTGGAATGTTTGGTTCTGGGTGTGGACTTCAGGGGGGTCGACTGGGCAGAGGAACTGCGAAACCATGGAGATCATGGGTCAGTTCCAATAACAGTGTCTCATGCGAGAGATTTGATCGAGGAATCTCAAATGGTGGTGCAGGCAGCACAACTTATTTTAAATCAGGTACGACGACTTCGGCCACCAATTAATCAGACCTTCTTAGATGGTTTGGCGAATCGAGTGTTACATTATACGGGTAGGATGAATAGGTTGGGTCCTCGCAATGACTTGCAAGAAGCCCGCACCTACGCTATCTCACAATTGTCACGCACTTGGAGTATAATAGGATCATTATCAACACGTCCAATTATGCAGAGTAAACCAGGAGTATCATCTGCTCCATCTGCTTCACCTGCTTTTCAACCAGATGAGAGATCCACACCGATCTCAGTACGGCCAATATCGGAAACAATACATAGTCTGAATTGTCCAAACCAGCAACAACAGAGACGGTCAGATCAGGCACCACCGGCTTATTTCCAGCAATCGGGTTTGAGAGCCGACGACTTTGCAATACCACAATTGGGTCCATCACTCCCATCTGAACACACACACAATAATCCAGCATTGGTACAACCACAATTAAATTATCCATCAGTACCACAGGTACAACCACTACCAATATATCCACCAGCTCCACTAGCAGCACCACCACCATACAACCAACCTCCTCAGGTATGGCGTGACGCGGCTCCAGCGTTAGCACCAGTGGAGTACCGAGGGGTTCGTGGGAACAATTTGAGTCGTTATGACTCAAATTGGGTTCCAACCTTTACAGGGGATGGTCACTCTCCTGATGTTCATGAGTTTATTCATAGAGTGGAGGCGGCTGCCAGAAGAGACCGTGTGTCATGGGACGACCTTAGGTCTATCATACCACGGTATCTGAAAGCAGCGGCCGACAGATACTATTTGAATTTAACTCATGAATATGAGGTGGTGACTTACCCAGTGCTAAGGGAGGGACTCCTACAAACCTTCGGTACGCTCACTGATGATAAGGCGATCTTGCGCGTTCTTCTGAACCGTAAACAAAAGTCAAAGGAGAGCGTGTATGAGTACCTAGTGGAGATTGGTTCGTTAAACCGTCGCTTAGCACGTCCATTTGCTGATCGTGAAATGCTAGAGATTGCTCGGGAGGGACTGAGTGTGGAGCTCAAGAATGCTACACTAGCAGCAACAATACATTCTATTGATGAACTTCGGACTTTATGTCAGAAGTTTGAACGTTTGTGGTCCACACCAGTTCCGACCAGAACATCAAACTTAAGAATTAGCGAGCTACAGCAAGTGGATGATTATGAGTTGGAAGTTGAACCAGAACAACATGGATATATTGAAGCGATGGAGTCAGCACCGAGACGGATATTGCAGCGACCTGGCATAACATCGGATAACATTCAACCTGGTCCATCAATATCCAGACAACCAATAGTATGTTTTAGATGTGGAGTCAACGGTCATCGAGCTCCTGAGTGTTCTAAGAATCGGATAAAATTATATTGCTGGAAATGTAATAAACCGGATGTAATTTATGCAAATTGTTCATATTGTCACCCGTCGGTAAACTACCGTCCGAGAGTACATGCTTCGGGGATGGTACCCTCGGTTCAACAGCCAATGAGCCCGAAGAAATCGACGAGAGATGTAGGAACGCAGGACGATCTTCCACTACTCAAGAAACCCGAATAAAATCATCGAATACATTTAATTTCCCATCATTACATCGAACGTATTTTAGACGTCTTGAACGTAACATCAGATATTGGAGGATGAGGAAATTATTTCGTAAAGCATGTATTTCATCTATCCTTTCAGAAACAAAGGATCCTCGGCCGCGATTGACAATAAGAATTTTGGACAAACATATTTCAGGACTATTGGATAGTGGAGCGTCAATCACTATACTTGGAAGAAATTCCTTGGAATTATTGGAATCAGCAGGTACAACCTACCGTAAGTACACTTCGTGTATTCGTACGGCGGATGGTACTGCAACTAAAATTTTAGGTTACATTGAAATTCCAATAACTGTGAATGGCTCCACTAAACCAATGCGGTTCCATATAGTCCCTGGTTTACGAGAAGAGCTCTACCTGGGCATAGATTTCTGGGAGAAATTCGGTATTGTTCCTTCTTTTGTTAGTGAACTGACTCGCACAGAGCCAATAACTTTAAATACACACAACCTCACCACTGATCAGCAACATGAACTGGATATGATCAAGGATTCTTTCCCGTCATTTGAAGTGTCTGGGCTCGGAAAGACTTCTTTAGTTGAACATGTCATCGATGTTGGTGATAATGCACCTGTTAAACAGAGGCATTATCCCACATCGCCGGCTGTTCAACTAAAGGTTTATGCCGAACTCGACCGAATGCTTCAAATGGGCGTGATCGAAGAGAGTAACAGTTCTTGGTGCTCGCCAGTGGTTTTGGTACAAAAAGAATCTGGTAAAAACAGATTATGTATTGATAGCCGTCGTGTCAATTCACTAACTAAAAAGGACGCTTACCCACTTCCCTTGATTTATGGCTTACTAGGTCGTCTAAATAGCACAAAGTACATTTCAAGTATTGATCTCAAAGATGCTTTCTGGCAGATTCCTCTGGCAGAAGCATCTAGAGACAAGACAGCCTTCACAGTGCCTGGTCGTCCATTGTATCAATTCCGGGTTATGCCCTTTGGATTGTGCAATGCTCCCCAGACAATGTGTCGGCTAATGCACAAAGTGATACCACATCAATATCACGAAAATGTCTTTGTTTATTTAGATGATCTATTGGTAGTCTCTTCCACGTTCCAGGAACATATGGAATTGCTGTCCAAAGTCTCTTCATTGTTAAGAGCGGCTGGGTTAACAATAAACCTCAAGAAAAGTAAATTTGTTCTGAGAGAGGTGAAATACTTGGGATTTTTGGTTGGTGAAGATGGTCTTCGAACAGACCCTGACAAAGTAAGAGCTGTTGCTGAGTATCCAGCTCCGTCAACAGTGAAACAAATACGGAGATTATTGGGAATGGCTGGTTGGTACCAACGTTTCATACCAAATTATGCAAGCGTGGTATCACCAATTACAGATTTATTAAGGAAGAGTTCGGGGAAATTGAAATGGACATTAGAAGCGCAAGCTGCTTTCGAAAATTTAAAACGATTGCTGACTACAGCACCGGTATTAGTAAACCCTGACTATAATAAAGAGTTCTTTATTAGATGCGATGCAAGTCGGACAGGGGTAGGTAGTGTGTTGTATCAGGTTGATACTGACGGACAAGAGTGTCCGATAGCCTTCATGTCGAAGAAACTGAACAAAGCTCAGAGAAATTACTCAGTTTCTGAGCTTGAATGTCTTGCGGCAATTCTGAGTGTGAAGAAATTCAGGGGCTATGTTGAAGGTCACCGATTTACAATTGTGACTGATCACTCAAGTCTGAAGTGGCTTATGTCACAGAAAGACTTGAGTGGTCGTCTGGCTAGGTGGAGCCTAAAACTCCAACATATGGATTTTACCATTGTTCACCAGAAAGGTACCCAAAATATAGTCCCTGATGCTCTATCTCGTCTTTATGACGATACACACGAAGAATTGACGGAAGCATTAGTACATCACATTAATGAAATTAAAATCGACAATGAAGGTTATCGGCACAAGGAATATACGGATATGATAGCTAAAGTTCAATCATCTCCAAAGAACTTTCCATCAGTTAAAGTCGTGGATGATAAGCTATACAAACGTATTGAGCCAAGACCTGATGCAATACCTAACGATGTTCCTGTGTGGAAACTCTGGGTGCCAAAACCGATGACTTCCAACATGATTCAGAAACATCATGATGATAGTACTGCTGCTCATGGAGGTGTTAGAAAGACTTTAGAATTACTTCGACGTCTTTATTATTGGCCGGGCATGGCGTCGCAGGTACACAACTATGTTGTGTCCTGCGACACATGTAAACAAACAAAAGCCACGAATCAGATATTGCGTCCTCCGATGCAATATCAATTCGAAACAGCACGTCCATGGCAGAGAGTCTATATAGATTTTTTGGGACCGTATCCTCTTTCTACACTTGGGAATACGGTGTTATTGATAGTTCTGGATCATGCTACGAAGTTTGTACTACTGAAACCACTTAGAAACGCAACTTCAGCGAAGGTGAATGCTTTTCTAAGGAATGAAGTGTTTCTTACATATGGGGTACCAGAGTTTCTGCACAGTGACAATGGCAAACAGTTCACTAGTAGGAACTTTCAAAATCTTTTGTCAGATTTCGGCATTAAACACATTAGGACCGGTGTCTATAGTCCTCAAAGCAACGCGTCAGAGCGGGTCAATAGGTCAGTTCTAGCAGCAATTCGAGCGTTCATAAAAGGTCAACATACCAAGTGGGACTCACAAATTGGCGAAATCGCATATGCACTGCGGGCTGCAGTACATTCAGCTACCAAGTACTCACCGTACTATTTATTATTTGGTCAACATCCAATATCGGATGGATATTATACTTACCAATTATTGAGATCACTACACCAGCTAGGTGAGGATGCTGGTGAGGAATTAGAACGCTCTGATCATTTGACCTTGCTCAGGAACCGGGTTCAAGAAAATTTAAAAGCAGCTTTCAAGAAATCGCAACATCAGTACAACCTGCGTTCTAAACTACGCTCACTGATAGTTCCTAGGACCTTCATGAGTGTTGAGATTGATCATCGACCCTGACGCTGGTTACACCATTGATAACTCGATCCCAGATACAGATTAGTTGTGGGAAGTAGTTCGATGGTTTCTGACGTAGAGGGGGTGACGACGTTTTTGTGATTTCAAGGGTAAATATCTTGATTTTTACCTTGAATTCATGGTGTAACGTCCGTGATATTCGCCTAAACAATAATAAAACCAATTCATCTTCTTTTTTTCTAATTCAATAAAAATTTATTTCCATAATTTCAGTTCATTTTTACATTAATAATAATTTCAAATTTTCCAACGGTCAGTTCAATTTCGAATAACAATTATAAAAACAAACGAACGTACCCAATTTTATTTCAATTCTAACGAACAGATGTCGTTACTCAATTTTGTTTAATCTTTAGTATTACACGATGACATTAGAAGATGTCAAAGAAAAAACACATTTTTCTAATTTTTTGATTCATTCATTCTGGTTTTGATAGTTTCCAAAGAGAAACATAATAAGAAATTTTTAAAAAAATTCCGTGTTCAGATCAAAAGTAATGATCTCATTCATTTCTAAAAGTAAAAAAATAGAAAAAAAGGAATCAATTAAATCTGTTAGTTCTAACTTTTTGTCTCAGAAAAAGATTCCAAGTGGTTGTGAGAGAAACAAATCACCTTCGGTGATTAGGATAACAAACCAAAAGGTTATTTTGATTAAAAAAAAAAAAACTCAGATATGAATCAAAATTTGTGAAAATTAAATCAAGTATGATATTGTTAATATTACGAATAACAACTGATCAATTAGAACAAATATATATTAACTTTCTTTGTTCTACCAAGAACTATATAAAATAAAGCTTTGTTTTTCGTTAATAACAACCGTAACAAACATCTTTTTTTGATCCGGCATACCGTGATGTTGAATTATAAAAGGTTTTGGGGACCTGCAACAAAGTCACAACTACATGGTTAAAACAAAATTATATCATCCAGAAGTGAAGAAGGAACTGTTGAGATTTTGGAAATTGGCATAAACATCATCGTGCAGATGATCTAAAGATACGAGATATAATACTGGATCTTGCAACAATAATGGACAAAGGAACCATCAATCCACAATATTAGAACAAGTAACTCTTTTAATTAATATTAATATTGTTATTAAATTTTAGTTATTTTTGTAATTTTCATTTTCATGGGCTAAAGGTTTAGCCAACATAAGAGATTCCTGAATAGATTAGTTTGGGGATACATATCCATATCCCGCAAATTTCCTTTTTTTTTTTAAAATTCTTCGAATAATAGTTTAGCATAAAAGTCCAAGCCAATATAGCTTTGGCAAAATAATATTATATTATTAATTAAGTAAATCGATCGTTTTAATAAATAATAGTACATTATATACCGAGGTGATAAAGTAAATTTTCTACATTGAGGTGGATCGAATTAAGCACCGAAATGGAGAAAATTTTCTTCACCGAGGTTTATATACTATTTTTTTTACTACTTGATATAATAAATGCACTAAAACTCTTTAATTATTCACAAAATAAAATGTCAATTAATAAGCAAATGGTGAATAAATAAAAATTTTGTTTTGGTGAAACATTGTGTATCATATCATTGGATTGCGTATTGGATATTTATTATTCAGGACTGCTTAGTTAGAAATTTATTTTCAATGAATTTTCTTAAAACTATATAAAAATCACATATGCTTTGCATTAAAAAATATAGCTTTTATTTATTTTTGACATGAATTGAATTGAATTGAAAATCTGTTCAATATTGTTGAGTCAAATTTAGAATTTTTTTAGTCTACAACTCACAACTAAACTAAATTTCTACAGAATTCTGTTTAACACGAATTAAAATTCAAATAAACTAAACTATAGTTGCAAAGAAATTTTTGCATTCATTCATTATTTATTATTATTAAAATAAAATCAAAACGCTTATTATTTTTTAATATATTATTATTATTTTAAGAAGAAACTAAAAAAATTCAAAGATGAACTCAGTTAACAAACGAACAAAAATTATATTTTCATTATTTACTAAGGTGCTAAAATACTTATTATTAGGTGTGGGGAATAATTATTAGTAACATTAGCTGAGAAAAATACCTTTTGTCTTGGGTTTTTGAGTAAATAAAATTAGGTATATAGTATATAGGTTTTATTTTATTAGTAAATAAAATAAAATAAAATTGGGTTTTTGAGTAAAACAATAATAAACTATAAAGTTATAGAATGTTTGATTGTTGCTTTTTTTTGTTTTAGTTCAGTTTCGTAAAACTATTCTCAAGATGGCAGGCTAATCAGAGAATTAACCAATCAAAATTCGTTAAAATTTTCTAGAACGAATCGAGATAGAATCGTTGTGTAGTTTTCCTATGGAAAAGGTGTAGAAACTTTCTACTGTAGAAATAAAGTTTGTTGGGAAGAGAATGAAAAATTTACAGTGGCTCATTATATAGCCCGAAATTTCAACATCGAAAAAACTCGAATACAGGGTTTTAGATGTAAGGCAATTAATTAACATCAAGTATATAATTGTTAGGAACATTTTATAGTTACAAAAAAAACTGTTTGTTATTTAGCAATATTGTACAAAAATAATTTTGCGACACAGATCATTTCCGACACATTAATAACAATTAACAATGAATTAAAATGAGTTAAATGCGAGTTTGATCGACTGTATGGTGTTTAGGTATTACAAAACTATAATCTATAATAGCATTACAGTGAAGTTCAGGTCCATAACGGAAAGATTATTTGGAAGAAATATTCATACAAAAAAATCGAATGTTTATCAGAACAAGATACTAAATCTTTGTATGTTGACGATTGGACAAATACGCACAGCTGTTTTGAGGCTTGATAAACTTTGTTGTTTAGTCGCGGTTAGTGTATGGAGAATCCAAATTTAAATAGTATGGTGAAATTAAACGGATGAAAAAAGTATTATGCGTCAATTTTAGGGGGCTGCAAAATTAAATAGTAATGTTTATATAGATAAATAATAAAAAAACTATGGGTTACGGAGACTATAAGAAAATATGACTATTGATGATGGATGGATGAGAATCTATTACGAGCTACACAGGTTAATACAAATGACAACTAATGAATCTGCGACCATAATACACTACGTTCAGGCGTCGTCCCAGGCTATTCATTACAAAGTGACACCTAGGTCACGCATGTGTTTAACTCGATCCAACTTTTCTCCATATAATTCGTATGACTTATCAACGAATGACTTATTTTTGCAGAAACTCATAAGTTTACATTTACTTTTATTTAAGGTCAATTTATTTACTCAGGACCATTCACAAAAGTTGCCAAGATCCAACTGAAAGTTCACAAAATCATCGTGGGATCCCACGTGGGCATAAATCTTCAAATAATCCGCGTACATTAGACAATTTGAAAATTTGAAACAGGAAATGACATCGTTAATGAATAAATTAAATAATACTGGTCCAAGGTGGCTTCTCTGAGGTACACCAGATGAAACGGCAAACGTTTTTGATTTGAAATTTTGGATCTTAACATACTGCTTACGATTTGACAAATAAGAGGCTAGCCATTTCAAGGAGGTAATGTCAAAATTTAAAACTTCTACTTTTTCCAACATGATAAGATGATCAATACGATCAAATGCTCTTGAAAAATCTGTGTAAGCTACATCAATTTGGAAATCACCAATGTTACTATATAAAAAATTGCTAAAGACTGTTAAGCTAGTTACTGTGGACCGTCCCTTCATAAAACCATGTTGTCTTGAAGATACCAACGAGGATAAATTAAAATCAATTTTAATTTTTATTAGGCTTTCAAAAAGCTTAGGGATAGCAGATAATATAGTAATACCCCTGTAATTTGAAACATCACATTTATCACCAGATTTAAAAATCGGAGTAATATGTGAGAGTTTCCACTCATCAGGGAATATGCCGGTTGATATGCTGCAATTGAACAAAATTGTTAGTGGCGTAGATAAAACATCTGCACATCGTACTAAGAAAATTGGTGGGATTCGATCTGGTCCAGCTCCATTAAATTCATTAAGTGAAACTAAACCTTTATAAACGTCAGCTTCATCCAAGCACAAAAAACAAGAATTGTAACTATTAGAATGAAATTTGGAAATGCCACTGAAAGGATAGTACACCTGCTGAAAAAACGATGAGAACAGTTTACAAATTTTAAATGGACCCTGTGCAGACAAATCCCCATGGCTCATTGAGTTTGGAAGGGATCTCGAGTTTTATTTGCTGCTAACAAATGAAAAAAACCTTTTTGGATTCAATGAGATCTCACTCTCAATGCTTAAGGTATAGTTACCATGCAAAAAATCATTTAAAATTTCAAACTCACGTTTAATATTCTTGTAAATACTTTTATTGAGTTAACGTTCCGCATCAGATTTAGAATTTCGTAGTTGCGTGAGAGCCTTAGATCGTCGATTTAATAAATTAATAATTCTCTTATTGAACCATAGAGGATGATTTAAATGTTCAGTTTTCTTTAGTGGTACAAACTTATCTATACATGTATCAAAAATATCGTTAAATTTATTAAGATTATCAATAAAATTATCCAGAATAAAAATATTTCACCAATCAATGTTTCCAAGATAATCGTTTATTTTTGAAAAATCCGAATGCTTAAAATCTTTAACCAAAATGTTGTTAGCATGAATTACAGATGAGTTATCTGTGAAGTAGTATTTCACATTCAGTGGTGTGTGATGAATGCTGGAAGATTTTCCAAGATCATCACAAGTTTTGATAGTAATGGCGTCGCTCGATGAAAAAACCAGATCCAGTTGTTGTTAAACATGCAATGCATGTTGCTGTTAAACATGCAATTAAATTGTTTTGTGCCGAGTCCCAAAAAACTTTCCACCACGAAGTTAGACACTGTATCCAGCGAGTATGGACAAAAGTCATCGCCCATCCATTTCCAATCGATCTTGGGCAGATTGAAATCTCCAATAAATAAAAATGGATCCTCATCGTATAACAAGCCAGATAAATTAGTATTTATAGAGCCAACAAATTCGCGGTGCACGTTCTCAGCGCTATTGCATCCTATATAAATATTGTTGATAAAGATCCAATTTGGCATGTTTCTCGTGCTGAATAAACAAGTTCACTTTCCCAAGAATTTTTAACTGCCACAATAAGCCCTCCTCCCCTTAGAAACACCGTATAATTAGAAGGGAAGAATTCTTCGGTCTTAAATGCTTTAGTCAATCATGTCTCTGAAAACAGAATGACATCGAAATCAATACACAAAATAGAGTTAAAGATGCATTTGGATTTGCTGCGAATGCCACTGTTGTTGTGATAATATATGTCCAATAATGTATTGCCATTTCTAGAAGCACATGAGGAATTCTTGTTTTGATTTATTGTTTTTGTGATTGTGGAATAGTTGATTGATAAAGAAGTTGTAGGTTGTGGATCTGTGTGGTTTACCTTGTAATTGGTTGGATAGTAGGTGGTCGAAAATTTACTTTATTTCGTGCTCTATCTTCAAATGGTTTGACTACTAAGTTTTTCAGCCAAGTTGTTGAGCTCAGAATATCTACCTTGACCTCAGTCATAAGAACACCAATTTTAAACAATGTAAACGTTAGTTCGTCCAATTTACGATACTTTGGTACAAGTTTAACACATCTAACGTTTGTTATGTTTAACAATGTGTTGAGCCAAGGAATCATTTCCGTCACTTCAGTAGGTGGATCAAATTTTGAGAGATGAAACCATGTAACTGGCTCAAGAGTCTTTTTCGGTAACGGTGTGTTGATTGTTACTACGTGCCCATGATCTGCACCATTTACATTATTTATAGTTGTGGCAGATCTCGTTGTATTCGGTAAGTTTTCATTTAAATCAGTAACATTGGAGTATGTGCTTTTGCTAGCATGCTTCTTTCTTTTAGGACTTAAAGTAGATGGTTATTGGTTCATTAATTGTGTTTGGAGAAACATTTCTTTGCTCAACCACACTCTTGATTGTAGCAACATCAACAGTTAATGTATCAATTAGCATAGGATCTTGATGAAACTTTGGCAAAAGATACAAGATCACTTGAAAATGAAAGATCTGGATTCATTTCAAATTTGGACAAAATGGCAGGGGGGTCTCCTGAACACCTCTAAGTTTAAATCTTGAATAACTTCTAATCCCGGACTTTGATCTTACTGAATCTATAAGGTAGATAAGGTAGATAAGTATATAAGGTCTTAGTACAGTTTCCAATATTTTTGCATACCAACCTCCGGTTTGTCACTTCAGGTTAAAAAGTTTTTTTTCCACGTGATTATCCCTACTGTAGCCTACAATTACCAATCGATTTTCATGAAACGTTGGTAAAAGCTTTCAAGTAACATGAAAAAGATTTATCAGCTTATCGTATAAAGACTTTTCAGAAAAGAATTTATCAGCTTTTGGAGTACATTGGATAAAGGGTTTGGGGGACCACCATACAACAGGTGGTTTTTTCCACAATGTTTTTATTTTTGTTGGGAGCATAAAACAATCGTTCGTGAATAAATTTTGATGACACTTTGGAAAAAGATGCAAACATATATGACAAGGAACTGATCAGTTTTTAAGGGATAGTGAACAAAATAGTGAGGGGTCCTTGGAGCACCTGTTTTTTTGAAAGCTCTATAACATCTGTACCTGATAATCGAATTGAATGAAACTTGGTACATGAGTATTTAGTACAGTTCACAATAGTTCTGCATCCCAACTTCCGGTTTTTCCCTTCCGGTAAAATTTTTTTTTGTACCTTTTTAAAGTTTTTTCATTGTGTTTATGCACACTACAGCCTACAATAATGAAGTGATTATGATGAAACTTATGAAAAAGATTCCAATTAGTGTGAGAAGATAGTTATCATCTTTTGCGACACATTGATCAAAGTGGCAGGGGTCTATCATACAAATGCTGACTTTTCACACTTTGTTTTTAAAGTTTGTTGGGAGCATACAGACTTCATTCATTAATTTATTTTAATCACACTTTGAAAGCAGATGGAGATTTAAATAACAAAGAACTGATTAGTTTTTGGACAGTATTGGAATAAGTGGTGGGGGTCCTCCCGAACACCTGTTTACTGTGTCACCATTTTTTCAATGTTTGTTGGGAGCACACAGCATTCGTTCGTGAACGAATTTTGATGACACTTTGGAAAAAGATGCAAACATTTATGGCAAGGAACTGATTAGTTTTTGAGCGATTGTGAACAACGTGGTGAGGGGGTGTACCCAGTAGTGACTGTGGAACGTAAACAACAGAATTTATGTTTGTTGGGATGCTGCTACTCTCTTTGATATTTTTATATTTAGAACTACGAAGTATTTAACAGTGGTTAGCTTTTAATTGAAGTATTTGATGGATACTAGCTCATTGTATATCCAGAAAACTATGTTTCCAGAGTTGTGGTGCAGTCAGCCTATGCATCAGCGTCGCAATATTTTTTTTATTTAATTTGAACAAAATATTAATGCGAGCGATTTAGAAAACACGTCTACTCTCTACGAATATCGAATTGTTGATTCGGTTGAGATAGGTTCAAATTTTCGCTAAGATCCTCCAACTTTTGGATTTTGTGTTAAATTTGTGAGTTCTGTATCGAACTCTTGAAGTTCAACATCAAGACCCTTAAAATTGATAGCCATTTCCTCAGTTCGTGAAAGTGTATCGGCCACTACATTATCCGTATCAAAAATTTGTCGAATATCTGTTGTGAACTGGGAAATGAAGTCAAAATGACGTGCATGGCGGGGCGGCTATTGATGTTACCAAAGGTTTGTGATCAGTGAACACTGTGAACAAACGACCTTCTATAAAGTAACCAAACAGTGTAATTGCTAGAAAAATAGCTAATAATTTGCGGTCAAAGGTAGAATATTTTCGCTCTGCAGGCGAGAGCTTTTTAGAGAAAAATCCTAAGGGTTGTCATCATCCTTTATTTAATTGTTACCTGAAGCATCCGTTTTGATACAAAACCTTGCGTTTTGTAGCCGATGATCCAAGAATGTGCAGTTTACAAGCGCCAGTTTGACTTGGTCAACGATTCTACTGCATTAGAGAGGCCAGGTAAGAGCTTAAGTTTTTTTAATCTTATAGCTAGCTCAGCGAGATTGCCGTGAAGTGGAGCTATTAATTTGGCTTAGTGGGGTATAAATCGATTGTTATAATATACCATACCAAAAAATCGTTAAACTTGTCGAACTGATGATGACTGTGGAAAATCTTGGATTGCCATGATTCGATCTGGTTTGACTCCATCTTTTGTGAATTTTTGGCTTAAAAAATCAAGAGATTTTTACATCGAAATCAGTAAATCTTTGAAGGAAAAGGCATTAATATTTTGAGTTTCCTCAGTTGATTTGCGTGCCACCAAAACGTCGTCGACCAAAAGGGAAAGTAATCGCAGTTTTGTGTATGTCTTCCGCAGCAACTGGGATTTGATGGCGCAGACAAGAACGATTTTCGAAAATATAGTGCATCCGTTAGATGGATGGAAAAATCTTTTATGTGTGGAATAGGGTATCGATCTGGCATGGATACATCGTTCAAGCGTCGATAATCTCCACATGCTCTCCAATCATTTGGCTCTTTCTTCGGAACTAAAGGCAGTGGAGATGAAACACAAGAAGATCAATTCTAGCTGAGACATATGTTTAAATTCATCTTTGGCTATCGATGTTTAAGATCAAAAAACAATAATCATAAATTTAGGAACCGCACGCGCTCAAAAAACAATAATCATAATCATAAGGAACCGCACGCGATAAGTTTCATAAGTGGACGGAATCAAAGGAACCAAGACCATCATCACCACAAAATCATTATCAATTAGCATCATATCATTTCATTTATATTTATAAAAGTTCTACTCACGTAATATGCATGTTGAATACAATAATCCTTTCTTTCAGTCATCACATATCCACCATAACCTTATTCAAACAAAATAGATAAAAATAAAACAGTTGCATCCAAACAAAATATACAAAATATAGTCGTAGCCAAATGAATAGATGGTTGAGGAAAATCATCATTACACAAAAATACTATATAGTCGAAATTAATTAACAAAGGCAAACACAAAAAATGAAAGGCTGGTACCATTGCATTCATTGTTCTATTATGAATAAAACGAATAAAAAGAGTCTACGTCACCAGCATCGGATCCGTAAAATTATTATTTCAACCCAGATACAAGAAAGTATTTCAGGGACAACCGCTTCGTAACACCAACACAAAAGTCGGCTTATCCATTAATGAGTAGAACTATCCATTGACGTTTTGTAAAATGTATATGTAAAATGTATACAAATTAGTATTATTGAGATAGGTCCAAGAGATCAAAATAAAAATTACAATATGCATTACGGATTTTCTTTGAATGTTTTTGCCTCTAATTTATTTTTTATTTTGATTTAGAGTAACAATTGATATATGATAATAAGTTGCTTTTATAGAGTTGTTTTTTTAAATGGTTTTGATTCTTAATTTAGAGCAAAAATCGAAATAGGGCTGGTCGTTACATATTGTCTAAAGAAAAATTCGAATTGCAATTTTTTTTAAAGAAAACAACAATTTGTGCTTCTATGGACACAATATTACCTTTGTGATAATTATTGCATGCAATTACAATTTGATTTGATTTGAGTAATTATTTCAGGTCAATTGAATTTTAATTGGTTTTGGACATTTAAATCAAAACCCACGGTTATTTGGATTCCTGTGAGACTTCAAAATCAATTTTCAGGCTGTCGTTATGTCAACAGTTTTAAAGGGTAATGTTAATCATATTTTTAAAAAGCTCCAAGGTTATCAGTTTCATCAGGTAACCCTTAATAAAATTCAATTAGTTTGTTTTATTTGTTTTAAAAAGTTTTATTACAAATAAAAAATATTATTCAATATATTTACATTGTTTATTCGTTTTTGTTTCCTTCTCATTGTGTTTAGCTTTAAAAGAATTTTCCATTACTTCTTCCCTGTTGTTCCTTGTTATTATTTTTCCGCTGTTTATGTTCAAACAATTATATGCGCAAAAAATGTGATATCAAAAATCAAACAAAAAAGTTTTAACATTTTTTTAAAACTTCAACAAACTTTTTTTAAAGTTTTCTATTTATTTATTTATATATTATTGTTGTGATTATATTCTTAATTTTTATTATTATGTTCGTTTTTGTAGGAGTCGTTTGTTAACAAAAAACGAAATTTTGTTGGTAAATTTTATATTCGTTTTCTTATGTAAACAAAATATTTAAGGAAAATTTAAGAAATTCGAGAAATGAAAAGATACGTGATTTTTCTAAAAGTTTGCTTGAATTTTTCTTTTTTCATTTCTTTAAAATGAAAAGAAAAACGTTTTTCTTTTTATTTTATTTTCTTATTTCTATTTAACAAATGAAATACGAAGCGTGATGAAAAAAAGAATAAATGAAAATAGAAATTGGCGTTGAAATTTAATTTAATTTTTCTAATATGTTTATCGTTTTGTTGTATTTAAATATGTTTATGGAATGTTATATAATTATAAGAAAATACAATTTAAAACAAGAATATTTATATATATATAAAAATAAGCTTTTCAACTTGTTAAACTTTTCTATTTAAATAAAAAAAAACAAACGAAGAAACTTAAATGGTTGAAGATAAGAAATCCGTTGAATTTTTTTTTATTTCGTTTTCTTCCCGTGGTTTATTTTATAAGTTTAAAGCTTAAGATTAGTATCAAATTACCGCCTCGAGAAATAATTAAATGGAATTTAATTTGTTTTTAAGCTTTTATTATATAATTACACTCGATTTTGTTTTTGAAATAAAAAAATATTAAGTTTTCGATGGCGTAAAAATTGATAATTGTAGCATAAGTGTGAAATAAATGTTTGAAAAAAAAAATATTTGTTAATGCATTTAAAATATTACATATTGTTTAAATGTTTTTATGTAAACTAAGCTAAACTATTTTTATGGAATAAGCTGTTACCCATAAGTTAAATGTAATAGCTAAAATTTCAAATGGCTAAGTAATATGATAAATATGTCATCTATTGCTTAGCAAGTTTTTCTTCAGGCAGGCATTTCTAATATGCCAGTCAATAAACCTCACCAAAGACTTTAGATAGTATAGGAAAAGACTGATCTGTCTAATGTTTCATGCCTGGCAAAAGTTAATTTTCGTTTGTTGTGGAACAAAGACTACTGTCACGTTTCTACAGGTCTGTGGTATATAGCCGAAATCTATGCAGACTTTGAGATGCTATTATTTTTATATTCAAACACTTCTGTATCAGAATACGTTAAATCCGTTCTGGATCTGGAGGTTTTTGGTCCTCAAAGGGCTGATAACTAAGGACAAGGTCCTTGTCATACAATTTTGTATTCACTCTGTCTGTCTGCTTATGACTCTCTCAAAATGTGCAGCCATTAAAATGATTTTGAAGAAATACTGTAAAGGCTTCTTCCTTAAAATATTTGTTATTTTCATTGGAAAATCTTTAAATATACAGTCGCATTGATGACTTTTCCACGGCCCTCACTAGTGTTGCACCCTCCGTGGTGGTCTCAGTTGACTCACAATGTTTTTCCGTAAGTCCTTTCTTTTGGTTTTTGACTACGCCTATTGAAAAAATTCCTTAATTATACAGATCCCAATCGGTTTCATCACGAATGTTCTAGGTTCTGCTCAAAAGTTTCTTGGACCTTTTGCTTAGTTTGTCAAGCTTTTTATTCCGCAGATTGCCGCTTTCAGGGACGATTACTCCCAGATCGTTTGAACTGCATTACGAACTGATCTATATACCGGACCTTAGAAATATTTTCGCTCGTCCGCCCCCCTCTATAAAACCTCTGTGGAACACCCAATCCGACATTTATGGATTACGATATATGCAAACCTCACAGTGATCAATTTTAATAGAAAATCAATATAACTATGATCTCTCATATTTCGGTTGACATTCTCCAGCTCGTTACGTTTTTTAAAAAAGACCTAGAGTATATAGAGTGATCTCGATGCTTTCTGGCTGTAGAAAGTCAACAGAAATGGGCTCTGATTCTGGATTCAGTATTGCTAGGAATTAGAAGTAACCAATTACACTAAATAAGACTGACTTCTACTGTTGGTATTGGTACTTCCACAGCCAATATGATGTAAATTGGCGTCACCGACAACTATATTATTCAGGTTTTTATTCTTGATATGGTCAATTACGCGCACTAATGCCAGCGTTGGTGTTGGATTATTGAAGTCGAACGGAAGATAGGCAGACACAATAAGTAGGTGCCTTTTTTCGTAGGTGCTTCAAAACTGAACATTCCTATAAGTAAATTACCCGAGAATAACTAGGGCAAAAGATGCATATGAAGACTTTAATGTGAAAATATACAAATTCTGGTTTTATGAGGTTCTTTCTTTATACAAAATGTCTCAGCCCTTTATGAAGCAAAGGGATACTCTGTTTTTAATGATCTAGGGCTCTAAATTTATTGATAGTTTTGTATGCAATTTTGTAGTCTAGTAATTAGCACGCTGGACTTGAACCGGGTTCAGCCAACCGGGTTCAGCATTCGTCTACGTTCAAGTATTTTTAATCCAAATGTTAACAACCAACAATACCCTGGTTTTTCAATTAACCGTTAGTCAACAGGTATGCTTGACAAATTTAAAAAACACTTCATGAGATGATCACCTAAATAAAACTAATCGAACAAGTTCAAGTGAAACTCGCCCAAAAACTTGGGAAAATTGATATTAATACAGGTGACGGACACTTGGGGACAGCCTACGTTCCTAAGTGGAACATATACGGAAACACTTAGTTAGCAAAACATGATCCATTTATACTATATATATATATATATATATATATATATATATATATATATATATATATATATATATATATATATATATATATATATATATATATATATATATATATATATATATATATATTTATATATATATATATATATATATATATATATATATATATATATATATATATATATATATATATATATATATATATATATATATATATATATATATATATATATATATATATATATATATGTTTATATATATATATATATATATATATATATATATATATATATATATATATATATATATATATATATATATATATATATATATATATATATATATATATATATATATATATATATATATATATATATATATATATATATATATATATATATATATATATATATATATATATATATATATATATTAGACTGGTCGTTAAAAACTAAATTTTCCGAGACGCCCCCCAGAAAAATTCTTTGTGGTCAAAAAACCATAACGGCTTTATTTTTTTTTTTAAGTGAAAAGAACACGTGCCGCAAAATCATCGAAGTTTATTTTTTGATAAAATTGTTAATATCTCATAAAATATGCTGATGTAAAAAAAAATCACATAATCATTTTTGCAGAAAATTTAATTCTCTACAAAAAAGGTCCAAGTCATTTTTTTCCTAAAACCTATATTTCTGATGATATTTTGAAATAAAACTTGAAATTCTTCGAAACTCGTAAAACCAAATGATGAAAATTTCGACGAAAAAGTACTAATTTTGATTTTTTTTGTCACGATTATTTTTTTATACATTTCATTCTATAGCATAAGAAGAAAATTAGGAGTTTTTCGTCATCTTTATTTTTTATGTTTTTTAAAAATTACGAAAACTTACAAATTCATTTTTAAAATATCATGAGAACTATACGTTTTCGGGAAAAAATGACTTGGACCTTTTTTGTAGAAAATTAAATTTCCTACAAAAATGGTTATGTAATTTTTTTTGACATCTGCAGATTTTATGAGATATTTGAAAAAATCTACGAATTTTTCAAAAAATCAACTTCAACGATTTTGCGGCACATGTTCTTTTGATTTAAAAAAAAAAATAATGCCGTAGTGGTTTTTTGACCACAAAGAATTTTTCTAGGGGGTGTCTCAGAAATTTTAGTTTTTAACGACCAGTCTAATATATATATATATATATATATATATATATATATATATATATATATATATATATATATATATATATATATATATATATATATATATATATATATATATATATATATATATATATATATATATATATATATATATATATATATATATATATATATATATATATATATATATATATATATATATATATATATATATATATATATATATATAAATATATATATATATATATATATATATATATATATATATATATATATATATATATATATATATATATATATATATATATATATATATATATATATATATATATATATATATATATATATATATATATATATATATATATATATATATATATATATATATATATATATATATATATGTATATATATATATATATATATATATATATATTGTAATAAACTTCGTCCAGAATGGGTTAATTTTATTTACTCATTCATTAATTAAAAGTTAACTCCTTTTTCAATCTTTTACTTGTATTGCAAATTGTATTGCATAAATTAATGTAAATTAAATTTGTTATACAAATGTTTACATTAATTAAAAGGAGTTACCTAATACATTTTGCATAAATTAAATTTGAGTTCGCTAATACAAATGCAAGTATGAATGAAAACAGGTGTGGCCTATTTCAGATGTACGGACTACGTAGTATTGATTTCTAGTGGATTATAGAAGTTTCGATTTATTTATTTTTCGATATAAATAAGCAAACAAAAATATCAGAGAGTCAGTTTTTACTTTTGCAATTAAAAGTGTTTATAAATATTCGCAAGTTTAAGGAATAATCGGTGGTATCTGAGCCTGGGTACTAATAGAGAAAGAATCTGAACTTAGTGGAATAGTAAATACAGATTTTACCATTCCGAATATTATTGATTCAAATTGTGGAAAAGCGGTGAAGTTTAGTGTACATAAATTGGAGACCCTGGAATTTATTGTAAGGAAAAACGGAAGCTGCTGTAATTTGATGACAAATAAAGTTTGAGATTCTGTTAACTAAAGATCTGTCTTTTACTGTCGTGTTTGTTCAATAATCGAAAAGAACCAACGAAGAGTCGTTACAGTGGTGTCAGAAGTGGGATTATTGAAACAATGGTCAAGACAGTAAATATTAGTGATCTCAGCCAGACCCAGCTGAAGGATGAGTTGAAGAAAAGGAATGCTCCAATCCATGGAACGAAGGCAGAACTTGCATTCCGGCTGCGTAAAGTTTTAGAAGAAGCAGGCCAAAACACAGAGGTCATAGAAGTAGAGCCAGAGGAAGTTACGGTCCAGAATGCCCCAGCAATTGATCCGATGATGGTGTTGATAAAAGAAATGATGGCCCGACAAGAGAAACTGGCGGCAGAACAAAAATTAGAGCAACAACAACAACTTGCTGATCTGATGGCCCGACAAGAGAAACAGGCAGCAGAACAAAAAGTAGAGCAACAACAACAATTTGCTGATATGATGGCCAAACAAGGAAACAACAAACAACAACAACTTGCTGATATGATGGCCCGACAAGAGAAACTGGCAGCAGAACAAAAAGCCCGACAAGAGAAACTGGCAGCGGAACAAAAATTAGATCAACAACAACTACGTGAAGTAATCGAGTCACGTATATCCAGTGCGGAGGTTAAAATCAACAACATGGAAAGGGAGCTGCGGACAGTTACCGAAGAACAAGAGAAATTACGCAAACTTTCGAGTGAATTCCGCCAACTTTCGAGTGAATTCCGCCAAGAAATAGCACAAGTGAAGTCAGGTAACATGATCAATCCATCAACTGCTTCAGCTCCAGCTAGAGTGAAAACACCCGCATTTGATGGATCTACATCGTATCAGATATTTAAGATGCAATTTGAGATTGCAACAACTGGGGTTGATCACCAGCAAAAAGCAAATGCGCTTATATTGGCATTGAAGGGACCTGCTGCTGAAGTTTTGCAGACACTATCAGCGACAGAGCGTGATTACAACAAGCTAATGGAGGCCTTAGAAGTAAGATATGGGGAAAGTCATATGCAAGCTCTCCATCGCATGCAGCTCAAAACACGGAAACAAGGAGTCAGCGAAACTTTGCAAGAATTAGAGGCTGACATTGTGAGACTAGTTAATCTATCATATCCGAATTATAACGCTGAACATCGAGACGACCTGGCAGCTGATACATTTATCAATGCTCTACGAGATGAACAAATGAGAGATCAGCTGTATCTAAGTGGAAAGAAACTACCCGCGGAAGTCTTAGCATTGGCCCTACAAATGGAAGCTGGAAAAAGAGCGTATGGCTCAGATAGAGTACGTAAGATGGAAGTTGCTCAAGAGCCACTAAAAGCAGCGCTTGATGAAGTGATCATGCGTGTCAAAAGTTTGGAAGACAAGCCTGAACGAAATCAACGAAGAAGATCTAGCAGAGTAAGATGCTGGAATTGTGGGCAGTTAGGGCACATCAGACGGGAATGCAAAACACGAGTAGCAGCAAAAGAAGGAGTAGTTCTAGTCCAGACGATGAACCTCTCAAACAAGCAAGTGGATGTCAAAAAGGAAGGAGATTGCCGTGTTGAACACCGTAAGAAAAGGATACAAAGGGAATGCAAAACGCTAATAGCTGCAAAAGAAGGAGTAGTTCCAGTCCGGTTGATGAATCTTTCAAACAAGCAAGTGGATGTCAAAAAGGCAGGAGATTTCCACGTTGAACACCGTAAGAAAGGGATACATTGTAACGCTGACAATCTTTCAAGAAAACCCTGTATTGAGGAGCGCAAGTCATGTAGCAGGACTGAGAGAAGTCAAGCAATGAAGGTGAAACAAATTAAGTTCCAAACTCCTGACGATTGGTGTACCGAGGCATTTAAAAGAGAGCAGCTAAAGGATCCAGCTATGGCTCCAATATTGAAATGGAAAACCGAGGGAAGGCGACCGGAGTGGAAAGAGGTAGCACCTTTAAGTACGGAGGTGAAATGCTACTGGGCGCAATGGGACTCACTATTTATGGACAACGGGATACTGAAAAGAAAATGGGAGTCCGCTGATGGAAAGAAAGTGTTAGAACAACTGGTGTTGCCATCAAGTCGAGTGGAAGAGGTACTGGGAAAGCTGCATGGAAGTATTTCTGGAGGACACCTGGGAGTCAATAAAACCCTAGCCAAAGTAAGGGAGAGGTTTTATTGGGTAAGGTATCGAACCGACGTAGAGCAATGGTGTCGGCGATGTGATACTTGTGCGGCGAGCAAAGGACCAAAAACTAGAACTCGAGGAGAGATGCAACAGTACAATGTGGGTGCCCCAATGGAGAGAATTGCTATAGACATCGCGGGGCCATTTCCGGAAACGACAAAAGGTAACAAATACATCATGGTGGTCATTGATTACTTTACAAAATGGCCGGAGGCTTATGCAATACCGAACCAGGAAGCAGTTACGGTCGCGGAAACATTAGTCAATGAATGGGTTTGCAGATATGGAACACCGCTCGAGTTGCATACCGACCAGGGAAGGAATTTCGAATCTCAACTGATGGAAGAGCTGTGCAGAACACTCGGCATTGGAAAAACACGAACTACACCTATGAACCCGCAGTCAGATGGCATGGTAGAACGATTCAACCGAACCATGGAAGAACATTTGTCAAAGGTAGTAGAAGCCAACCAAAGAAATTGGGACAAGGATCTTCCGTTATTCTTGATGGCCTATCGTAGCGCAGTGCACGATACGACAAGTGAAACGCCAGCGAATATCATGTTCGGAAGAGAACTACATCTTCCTAGTGACATCGAGTTTGGCATCCCTGGAGGTCTGGTATCCACGAAAACAGATTATGTGGGACAACTAAGGGAGAAGATGAATAAAATCCATCAGCAGGTTCGAGACCACATTAAGATAGCCGGTGACAAAATGAAAACCAGGTACGACATAAATGCAAATAGTGGCGGTTTTCAAGAAGGAGAATTGGTATGGCTATACAACCCCAGAAGAACTAAGGGAAGATCACCCAAGCTGCAGCCAGATTGGGAAGGCCCATATAAAATAATCAAACGAATTAATGATGTCATCTACCGCATACAAAAGGGACCCCGTACCAAGATGAAGGTGATACATCTGCAAAGGTTGGCACCGTACCAAGGTAACAGCACCAATGCGATCTCTGATATTGTTCGGGACGAACAAAACTAAATGGAGGGCAATGTAATAAACTTCGTCCAGAATGGGTTAATTTTATTTACTCATTCATTAATTAAAAGTTAACTCCTTTTTCAATCTTTTACTTGTATTGCAAATTGTATTGCATAAATTAATGTAAATTAAATTTGTTATACAAATGTTTACATTAATTAAAAGGAGTTACCTAATACATTTTGCATAAATTAAATTTGAGTTCGCTAATACAAATGCAAGTATGAATGAAAACAGGTGTGGCCTATTTCAGATGTACGGACTACGTAGTATTGATTTCTAGTGGATTATAGAAGTTTCGATTTATTTATTTTTCGATATAAATAAGCAAACAAAAATATCAGAGAGTCAGTTTTTACTTTTGCAATTAAAAGTGTTTATAAATATTCGCAAGTTTAAGGAATAATCGGTGGTATCTGAGCCTGGGTACTAATAGAGAAAGAATCTGAACTTAGTGGAATAGTAAATACAGATTTTACCATTCCGAATATTATTGATTCAAATTGTGGAAAAGCGGTGAAGTTTAGTGTACATAAATTGGAGACCCTGGAATTTATTGTAAGGAAAAACGGAAGCTGCTGTAATTTGATGACAAATAAAGTTTGAGATTCTGTTAACTAAAGATCTGTCTTTTACTGTCGTGTTTGTTCAATAATCTAAAAGAACCAACGAAGAGTCGTTACAATATATATATATATATATATATATATATATATATATATATATATATATATATATATATATATATATATATATATATATATATATATATATATATATATATATATATATATATATATATATATATATATATATATATATATATATATATATTGTAATGGATAGCCTGGACTAACGTCTGAACACAGTGTATTATGGTCTCTGATTCATTGGTTGTTATTTTGATTAACATAAGTAGCCGGCAATAGTTTTTCATCCATCCATCATTAACAGACACATTTTTCTTATAGTCTCAGTAACTCATAGTTATTTTTCATTTAATTACATAAACATTAAAATTTAATTTTACAATCCCCTAAAATTGACTCACACTACGTTTCCATTCGTTTAATTTCACCATACTATTTGAATTTGAATTCTCCATATACTAACCGCGATTAAACAACAAAGTTTTCAAACCTCAAAACAGCTGTGCGTGTTTGTCCAATCGTCAACATACACAGAATTATTATCTTGCTTTGTTAAACATTCGATTTTTCTTCGTATGAATATTTTACTTCAAACAGTTTTTCCGTTATGGAACTGAACTTCACTGTACTGCTATTGTAGATTGTAGTTTTGTAATACCTACACACTATAACGTCGATTGAACTTGCATTTAATTCATTTTAAATTCAATGTTAAATGTTATTAATGTATCGGAAATGATTTGTGTCGCAAAATTATTTTTGTGCAATATTACCAAATCATAAACAGTTTTGTGTAACTATAAAAGTTCCTAACAATTATATGCTTGATGTAAATTAATTGTCTTACATCTAAAACCCTGTAATCGAGTTTTTTCGATATTGAAATTTTTGGCTATATAATGAGCCACTGTAACTTTTTCATTCTGTTAGTCTGAGACTTCATTTCCGATTGGATTCATATTTGGTATTTTTGTTTTGATGCCGACAGTGAGTTTTGTTTTGTCGCGCATATTACCAATAAATAAATTATTAAAATTAAATCTAGTCAAAAAAAATTCTGTGTTAAAGTTATTTAAGCTACAGTATTGTTCGATAGTTTCGTTTTTTTGTGTATGATATTGTAACGACTCTTCGTTGGTTCTTTTGGATTATTGAGCAAATACGACAGTAAAAAGACAGATCTTTGGTTAACAGAATCTTAAACTTTATTTGTCAACAAATTACAGCAGCTTCCGTTTTTCCTTACAATAAATTCCAGGGTCTCCAATTTATGTACGATAAACTTCACCGCTTTTCCACAATTTGAATCAATAATATTCGGAATCGTAAAATCTGTATTTACTATTCCACTAAGTTCAGATTCTTTCACTATTAGTACCCAGGCTCAAGTACCACCGATTATTCCTTAAACTTGCGAATATTTATAAACACTTTTAATTGCAAAATTAAAACTGACTATCTCATATTTTTGTTCGCTTATTTATATCGAAAAATAAATAAATCGAAACTTCTATAATCCACTAGAAATCAATACTACGTAGTCCGTACATCTTGAATAGGCCACACCTATTTTCATTCATACTTGCATTTGTATTAGCGAACTCAAATTTAATTTATGCAAAATGTATTTGTTAAAGGGAGTTAACTTTTGATTCATCTTTGAATGTAGAAAACATTTAGGCGGAACGTATTGGTTTTTTTATGATTAAATTAAATTAACCCATTCTGGACGAAGTTTATTACACTGCCCTCCATTTAGTTTTGTTCGTCCCGAACAATATCAGCTATTGCAATGATACTGTTACCTTGGTACGGTGCCAACCTTTGCAGATGTATCACTTTCATCTTGGTACGGGGTCCCTTTTGGATGCGTTAGATAACATCATTAATTCGTTTGATTATTTTATATGGGCCTTCCCAATCTGGCTGCAGCTTGGGTGATCTTCCCTTAGTTCTTCTGGGGTTGTATAGCCATACCAATTCTCCTTCTTGAAAACCGCCACTATTTGCATTTATGTCGTACCTGGTTTTCATTTTGTCACTGGCAATCTTAATGTGGTCGCGAACCTGCTGATGGATTTTATTCATCTTCTCCCTTAGTTGTCCCACATAATCTGTTTTCGTGGATACCAGACCTCCAGGGATGCCAAACTCGATGTCACTAGGAAGATGTAGTTCTCTTCCGAACATGATATTCGCTGGCGTTTCACTTGTCGTATCGTGCACTGCGCTACGATAGGCCACCAAGAATAACGGAAGATCCTTGTCCCAATTTCTTTGGTTGGCTTCTACTACCTTTGACAAATGTTCTTCCATGGTTCGGTTGAATCGTTCTACCATGCCATCTGACTGCGGGTTCATAGGTGTAGTTCGTGTTTTTCTAATGCCAAGTGTTCTGCATCAGTTGAGATTCGAAATTCCTTCCCTGGTCGGTATGCAACTCGAGCGGTGTTCCATATCTGCAAACCCATTCATTGACTAATGTTTCAGCGACCGTAACTGCTTCCTGGTTCGGTATTGCATAAGCTTCCGGCCATTTTGTAAAGTAATCAATGACCACCATGATGTATTTGTTACCTTTTGTCGTTTCCGGAAATGGCCCCGCGACAAGTATCACATCGCCGACACCATTGCTCTACGTCGGTTCGATACCTTACCCAATAAAACCTCTCCCTTACTTTAGCCAGGGTTTTATTGACTCCCAGGTGTCCTCCAGAAATACTTCCATGCAGCTTTCCCAGCACCTCTTCCACTCGACTTGATGGCAACACCAGTTGTTCTAACACTTTCTTTCCATCAGCGGACTCCCATTTTCTTCTCAGTATCCCGTTGTTCATAAATAGTGAGTCCCATTGCGCCCAGTAGCATTTCACCTCCGTACTTAAAGGTGCTACCTCTTTCCACTCCGGTCGCCTTCCCTCGGTTTTCCATTTCAATATCGGTGCCATAGCTGGATCCTTTTGCTGCTCTCTTTTCATTGCCTCGGTACACCAATCGTCAGGAGTTTGGAACTTAATTTGCTTCACTGTCATTGCTTGACTTCTCTCAGTCCTGCTACATGACTTGCGCTCCTCAATACAGGGTTTTCTTGAACGATCGTCAGCGTTACAATGTATCCCTTTCTTACGGTGTTCAACGTGGAAATCTCCTGCCTTTTTGACATCCACTTGCTTGTTTGAAAGATTCATCAACCGGACTGGAACTACTCCTTCTTTTGCAGCTATTAGTGTTTTGCATACCCTTTGTATCCTTTTCTTACGGTGTTCAACACGGCAATCTCCTTCCTTTTTAACATCCACTTGCTTGTTTGAGAGGTTCATCGTCTGGACTGGAACTACTCCTTCTTTTGCTGCTACTCGTGTTTTGCATTCCCGTCTGATGTACCCTAGGTTCCCACAGTTCCAGCATCTTACTCTGCTAGATCTACTTCGTTGATTTCGTTCAGGTTTATCTTCCAAACTTTTGACACGCATGATCACTTCATCAAGCGCTGCTTTAAGTGGTTCCTCAGCAACTTCCATCTGACGTACTCTATCTGAGCCATACGCTCTTTTTCCAGCTTCCATTTGCAGGGCCAATGCTAAGACTTCCGCAGGTAGCTTCTTTCCGCTTAGATAAAGCTGATTCCTCATTTGGACATCTCGAAGAGCGTTGATAAATGTATCAGCTGCCAATTCGTCTCGGTGTTCAGCGTTATAGTTCGGGTATGACAGATTAACCAGTCTCACAATCTCAGCCTCTAATTCTTGCAAAGTTTCGCTGACTCCTTGTTTTCGTGTTTTGAGCTGCATACGATGGAGGGCTTGCATATGACTTTCCCCATATCTTACTTCTAAGGCCTCCATTATCTTGCTGTAATCACGCTCTGTCGCTGATAGTGTCTGCAAAATTTCGGCAGCAGGTCCCTTCAATGCCAATATAAGAGCGTTTGCTTTTTGCTGGTGATCAAACCCAGTTGTTTCTATCTCAAATTGCATCTTAAATATCTGATACGATGTAGATCCATCAAATGCGGGTGTTTTCACTCTAGCTGGAGCTGAAGTAGTTGATGGATTGATCATGCTACCTGACTTCAATTGTCCTATTTCTTGGCGGAATTCACTCGAAAGATTGCGTAATTTTTCTTCGTGTTCTTCGGTAACTTTCCGCAGCTCCCTTTCCATGTTGTTGATTTTGACCTCTGCACTGGATATGCGTGACTCGATTACTTCACGTAGTTGTTGTTGATCTAATTTTTGTTGGGCTATCAGATCAGCAAGTTGTCGTTGTTGATCTACTTTTTGTTCTGCTGCCAGTTTCTCTTGTCGGGCCATCATATCAGCATGTTGTTGTTGTTGCTCTACTTTTTGTTCCGCTGCCAGTTTCTCTTGTCGGGCCATCAGATTGTTTCCTTGTTTGGCCATCATATCAGCAAATTGTTGTTGCTGCTGTGCCATCATTTCTTTCATCAACGCCATCATCGGATCAATTGCTGGGGCGTTCTGAATCGGAGCTTCCTCCGGCTCTATTTCTATAACCTCTGTGTTTTGGCCTGCTTCTCCTAAAACTTTACGCAGCCGGAATGCAAGTTCTGCCTTCGTTCCAATGATTGGAGCATTCCTTTTCTTCAACTCATCCTTCAGCTGGGCCTGGCTGAGATCACTAATATTTACTGTCTTGACCATTGTTGCAATAATCCCACTTCTGACACCACTGTAACGACTCTTCGTTGGTTCTTTTGGATTATTGAGCAAATACGACAGTAAAAAGACAGATCTTTGGTTAACAGAATCTTAAACTTTATTTGTCAACAAATTACAGCAGCTTCCGTTTTTCCTTACAATAAATTCCAGGGTCTCCAATTTATATACGATAAACTTCACCGCTTTTCCACAATTTGAATCAATAATATTCGGAATCGTAAAATCTGTATTTACTATTCCACTAAGTTCAGATTCTTTCACTATTAGTACCCAGGCTCAAGTACCACCGATTATTCCTTAAACTTGCGAATATTTATAAACACTTTTAATTGCAAAATTAAAACTGACTATCTCATATTTTTGTTCGCTTATTTATATCGAAAAATAAATAAATCGAAACTTCTATAATCCACTAGAAATCAATACTACGTAGTCCGTACATCTTGAATAGGCCACACCTGTTTTCATTCATACTTGCATTTGTATTAGCGAACTCAAATTTAATTTATGCAAAATGTATTTGTTAAAGGGAGTTAACTTTTGATTCATCTTTGAATGTAGAAAACATTTAGGCGGAACGTATTGGTTTTTTTATGATTAAATTAAATTAACCCATTCTGGACGAAGTTTATTACAATATCAATAAAATTAAATCTAGTCTAGAATTCTGTGATAAAAAAATATATATATAAAATATAATGATGTGTAGTGATTGTTGTCAAGAGAAAAATTTATAATTATTAGATGCCGAGAAATTTATGTGTAGACGGAAAATTTATTTACACAAAAAACAAGGTATTGATTTTTATGTATAATTAAATTGATGAAGTAAAGAACCGTAGGTTAATAATAGTTTAAATCAAATAAAGAATATTCTATATTAAAACTTTATAAAATGGCGTCATATAGCGTCTTATTAGATTCAATATTTTTGTCATGTTAAACTAATTTACCAACTCAATCATTGGTCATAGACGGAATAAAATTGATAAAAATAAACTAATGAAAGCAACTTGAGTTTTGATTAACGCTTTATTTTCGCGCAGTGAGAACAATACTATTACCATTTAATTGCGAAAATTTATCTGATGTGTGGAATTATTTGCTAATATTGCAACGCAACATTCATATAACATATTTGCTATCACTACCGAATTCCAACGCAACATTTATATAATAAAATCTTGCTATTACTACCGAATTTCAACGCAACATTTATATAACCTTTTTGTTATTACAATAGTATTGCGACGCAACATTTGCATACAATTTTTGCTATTACCACCGAATTTCAACGCAACATTTATATAATAAAATTTTGCTATTACTACCGAATTTCAACGCAACTTTTTTATAAATTTTTTTTGCTGATGCTACCGAATTTCAACTCAACATTTATATAATTAAATTTATATTATCTATTACTAAAATTACCTCATTCATATCACAGCATCATTGGTAGCCAAGTTTAGCTTGTACTACGGTATACGATTTCAACGCATACTTCAACAATCACATTTGTATTTCAACGCATTGCTCCACAATTATTGATACAAATTATTACAGTTCTATTTCAACGAATTATTTAACTAGTGTTGGCACAAATTATTACATTTTTGATTTCAACGCATACTTCAACAATTACATTTGTATTTCAACGCATTGCTCCACAATCATTGATTCAAATTATTACAGTTCTATTGCAACGAAATAGTTAACTAGTATTGGTACAAATTATTACATTTTTGATCTCAACGCATACTTCAACAATTACATTTGTATTTCAACGTATTGCTCCACAATCATTGATACAAGTTATTACAGTTCCATTTCAACGAATAATTTAACTAGTATTGGTACAAATTATTACCTTCTTTTTTTATGTCAACGCATGATTTTATTTACAACGCTTTCAGCTGTATCAAAGGGTTGTTTAACGTCTAGTTATGCAAATAGTCACCTGTACGTGCCAATGTATTCAACGGTTGTGTAAGCTAGTTATTGCCTGGAATTATCAACGTGCTCATCTATATCTACAACTTTAATTACCGATTATTTATACTAACGGACACCTAGAATTTTCAACGTATTCGACTATAATTGCTTGGTATTGCTGTGTGTTTATTATTACCATACTCACCTGTGATTATAAATTTATTCGGCGCTTATGTTTACAATTCGATTCACCGTTTCTACTTATCATTTTATTCAACGTTTATAAGTACAAAATTATTCAACGCTGATGATAGCAAGTTTACTCAACGTTTCTGATTATAATTTTATACAACGTTTATAATTACAACTTTATTCAACATTTTTTATATACAAATATCTACGTCGAGTTTCCAACGTGACCAACGGTAATTACAAACTTATTCAACGTGTATAGTTACAAATTTATTCAACGCTTATGATAACAACTCTATTCAACGTATATGATTACAAATTCACTCTACGTTTATAATTACAAATTTATTCAACGTTTTTGTATACGAATATTTCCGTCGAATTTCCAACGTAACCAACAGTAATTGCAAACTTATTCAACGTGTATTATTGCAAATTGCGACCATCTATTTGAGATCATCGTCATCAATGCAGCAGTGCTGATGGAGGGCTGAATAAAATCTGATTGGAGGCCAGGAGGATATAACCATGGGTGAGTGTAATTGATTTATTTTCCTTTTATCCGTATGATATAGGGGTGTGAATGTGTGTGTGGGTGTGTGGGCGTATGTGAGTGAACGAGGGGGTTGAACGTGCCGACCGTGGTTCTTTCGTAGAAGGGGGTCGCCAGATCCTCATTTTCTCCCTTGTAATTTTTTTTTCATTTCCTTTTATTTGATGAAAATTGCGTACATTTCCGTATTTGTGCTGAAGCAGCAGGTTTATAATATCTCCTACTCACGATGATTGAGACTTAGTCGAATGGCAATACAACAAATCTAGGTACGCATCCTGCTAAGCCCCTCCCATTATCATCTTGAGAGGCACTTCATTACAATATATATATATATATATATATATATATATATATATATATATATATATATATATATATATATATATATATATATATATATATATATATATATATATATATATATATATATATATATATATATATATATATATATATATATATATATATATATATATATATATATATATATATATATATATATATATGTATATAAATATATATATATATATATATATATATATATATATATATATATATATATATATATATATATATATATATATATATATATATATATATATATATATATATATATATATATATATATATATATATATATATATATATATATATATATATATATATTTATATATATATATATATATATATGTTGCAGATTAATTTGTCGAAACTCAAATTTGGTCAGTGGTAGCATAATAGTCGTTTTTTGCTTATGTACTTGGGCTTGTTCCAGCAAACATAATATCTACTGAGCCGCACGTAAAGAAAAGTTACATTTTCATTAGCTGTTGAGGAGCTTGCCGTGAACTGAAGTTTTATCTATAACCAATTTCTTCCCCAAATTTGCCTGGATTCTCCATTTGGAAGTGTTCCAACCATTAAGACGTCAACGATTATCTATAAAAAGCCTTCTAAGATTTTGTATAACCTGAAATCTAGATTTTGGTCTGCTTGCTCTGGTTTTGGCGGACTGTTTTATTGACTGATGCAACAGATCCGACAATAGCCCTTTTTTGCCATACTAGCATATATTGATGAAGCATTCTGATTAATTTTGATAGTCGACTTCAATGGAACCTTTGAAACACTATTACCAAAGCCTAGCCTCTCTTTTATTTCATGATCTTATGGCAAGCTGTCTTGCCGTAAATTTTTATAGGATTTGGATACCAGCGCGTTTCAGAGAGACCACTAGAAGTAATAGTCTCTGCTTTTCCTTTGGCATTGTGGTTCTTCCTATTTTCCAACAGTGATCTCAGAAACATGATTGTCCGAACAGTGATTCTTTGCAAATTTTCTGACCTCTATTTCCAACTGTATCAGAATTAGAACTTTCAGAAACCTTTTTAATCTCCAAACGCCATGAATAACATGACCTTAAGATTTTAACTATCGGCCAGAGTAAATGTGCCAGATTTTCATCTGTTTCTTCTTGTTCTGGTTTTCTAGTGCTTTTGTGTTTGGTGAATATGTTTGGAAGTTTGTGGTTTTGCTGTATTTTAGGTTGATATCGAACGAAATCTACCTATTGCATTGGGCGTCATCTCGGAATTTTGATAAACATTTGATGCCGAATTTTATACTTGTGTTCTATTGTGTTCTATTAATTTCTTGTACAAGTTCGTCAATCAGCCAAATCCGACACGTGGTTAAGAAACTGGAGTCTTTTAATAACAAATCCGTTTTTTTTAACCGTTATAACGGCTGTTCGGATACAAATATTTTTAGAAAAATTAACAAATTTAGAAACTTTGGAATATTTTCTATCAATTTCTTCTAAACATGGGACTCTGCAGTTAGAGGTCCTGAGGTAACTCCTCCAAAGAAAAAGTTTGCACCAAACCAAATGCTTTAAAAATAACCAGTGCTCTCACAGTCGCATTTGTTGAGCCAGTTAAAAAAAAATTTCTGAAAATGTGTGTTTTAGTAAGTAAAAAAAATGAGGGAAAAATTGACAAATCACACTACAGATGCCTAGTAGTCGCTCCTAGAGGAATCGATTGTATGTTTTACCCTCATTTTTCCCCCCCTGAACTTTTGAATATATTGAACATACGTTCTCGAATATATATACCCCTAAATCCAACCCTTAGAGTGGCTCTGGTACAAAATCTTTATTACGTTGGTTTCCACTGCTCCCAGAGGAGTAAATTATATGGCCAACCCAATTTATTTATCCTCCCAAACATTTTTATCGAACAAATTTACCCCCTATTACAAACCTCTAAAGTGGCTCCAGAAAAAAATGTAAGCAAAAACCACCTAAAATACAAATTTATCACTGCCAGTACTACACAAAATTAAAATCAATTCATCCTAATGCAATTGTAATTTTTATTGAGAGTAAATATGAAATATTTTTACAATTGCTCATTAGGGTTTTTTTTTTTTTTATTAATTAGTTAGACATGTGTCATCAAATGGATGGATTTATGAAAAATAGAAAAATAAATGGATAAAATGGATTTATTTTTATAGTGCGATCAATATTTCCTGCGATTTTCACTGATGATGCGAAGCAAAACTGGCTTTTCCCTCTCGTCTCGTCTCACATCGTACCCCTGTAAACCAAACGAAAACCACTTTTATACGCACCTCAAATTTCGAAGTTTTTTCAAATTAAATAGATATTTCTCTTCATCTATTAGATGCCTACATAAATTTAGTTCTTTTCGATACTCTCTAAGGTTTCATCAGTTTTGTTTTGAATAAACTTTCAAACAGCCTTTTTTTAACTTTAATTGTTTTTCTGCATTTACTCGAAAACCATAGATCAACCTTCGAAATGACCAATTTATTAGGAATAAATCTGCGCTGCCCTCAACTTCTCAAGTATAATTTCAGAAAGAATAAAAGCAGCAATGTTTGGATCTTGACCAGTAAGACAACTATGTTTCCAAGGAAAGCGTTTAAAAAAGATTTTAAGTCCTTGCCATTACGCCGCTTTGTAGTCCCAAATAAGACGGGGATTCGCTTTAAATTGTTTAGGAATTTGTATACTTAATTTTGTGAACATCAAATTATGATCTGAAAAAAATGTAGGTAAAATTCAACGAACTCTGTTAAATTTGTTTAAACGACATGTTGTTCGAATTTGAGGGTTTCAACAGACATATCTGTTAATTTTTAATTTTCAACAAACATGTTTGTTAAATATTTTATAATATCACGAGTCGTCAAATAATAGTCGATTATTTTTCATATTCATTATTACGAATGTCATTTGAGGAATTTTTAACCTCAAATGGCATGAGTGGTAATGTTGAAAAATAATCGACTAATAATTTGGTGACGAGTTGTATTTAGCAGACAATTTAACGAACAGAAATAGTAACATTATTTCATACAACATACTCATACATAATAAAATATTATTTCATCTTAGTAGGCGCATAAATGTTATAAATTTGAAATTTATTTTTGACAAATAAACATAAACATGCAATCATTTATGAATGAAAACGGACATTTTTATTATTTGCAAATTGCATTTTCACATAATTTTGTATGTGAATTTTTGTTTTAAATTAATATATTAAGTAGGCGGAAAATATTCGAAAATATTCGCTGTTCCTTCCTACCAGCAAAAAATAATCGAAACAAATCGTTTTGATTTGCTAAAAAATAGTAAATGAAGCGTTTTGATTGGACCTTATTGAAACTTTATTTAGTGAGTTGAATTGTCATATATAATATCACGAGTCGTCAAATAATAGTCGATTATTTTTCATAATCATTATTACGAATGTCATTTGAGATTTAACCTCAATGAAATTTTTAACCTCAAATGGCATGAGTGGTAATGTTGAAAAATAATCGACTAATAGTTTGGTGAAGAGTTGTATTTAGCAGACAATTTGACGAACAGAAATAGTAACAGTATTTCATACAACATAATCATACATATTAAAATATTATTTCATCTTAGTAGGCGCATAAATGTTTTGACAAATAAACATAAACATGCAATCATTTATGAATGAAAACAGACATTTTTACTATTTGCAAATTGCATTTTCACATAATTTTGAATGTGAATTTTTGTTTTAAATTAATATATTAAGTAGGCCGAAAATATTCGAAAATATTGGCTGTTCCTTCCCACCAGAGAAAAATAATCGAAACTATTCGTTTTGATTTGTTAAAAAATAGTAAATGAAGCGTTTTTATTGGACCTTATCGAAACTTTATTTAGTGAATTGAATTGTCAAGAAAGTTTAACGTTTTCAATTATTGAATTAATTAGAATATTATAACATAAAATTAAATATGAATTTAGTTGTAAAAAAGAATGTTAAAAATAAATTTGCGAAAACGTTAAAGTTTTTACATTTAGTAATAATATATTTCAAATCAGATTTCCAAAACTTCACTGGACTATGGTTGTTTTATGCAATCACATAGCTCACCCAGATTAGGCCATCAACATCTTAAAGAAAAACATTATCAAATCAAAGGATGGTATCAAATCAAATCAAAGGATATATGGAAACAAATAAAATTATAATTATTTATTTGACATTATGTGTATAATATGTAAATATTATATTATATTATTTGACATATTATGTGTATAATATATAAAATAAATAAAATTCTTAAAGAGTATCAATACAAATTCGTGTTATTATTTTTGCTAGGTAGTTTTATTCTTCAGATTATTGGACCGATGTAAATGGTGTTTGTTACTATATATTTGATAAAATTCTTCTTATATTTGATAAAATACTAATAAATTTGATAAAATACTTCAACAAACGTGTACGTGGTTATAACAGTCAGATTGTGTGTTTTGTTCGTAATTATCAACAAACATGTTCGTTAAATTCACTTACTGTCCTTTGAAAATTGTTGGTAAAACTAAATCAACAGACATGAGTTGTTGAATTTAACGAACGATTTGTAGGATCAAAACCGATTGAAATGTATGTTGAATCAACAGAGACTTTAGTTGATTTTAAATACATTTTTTTCTCAGTGTACCTAAAGGCTCTGATACTTTAAATTGTACTAAGTATGGATCATTTGTCAAAAACAAATCAAGTAAGTTGCTACTTTGTCCAGGAATGTCAGGAACTCTGGAAAGCTGGTCTATTGTCTAAGTGAAATTATGATAAACAGCCAACATCTCAGCCTGTTCACCTATCTTATCAGTAGAGGAGCTGTGTATGAGCCATTTTTTATTAGAAACGTTGAAGTCCCCAAGAAGAATAAACTTGGCATTAGGATACAGAACCAACTTATCTGTCTTATCAGAAAAAAATTTATCTTCTCAGGTGAATTTGGAGAACGATACAGTCCAAAAACAAACAACGTTACATTAGGACAACTAATTTTTAAAGACACCATACTGTGGTGTTTAGAGTTTAATTCAAACTTTTTAACCCTCACATATGGAATAGAATTTCGAACAAAAACGCAAACACCATGTTTGTTGTAGAATAAAGATTCTAGATTATAATTAAAACAAATATATTTACTCTTATCTAATGCTAAGATGACAATCGTTTCACGCATTGCTCCACAATTATTGATACAAATTATTACAGTTCTATTTCAACGAATTATTTAACTAGTGTTGGCACAAATTATTACATTTTTGATTTCAACGCATACTTCAACAATTACATTTGTATTTCAACGCATTGCTCCACAATCATTGATTCAAATTATTACAGTTCTATTGCAACGAAATAGTTAACTAGTATTGGTACAAATTATTACATTTTTGATCTCAACGCATACTTCAACAATTACATTTGTATTTCAACGTATTGCTCCACAATCATTGATACAAGTTATTACAGTTCCATTTCAACGAATAATTTAACTAGTATTGGTACAAATTATTACCTTCTTTTTTTATGTCAACGCATGATTTTATTTACAACGCTTTCAGCTGTATCAAAGGGTTGTTTAACGTCTAGTTATGCAAATAGTCACCTGTACGTGCCAATGTATTCAACGGTTGTGTAAGCTAGTTATTGCCTGGAATTATCAACGTGCTCATCTATATCTACAACTTTAATTACCGATTATTTATACTAACGGACACCTAGAATTTTCAACGTATTCGACTATAATTGCTTGGTATTGCTGTGTGTTTATTATTACGTGCGATCAATATTTCCTGCGATTTTCACTGATGATGCGAAGCAAAACTGGCTTTTCCTTCTCGTCTCGTCTCACATCGTACCCCTGTAAACCAAACGAAAACCACTTTTATACGCACCTCAAATTTCGAAGTTTTTTCAAATTAAATAGATATTTCTCTTCATCTATTAGATGCCTACATAAATTTAGTTCTTTTCGATACTCTCTAAGGTTTCATCAGTTTTGTTTTGAATAAACTTTCAAACAGCCTTTTTTTAACTTTAATTGTTTTTCTGCATTTACTCGAAAACCATAGATCAACCTTCGAAATGACCAATTTATTAGGAATAAATCTGCGCTGCCCTCAACTTCTCAAGTATAATTTCAGAAAGAATAAAAGCAGCAATGTTTGGATCTTGACCAGTAAGACAACTATGTTTCCAAGGAAAGCGTTTAAAAAAGATTTTAAGTCCTTGCCATTACGCCGCTTTGTAGTCCCAAATAAGACGGGGATTCGCTTTAAATTGTTTAGGAATTTGTATACTTAATTTTGTGAACATCAAATTATGATCTGAAAAAAATGTAGGTAAAATTCAACGAACTCTGTTAAATTTGTTTAAACGACATGTTGTTCGAATTTGAGGGTTTCAACAGACATATCTGTTAATTTTTAATTTTCAACAAACATGTTTGTTAAATATTTTATAATATCACGAGTCGTCAAATAATAGTCGATTATTTTTCATATTCATTATTACGAATGTTATTTGAGGAATTTTTAACCTCAAATGGCATGAGTGGTAATGTTGAAAAATAATCGACTAATAATTTGGTGACGAGTTGTATTTAGCAGACAATTTAACGAACAGAAATAGTAACATTATTTCATACAACATACTCATACATAATAAAATATTATTTCATCTTAGTAGGCGCATAAATGTTATAAATTTGAAATTTATTTTTGACAAATAAACATAAACATGCAATCATTTATGAATGAAAACGGACATTTTTATTATTTGCAAATTGCATTTTCACATAATTTTGTATGTGAATTTTTGTTTTAAATTAATATATTAAGTAGGCGGAAAATATTCGAAAATATTCGCTGTTCCTTCCTACCAGCAAAAAATAATCGAAACAAATCGTTTTGATTTGCTAAAAAATAGTAAATGAAGCGTTTTGATTGGACCTTATTGAAACTTTATTTAGTGAGTTGAATTGTCATATATAATATCACGAGTCGTCAAATAATAGTCGATTATTTTTCATAATCATTATTACGAATGTCATTTGAGATTTAACCTCAATGAAATTTTTAACCTCAAATGGCATGAGTGGTAATGTTGAAAAATAATCGACTAATAGTTTGGTGAAGAGTTGTATTTAGCAGACAATTTGACGAACAGAAATAGTAACAGTATTTCATACAACATAATCATACATATTAAAATATTATTTCATCTTAGTAGGCGCATAAATGTTTTGACAAATAAACATAAACATGCAATCATTTATGAATGAAAACAGACATTTTTACTATTTGCAAATTGCATTTTCACATAATTTTGAATGTGAATTTTTGTTTTAAATTAATATATTAAGTAGGCCGAAAATATTCGAAAATATTGGCTGTTCCTTCCCACCAGAGAAAAATAATCGAAACTATTCGTTTTGATTTGTTAAAAAATAGTAAATGAAGCGTTTTTATTGGACCTTATCGAAACTTTATTTAGTGAATTGAATTGTCAAGAAAGTTTAACGTTTTCAATTATTGAATTAATTAGAATATTATAACATAAAATTAAATATGAATTTAGTTGTAAAAAAGAATGTTAAAAATAAATTTGCGAAAACGTTAAAGTTTTTACATTTAGTAATAATATATTTCAAATCAGATTTCCAAAACTTCACTGGACTATGGTTGTTTTATGCAATCACATAGCTCACCCAGATTAGGCCATCAACATCTTAAAGAAAAACATTATCAAATCAAAGCTATATGGAAACAAATAAAATTATAATTATTTATTTGACATATTATGTGTATAATATGTAAATATTATATTATATTATTTGACATATTATGTGTATAATATATAAAATAAATAAAATTCTTAAAGAGTATCAATACAAATTCGTGTTATTATTTTTGCTAGGTAGTTTTATTCTTCAGATTATTGGACCGATGTAAATGGTGTTTGTTACTATATATTTGATAAAATTCTTCTTATATTTGATAAAATACTAATAAATTTGATAAAATACTTCAACAAACGTGTACGTGGTTATAACAGTCAGATTGTGTGTTTTGTTCGTAATTATCAACAAACATGTTCGTTAAATTCACTTACTGTCCTTTGAAAATTGTTGGTAAAACTAAATCAACAGACATGAGTTGTTGAATTTAACGAACGATTTGTAGGATCAAAACCGATTGAAATGTATGTTGAATCAACAGAGACTTTAGTTGATTTTAAATACATTTTTTTCTCAGTGTACCTAAAGGCTCTGATACTTTAAATTGTACTAAGTATGGATCATTTGTCAAAAACAAATCAAGTAAGTTGCTACTTTGTCCAGGAATGTCAGGAACTCTGGAAAGCTGGTCTATTGTCTAAGTGAAATTATGATAAACAGCCAACATCTCAGCCTGTTCACCTATCTTATCAGTAGAGGAGCTGTGTATGAGCCATTTTTTATTAGAAACGTTGAAGTCCCCAAGAAGAATAAACTTGGCATTAGGATACAGAACCAACTTATCTGTCTTATCAGAAAAAAATTTATCTTCTCAGGTGAATTTGGAGAACGATACAGTCCAAAAACAAACAACGTTACATTAGGACAACTAATTTTTAAAGACACCATACTGTGGTGTTTAGAGTTTAATTCAAACTTTTTAACCCTCACATATGGAATAGAATTTCGAACAAAAACGCAAACACGTTTGTTGTAGAATAAAGATTCTAGATTATAATTAAAACAAATATATTTACTCTTATCTAATGCTAAGATGACAATCGTTTCTGCTACAAAAAAGAATATCAGGATTGCAACGTTCAAGATATTGGTGAACCGAGTTGAGATTGACTTCAAGATTTTATTAAGAGTTTAGCAATGGATCTAACTATTTTGTTAGTTTAGAATTCTAAGACACTAGAAATGAATGTATTCAATGGAATAGATAGAATGAAAAGTTGCTTTGAAAAGTGAAAGATCCGTAACAAAAGTTTTATCTCAATTCCGGTCGGTTCGGGAATCGAACCGGCGTCCCTCTGATCAAAGATTATATGGCTAACCATTTAACCAGCTCGACCAGCGACGAAATAAAATTTTGTTTTTGGACGATCGACTTAATATCACAATTATTTAATTCATTTTTAATGTCAATTTTTTGTCTTATTTATTTATTCTACGAACACCTTTTACCGTTCTTCATACCTCAACTAAGTTGACATTGAATGAAGAACATTATGGATCTACGAATATGGGAGACAAATCCCAACTAGTGGAGAATGGCCACTAACCAATTTAAACTCAAGATTTTATTAAGAGTTTAGCAATGGATCTAACCATTATGTTAGTTTAGAATTCTAAGACACTAGAAATGAATGTATTCAATTGAATAGAATGAAAAATTGCTTTGAAAAGTGAAAGATCCGTAACAAAAGTTTTATCTCAATTCCGGTCGGTTCGGGAATCGAACCGGCGTCCCTCTGATCAAAGATTATATGGTTAACCATTTAACCAACTCGACCAGCGACGAGATAAAATTTTGTTTTTGGACGATCGACTTAACATCACAATTATTTAATTCATATTTAATGTCAATTTTTTGTCTTATTTATTTATTCTACGAACAAACGTGTTCGTAGAATAAATAAATAAGACAAAAAAGTGACATTAAAAATGAATTAAATAATTGTAATGTTAAGTCGATCGTCCAAAAACAAAACTTTTTCTCGTCGCTGGTCGAGTTGGTTAAATGGTTAACCATATAAACTTTGATCAGAGGGACGTCGGTTCGATTCCCGAACCGACGGAATTGAGATAAAACTTGAGATTGACGTTCAAACCCCTTATGTTTGAAAAATTGATTGACCACTTAGACATTTCAACTTAACGTTTATGGTTTTAATTTCAATCACATTTAAATGCAAAGAAATTCACTTTTAATTCACATTTATTTCACTTTTAATTAACTTTTAATTCACTTTAAATTCACTTTTAATTCACTTTTAATTCACATTTAATTTACTTTGAATTCACTTTTAATTCACTTTTAATTCACTTTAAAGTCACTTTAAAGTCACTTTAAAGTCACTTTGAAGTCACTTTAGATTCACTTTAAATTCAAATAAAATTAATTTTTAATTCACTTTTAATTCAATTTTAATTCACTTTTAATTTACTTTTAATTTACTTTTAATGTACTTTTAATTCAATTTTAATTCACTTTTAATTCAGTTTTAATTCACTTTTAATTCACTTTTATTTCAATTTTAATTCACTTTTAATTCACTTTTAATTCACATTTATTTAACTTTTAATTCACTTTTAACTAACGTTTAATTCACTTTTGATCCACTTTTAATTCACTTTAAATTAACTTTTAAGTAATAATAATATATTTTAATCCTGGAAATTTCGTAGAATAATCCCGGGATTTCGGGATCAAGAAATGATATGGAATTCCAAGTTTTCAGGATCCGGGTGTTACGACGCTGTTTTCTATCGTTGAAACTTTTGTTGTTTGTAGATGGTGTAAATGGACAAAACAAGCTCTTCCCCTATCTTTGAAGAAGCTATAGTGGGGTGCCGAAAAGAGTGGAACTTTACATTAATAATTCGTTTGTTAATGATTAAAAAAATGTTTTAAATTATGCTTGCTTAAAATTTGCATTGTTTTGGGCAATCCATGACTGTGTCGTTTATTTTATGTTATTGGTAGTTTTTTATGTGCTGTGAAACGAAGAGAAAAATATAAATAAAATATACAATTGGTACAAAAATGCAGTTCGTTATTATAATCCAAGATAACCAATTTTCTACCAAATTTTGATAGAAAAATGTTTGTTAAAATGAGATAATAATACAGTTAGCATAAGGTAATATACGCAATGTGGAAAAATTAAAGAAAAGAAATTACTTAATCAGGAAAAAATTAAAATTTATTTATTTTTGTAACAAGTTTGAATATTGTTTTTTTAAAATACAAACACCAACGTTTGTGTGTTCAATAACATGAACTTGATTTATTTACTATCGGTGTAATTAATTGAGATATTAAACGGAGACTTTCAGGAAAAAAAGTGTTTTTTTACTTAAGCGTTGGTGCGTTGAAACATACATAATATACTTATATTGTGTAAAAGCTCTGTATGGCTTGTAAATTAAACATAAAAATTATGTGCGAGTGTTTCTTCCACTATTTGTTGATTGGTAACTATCGTCCATATGATTAGATCAATCAATTATTTATTTTGCCAATTTTTACCAGCTATTTGTTTGCGCAACGGCTATTTTAATTAATTATTTGTGTAATTTTTACCAACAACTATCGTCCGCACGTGGTGACACAACAATTTGATCACTTGAGTATTTATTTTGCCAAGTTTTATCAGCAATCGTCTATTTGTTTGACGCAACGGCTTATTTGATCAATTATTTGTGTAATTATTAGTGACAAGTATTGTTTATTCGTAGTGATGCAACGATTCGATCAATCAAATATCTATTTTGGCAATTTTTACCAGCAATCGTCTCTGCATTTGACGCAGTGGCTTATTTGATTAATTATTTGTGTCATTATTATTATCAATTATCGTCGTGGTAATATACATAGTGGCGCAACGGATTGCTGGATCAAATACTTGTCTAACCAATTTTGTCTGCAGTATATTAGATAAATTCTAGCTTTATTAAGCCGTAGTAATAAGTAGGATTCTAAACTAGGCTAAGGTAAACGTAAAACAAGGTGTTAAGAGATGGAATCTGCTATCGTCATGAGGTGAGTCATTTATTTTTTTATGTTTTATTTCAAATAATCAAAGCTTAGTGTTGTGAGGGATGTGACGGTCTTGGCTTTGTAGATGCTAGGCGTGCCAGGGTCTTCAGAGTTCGTTTGTTCATTTTATTCCCGTGGTCTGACTTTATATCAGGCAATTTGTGCTGGCAAGATGAGTATTCACTACCGGACTCACGTGATTGAAGCTATAGGCAGAACGCAAAATCTCTTCGCCATGCAATTCATCACTTGCTTCTATTGTTACCCGCAACAATGAATCCAGTCTCCATTACAGGGGATCCCGGGGTTGCACTCTCTAGTTGCAGCCAGTCCAACATTTTCAGTTGTGAAAGAAATCCGTTGTTCATCAATTTTACTAACAAACATTTGCATGTTTATTTATTGCATCTACATGTTTGTTCGGAAAATAGATAAAGAGATAGATAATAAGAGGATTTAAAATTATCAACCAGCATGGGCAAATCTTATCTAGATCGAAAGTTAAATATTTTTTAGACCCTATTTGTAAGAGCGTAATTAATTGTTAAATAGTTCAGAAAAGAAAGTCGTAATAGAAGATCGAGACTAAATTGCTCTAGAATAACTTAATTCTCCATAATTCAAAGATTGACATACATCTGAACGAAAGGGCAAATGCCTTTAATTTATTAACCACCAGATGTTTGGGTTATAGTTAGTGCAACTGAATCGAATGTATTCTTAGATAAGATTTTCAAGTTAAGATGTGATAAGTTTACTATTTTGAGTTTAATATTACTATCTTGATTACGCGTAAGATCAATCAAAATTTAGAACGTATAAAACAACTTATAAAGAATGTCAGAATCAAATATTTTCAAGTAAATCTCTCGTTAAATTTCAAAATGAACGAGTAACATAAATAACAAAACATTACCGCAGAGAATTCGATAAACAAAAATTTTTTAGACAAAAGAACAACAGAAATACTTCTATCACAAGATAAACGTCTTAATTCACTACCTTATGCTTTTCTTTTCTGTTTTATTTTTCACTTAGTATTGTGACTTATGTGTGTTACATTCTAATTTGTGCTTCTATTTTCTCTTTTGTAAAAATAATTTTTATCTTGAAAAACGTAAATTTAAATTTTTTTTATTGTACTTTGTTCTCTTAAAAACATTACGCGGAAAGTAGTAGAAAATAATGATAGAAATAATAATAATATTTTTGATAATATCAGTTGGTAATCCTGTTTACCTTTAGCAGATTTTCCAACAGAAAACCTCATTTCTGTAAAATTAAATTTTATCAAATAAATTCAACCTTAATGGTCGGGATTTTAACATCATCAATAGCTTAAGATTTTTAGGTAACATTTAATTTAATTTATTTACATCATTCGCGTAGAAAATTCTGAAACTGTCTAAATCACTTTGGACTATTTTTGAGCACGTTTGACTTGTTTTCCTTCTTGTACATTTTTATGTTTTGAATATTTTAGGATATTTTTTTTGTATTACGTTTGGGGATTGCGTACGTTGTGCGTTATGTAAATTTTTTGTGTTTATTTTAGATTTATTTGGTAATTTGTGTCATATTATGATTTTATATAAACTGTGGATAAGGGATTTTATAACAATACATATGTTTTATGATGAAGAAAAAAAAATGAATTATTATGACTCTCTGATTTTGATATTGTTTTTTTTACCGTTTTTTATTGAAAAATAATGTTTTATCTAAAAGCCAAAATCTGAAACTTCCATTATGTTACCTTGTATTTTTTTTAATAAAATTTCGTTTGCTATTTACCAAAAAAAAAGTTTCTATCATAACTATATTTCGGAAAAAATTGATAGTTCCGCATAGAACAAAAAAAAAAAATAACATAAATAAACCAGAAAATGTCATACCGTAAGACAACATAGATTTATTGAGTTAGTTTTTTTAAAGTAAAATGTTTGAACTAAAGGAAGACGAATTGAAGCGGATATCCGCAAAGGAAAGGTTATTGTTAGTTGAGTTATTTCATTATTATAAAATGGAAGTTTAAATTATCTTTCTTTTGATCTTTACCAATTCTGGTATTGGTGAGATCAAACTAAATCTAAGAAACATAGAAATATCGATTGATTCAAGTATGAGAATTTTAACCAGCATCTACATAATACTTTGTATCACTAAGCTTCTATATATATATATATATATATATATATATATATATATATATATATATATATATATATATATATATATATATATATAATATATATATATATATATATATATATATATATATATATATATATATATATATATATATATATATTATATATATATATATATATATATATATATATAAATATATATATATATATATATATATATATATATATATATATATATATATATATATATATATATATATATATATATATATATATATATATATATATATATATATATATATATATATATATATATATATATATATATATATATATATATATATGTATATATATATATATATATATATATATATATATATATATATATATATATATATATATATATATATTTATATATATATATATATATATATATATATATATATATATATATATATATATATATATATATATATATATATATATATATATATATATATATATATATATATATATATATATATATATATATATATATATATATATATTAAGCTTGCCAGATTTTTTTTGGAGGCATTCCGGGCCGGAAAATCCGGGCGGTTTTTTTATAAATCCGGGCAAAATCCGGGCGACAAGTGTCAAAAGTTCCATTTGAAAAGCCGGGCGAAATCCGGGCGAAATACAAAATTTTTAAAAATCGCACAGAAAAGAAGAAAACAAAAAGACTATGTTTTTTCATAAATAACCTTTGAAAACTCTTTATTGCTTTGAAATATTGAAATATATTTTGTTAATAATATTTTTAATTCTGTTTATTACAGAAAGAGTTCTATGCTTAAATTGTCAACATTGTATTCAATCAATCTCCATCGAAGTCGATGACTGTCCACTCTCTTGAGTACCAAACAAACTATCAGCTCTCATTTTGTATTTTTCACTTCCAGCAACTTTTTGGAGAAAACCAGCATCTTCTTTTATTTTTGTATAAAACTCTGGACATGTCTCCTTCCAGTTGAATTTTACCATCAATTGTGCCCGAACGTTTTCCAGTGTCAATTTACCTTTTTCTTTTGTCCAAATGTCATTGATGTGAGAAAATACGCGCTCAGTTGTCGTATTGGCCGCCGCTGGGATAACTAAACAAAAATCCACGATTTGCAGCAAACGATTGAACGAACGAGAGCACAATATATAAATTATAAAACGTTGAAATGATGTCAATTGTTTATATATTTTCATATGAAACATTGAAAATAACACGATTTAACATGTGAAACATATTTGAATAAGAAAGATACAGATTATTGAAATTTTGACTATAAAACGAATTAATATTATATATATATTTTTTTTTTCAATGAACAAATGTTGGAAAAATCCGGGCGATTTCCGGATTTTGTTTAGAAATCCGGGCGTCCGAACCGGGCGATTTTTCAGCCAAGTTTTACCAAAAAAAGCCGGGCGAGTCCGGCTTTAGCCGGGCGATCTGGCAAGCTTAATATATATATATATGTATATATATATATATATATATATATATATATATATATATATATATATATATATATATATATATATATATATATATATATATTTCAAAGATACTCTACGTTTCTCCAGTGTTATTAGCCATCTTGTAGGTTGCAAAACTGAAGATACTATTACCTTTTTCATTAAGAAATAAGTTTCTTTAAGAAATGACAGCAATTTCAGCATTACTTGATGTAAGGATTATAAATATTTTTCTATTTGCCAGTTTAATGCTAATCATCTTTTCGAATATATATGTTATTAAGATCGAATACGGTTATCATCCATGTTCACACATATTGACATCAAACACGCTATTCACAAGTTTAATTCATTTTAAATGAATGTTACTCTGTTCACAACCTCTTTGCATACATATAAAGGAGGTCTGGAAAAAAATTGGTTTGGTAGACCTGGGTTAAGTCTTATTTGCCAGACTTGGCCCAAGTATTATTTGACAGGATTGACCATAGGACATCAGTCCATACTTGGTTTAAGCTTAGTTTGTTCGAAATTCGTTCGTTCAAATGTTAAGCCTGGTCCAACCCTAAAAACTGTGTAGCGAGCTTGGACCAGGTTTAATAAAAAAATAATAATAAAAATCGTTAATAAAAATCGACTTAATTTACTGTTATGACTATATAGCTGGGTTTTAACATGCGTACTGTGAATTGTGTTATCAACCAATCCGAAATAAGATTTTGTGGTGAATATAAAATTATTTTTTGTGAGTAATTGAAAATAAAATTCACAGTTCACAGTTTACATGTTAAAACTAGGATAACTGCATTTGCTGAACATTTTTCCCGAAACTTTAGTGAGAATTGTACTCCCACCCCGTTGCTATTTATAGAAAACTCTGCGATAAAGGCCAATTTTCGTGCATACACATCTGCAACTTCGTATTTTTGTTTGTTGTTTCACTCTGACTAATCAACTCTGAGAAACCGAAATTTCTTCCCAATTTCGTGCGTCAATTTTTCATCTGATTCAAAATTGTACAATTACTATGAGATTTTTCAAAACTACAAGAAAAAACTCCATCATAAAAATCGATAGCTTTTCCCTGGTTTTTTTTGTTCATAAAACTTACATAAACAATTACATTTTGATTTTGTTCAAATTTTCGTTTTCATTTTGTTTAAATTTTTATAATATTCTTTGAGAAAAATTACATAACTTAAATATCTGTTCATTCCGATAGAAAATACTGCTTGTCCTCTATCAAATATTAGACTTTAATGATCGCTGGAAATCACTCAACAAAGTTAAAAATAAATTTAAATTACCATAATTATTACCATTTATTTTATATGAATTACCACAGTTATGAAAACATTTAATAACATTTAGCATTTTAAATTTAGAATTGTTTTTAATTAATAATTTAATAAAGGGTTCCGGGTGGTAAATATAAACATTGAAAAACATATTGAAAAAAGAGAAATTTATTCTGACTGATTTGCTATCACGATTTTTTTCGTGTCTCTTCAAACATTTCTGTATTTACGTTTTCAAAATATTTATATATTGTTATAAACAGATATTCCGTTTATATCCGGGATTACAATTATTCCAAAAAAATTTGACACATGGCCTCCGGCCTAGGACAATCTTTAATTCATCTAATTTTAGAAGCTATTACAAAGCAAAATCTCAAAAAATATGTCAATAAAAATATAAAACTAGAAACAAAATAGTAAAAATATAAGAAAGACTTAGCTTAAGTTGTTGATTGTAGAACGTTGATTCTCTTGTCCAATAAAAACATCCGCTAGCCCGTTTAGTATAAACAGGATTGATGACAATTTATCCAAAACTGTTTCAATACAAGATCCGGATAATACTTCAGAAACCTCAATAAACAACGAATTTCTTATTTGCTTCCTGATAACTTCTACATTCCAGTAGCTTCGATTGTTGCTAAATTACAACCATCAATTCGATACACATAATCAAAATTTGGTCATAAAATGGCTTCCGAAAATTCATCGCTTGAAATTTTCTCCTTTTCGGAACAAAAAACTCTATACAATCAATCACAAACTTATTTGAAATTTTTAATTAAATATTTCTTTACGCCATCTTACCAATAATTTTCACACCATATATTTTTATTTTTGATCTTAAATCAAATAATACTAACATTTAAAACTAATGATATTTTGTTTAAAAATTATGAGAAATAAATATACTATTATCAAAAACGTAATCACAAGAATGAATTTAAATCAACAAATCACTACCATTTATATTTATTAATACATATTTACTTGAAAGTTAAAATTTAACTTAAAAAACGTAAATCAAATTGTTTTATACAACAACTTTGCCTTTTAAAAGGGCTTTCTATTTATCTCTATCGTTGTAGATTTCATATTCAATTAAACGATGAGAAAAAAAATTAACCTATTCACTGGAAATCATCAAATCATAACAATAAGGTCCTTCAAAATTTAATTATTAATGTGAACACCTTCTAGTCAAACATTACAAGGTGAAATACCTTCGCAAAAATGGTGGTAAGATCTGCGCAGAATCATATACTTTTATTTTAATGACCGTTAAACAAACACAAAAAAAAAATTATTTGTTTCGAATAGAAAAAAGAAAAGAAACCAAAAGAAAAATTGATTACGCATAACATATAACAACACGTTAAATGATTTGAGGGGAAAATAACATGTGAAGTACTACACCAAAATGTAAATGTATATATACAGTGGAACGTTGTATACCGTCAGAATCTATTTTGAAATGATCTTAAGTTGTTTGATATTACGAAATGAAGGTATGATCAATGTGTTGACTGTTTGTTTTTATATCTTAAATGAAAATGTTTATTGAACAGATTTTTTTCGGTTATAACAATATACTCTAAGGCAACTTAACAACAGCTAACAAGAATAATTTCAATGCATATTTTGATATTTTATGTTAAATATAAGAGTCAGACCATATACCGTTTCAAAAGTAATTTGAATATTCAGCAGCCGCATGCCAGTGAAGAGTTGAGTGATTAAGCCGTGAATTTATTTGGGGTCATAATACCGACTTAACATTGCCAGCAGTGTTTCTATTGAAATTGGAAGTCAAAAAAATTCAAACGAAAGAATCTGTTAAGAAGAGAAAAACTACAGTTATCGGACAGTGGCAAGAAAGATAAAGTGGGCTTGGTTGGATTAAATGCAAATAAATTATGATTGCTGCTCCATCACACGCATCAGGTTAACGTTAAATGATTTCAGGCTTGCGGTGCGTTCTCATCAATAAATCTTTGAATTAAATGCAAAGTAGAGACGATTAAGCTTTTTATGTATGAAAAAAACAAAGTTGGTGAAAATTTAAAATCTTGATAATCATTAACGATGGTTAAAAAATCTTGGCTGTCATTTAATTTAGATTGATAATGTGAATCGTGATTAAAAAATTTTGAGTCATATAGTTCTGTGATTAATAGCAACCAAAAATCAGTTAATCCCTTAAACTATAGACTCAACACAAATATATCACATATACTCCATATACAGGGTGAGTTTTTTAAAAAATGCCAGGCTTTTATCTCGAGAACCATGCTAGATGGGACAAAATAACACCAGGTGATATTTGTTAAGCGTCGAGGGGGACGTCCAATGGTAATATTTAATGACCTTGAAACTCATGAGTATTGGAGATATATGCCAAAATAGGTTTTTTTTTTATATTAGAACCTATACATTTAAGGTTTTTTTTTAATTAAGTAAATCAAACTACACACTTTTTGCTTGCAATTTTTTTTTGTAAAGTGTACGATTTTGTAGATATGATGAATATTGATTTGCACTAAAGCAAATGTGTCTTCGCTAAGTTCTTCAGAAAAAAAAAAAAATTTCGATAAATTAAAAAAAAACAATGAAAATCATTCATTAATTTAAATATTATTGCATCGTGGTCTACTGCGTGAAATTGATTTTCGTTTTTTTTTTTGATTTATTGAAATTTTATTTTTTTACTGAAGAACTTAGCGAAGACACGTTTGCTTTAGTGCAAATCAATTTTCATCATATCTACAGAATCGTACACTTTACAAAAAAAATTTGTAAGCAAAAAGTGTGTAGTTTGATTTACTTAATTAAAATAAAACATTAAATGTATAGGTTCTAATTTAAAAAAAACCTATTTTGACATATATCTCCAATACTTATGAGTTTCAAGGTCATTCAATATTACCATTGGACGTCCCCCTCGACGCTTAACAAATATCATCTGGGATTATTTTGTCCCATCTAGCATGGTTCTCGAGATAAAAGCCTGGCATTTTTTAAAAAACTCACCCTGTATACAATATACTATATTTATTTATTGTATTTTTGCAAGACTTCATAAAAATTCTCTACAGCTTTTAACACATTTTTTGTTAATTGAATATTTTAAATAAATCAATTTTCTATATATCAGCTTTCATAATGGTAATTGAAATAAAAAGTTCGCTATAACTCTATCAATAAACTTTAATTAAATTTAAACTGATACAAAAAGACTTACAACTAAAAGATTATTTATGTAAATTAAAAAGTTGTTATAACTTATATAACAAAAGTTCAATATTGTGAGCAAAAATCTTTCAGTAAAACTGAATCAATTTACTAGCAAAAGTTTGAAAAATGGAAAAACTTGAACTAATTAAGTTGAATATCGATAAGAGTTTATGTTAATGAAAATGATTTTTTCTCGTTTTTTTTTGTTTAACCTTCACTCTCTTAAGATTGAAAACACAAAAATCATATTTAGTCTTAAGAACCAATCAGAGTACAAAACAAAACCGAAACTCATTTGCAAATGTATGATGGAAAAAGAATCAAGAAAAACTAGGAAATTGTGTGATGTTTGGCAAATTTTAATTGATTTGTTGAATAGAAAATTAATAGTTTTTTGTTAGAAAATAAACTAATCATGTTTTGTTGTTCAATGAAGTTTTAATCTACTTTAATTTTGGTATGAATATTTGGTATTTCAACATTTATTTATTTATTATATATTTTTATTTATTTATTTGACGACATGTTTCTGCTTTTAACAAAAGCTATCCTCAGGTCAGAACAAAAAATAATCAACTATATAAAACAGAAAATGATAATAATACAATTTAAACAATATTAGCAAAAATCACTTACAAAACTGTATTGTCAAAATAAACGACTTCACTGATTCTGGGTTTTAGTAAGCTTTAGCTAAACTACTATTGTACAACCGGCCCTAAGGAAGAGTAACTAGACATATTGAGTAAAGTATTTAATTTTTAGTATTGGTGAAGTTTGATAGTGTTTGCATTCTAGCTGGGTGGTACTGTTTACAATTTGCATATTTATATTTTCAAAACAAATAAAAGAAATAATAAATGTTACATATAAATTTAAAAGCCTAATATGTTTGAATAAAATATTTCCTTATATTTCCAAATAAAAATATTTTTAATTGTCCATACATCACAAATTTTAATCATATTGAATTACTTTAAGAACACCTTATATTCGGCTGTGATTATAGCGTTTGAAATATGGTTTGACAACGATGGATTAAGAAAAATTACATTTATGTAGGGTAATAAAATATAAAATTAAACTAGAAAATAACAGTTTTTGTAAAGCAAATACTTTATGTTTTTGTTAAAACATCGTTCTAAACCCTTTTTATGGTAGTATTAGTAAAAATATTCTAATCATTGATATGAAATTCGATGATCAAATTTCAGGGTATTTAAGATTATTTGTACATATTTTAATGCAACACTTCATTTTTATGAATAAACTACTGCACATATACTAATAATTGTTTTGTAAAACATTAATTTCAACTTTAATTTTTATAAATTTTGTTTAATTTGAATATCTTAAAGGAGAATTTCGGATAAAAGCTATCATTTTATTTTAAAATACAAAACGAAATATGTCAAATGTCATGGATGAAGAACGCACAGATATACAAATTACATACTTCAAAAAATATTCGTGTAGCCACACGTAATTATTCTTCCTTATATATTTATTCAATGAGTTAAACCAACTCTGATGAAAAAACTGCAGCAGAAAAAAATATCATTTTTAAGGAATCTGATTGGCTTAAAAAAAACTGAATGAAGGAAAGCACACAATGCAGCAACTGAAAAAGCGGCCTTAATGAATTTTATTCACTAGCAAGTTTGCAATGTTTGCTCGCAAATTTGTAAACTTTTGCTCGAAAAAATAAAATATAACATAAAAAACACTTGCACGAAATAATAACTACTATTATTTCGAATTAGTAATAACGATATTTCTTTATTTTTACTTCTGTATTTGGGAATGATATATTTTTATTTGACTTGCTTCGAAAGAACGGAGTAAACTAATGATATGTGATAGAAGCGTTTTAAGCTATGTTTTTATTCACCTACATATTAACTTTATTACTGTGATTTACGGCCTTAAAGTGTCACTTTTTAACTATTTATTTTGTTGTCATAGGTACGTCCAAAAAAGTAAAAAGCATTTGTATTGGTTTAAATTCTATGGAAAATAGAATTTTTTATCAAAGCAAACATTTATTTCAAAATTTCATTATCCAATTAAAATAGTTGTTATCATTCGTTGTCATGGTTATGCAATAATTTGGAAAAAATAACAAATATTTTGTCAAAGGTTACTTGTTCCACATATTTTTGTTTTAAAGCACGTATAAAGGCCTTGAAAATGTCGAGAACTTTAGGTCTTTCAGACCGAAGTAATATAGATATGTTGCAACCTTTAAATATTTAACGACTTTTTAGTCTCATCACATACGCTATCACATTGTTTTTAGTAAACATAACAAAAACTATAAATATTTCCTAAATTTAATTTAAATTCAAAAACTTTAAACAAATTCACAGTTAACTCCCTCTATTTCTTCCTTGCTAAAATAACAAAAAAAAACTGAAAATTTTTGCTATTCATGAAGAAAATTAAATTTAAACAATTTATTTATATAAAACTTCCTAAAAATTTAAATCAAACAAAATATATTCAAAAACTTCATTTAATGATTTTAAAATATTTTCTAATTACAAAACTTTAAACTATACAAAAACTTATGTCCTCTTGTAAAATGTATGTAATAAAAACCTTAATCCTATAAATTCTTTAATCATCGTCTAACACCTTTGTCTCAATTAAAAATGCAGTTTTCCTATAAAATTTCCATCATCTCCGATTATAATAAAGAAAAACATTTTCTTTTTAATAGAAAAAGTAAAGAGCGAGAAATCTGTTAAACTTATGGAAATTTAACTTAAAAAAAATATTTATTTTTCTGTTTTATAATTAATTGTTACGGATTAAAATTTTATTCAAATTAGTTTTCTTTTGCATAAACATTTTTGAATAGTTTTAGGGTTTAAAGTTCGAGAATACAAAAGTTTTTAATGTCATTTTAATCTTGTTATTGTTTTATAAGAAATATAAATAATTTTACGGATTATGCTTTGTTTTAACATGCAGTTTAGTGCTTACATTTGAATAAAATAATAATATTTTAATTTGTTAACTAAACATTTGACTATAAGATGAAGATTCAAGTGATCTTACATTGTAATTGAATTTTGTTTTAAACAACAATAAAAACAACACATAATATTCGTTCTGATAAACGAAAAGATTTAGAATTTTCTCTAAAATTTTACAAATAAACCAAGAGATAAAAATACCGTTTTTTTCGTGAAAATGTGTTCGCAAGAGCTGAGGGGAAAAACTTATGAAAGAAAATAGTTATTTACGTACCAAGGTTGTTATAAGGATTTTAACGGCCCGAAGGCGAAATGACCAGCCCGAGGGCCTCTGGACCGAGGGATACATATCCCCTGAAGGCCTTTAAAATCTGATAACGATTGTGTTGCGTACAACGATTTGTTTTTCATTAAATGTATCAATAATAATTATTAATAAAATAATAAATTAATAATAAAATAATAATAAAAATTAAAAAAAAATAATTTATTTTTCATTAAATGTATTAATTTAATACATTAAATGTATTAATAATTAAATGTATTATTAATAATTTGTTGAGACAAAGACTTACCCTATGACATTGCAATACTGAAATACTGAACAATACAGAAATTCGAAACACTACACAGTACAAAAGAAAATGGGTGTGTGTATCTGTCTCAAAAGCACGATAGCAGGTTTCATGCAACAGTTGCACGATAAGGGAAAAACAAAAAAATGGGGAAACAAAAGACACTAACAAAAAGTACAAATAAAGGGTTAAATTCGAAATTCCTACTAACAACTAAAACGAAATTTTACATTTCGTGTTACCAGGCAATAAAAAACAAATTTATGCTTTAAAATAATAAATAAATTTATTACATCAAAGAACTGGAAGGTAAAATTTTACCTGCCTACTGCCTGGTAACAGTAAATATAAAATACCAAATAATTTTTTAATAAAAACCAATCTCACCAATTATATAATTGTACCCCTCCGTTCTTCACCACTTTTATTTTCATACACATTAATACAAACACTAACACACACTTATTTTTCAATTTTCGATTTATTTTTTTCCTTTAAAATTTAGGAGACAACCTTCTTCGTCTGACTCTGGTTGATTAATGTGAGAATTCACAAATTTATGCGAGAATTCACAAATTGTACTTCCAACGTTATGAACTATAATCCCGGTTGGATTGGTCAAACATGTGTCACCACATACAAACATTTGACGTAGTAAATAGTATCCCCGTTAACTAGTTAGGTATACTCATAGCTCCTACTGTATGTAGGGATAACCACTTTGACTAAGCAATTCCCACAATTGTTTTTGAAAGAGATGCCAAAGTCAACGAACGCTTTCCGTGTCATTCAAAATATCGTACAAATATCTATATAATATCCGATTACAAGCCTTCACTTCGTTGAATTTAAATAGAAATAATTTCCAAATTATTTAAACTTAACTTTCATAAAAAAATATTCCAAAAATATGTTGCATTAAAACGCTATACATACTTGTTTACACCCATAGCAATCACATTACCGTTAATTTTTAATACTAATTTTAAATTTATGTTACTATTTCCTATCATCATATTTCGGATAATTTAATTTTATTTTCGGTTGTTGTTGCTGCTGCTGATATTTTCCTTGTTTTTTAGTTTTTCATTATTTTACTTCATTTCCCATCAAATACGATTTAGTATGATTTATAACAGGCTATCAAAATACTATTAAAATTATTTTTATAGGCAAATATAATTATTTTTGATAAAAATAAAAGAGAAAATTATCGAAAATATGAGATTACTGTGGAAAATTTATGTTTATTTGACATCATTTAAAGTTGATTTTATTTTATCTATAGGTTATAAAAGTTAATTCTATTATTTGAATATTAAAGTTATATTTATTTTAAATTTTGTAATCGTGAAGGATCGCAATTCTTGGTTTGAGTATTCTTAAAATAAAACTGTTTGGAAGTTCATCTTCGTTAGGAAGTATGCAATCAGACTGATCAAAAATTGCAGAGTTAAACAGTCAACCTAACATGGACGAGCTGAATCAGCTAATAAGAAAGTTTGTTGATGGCTTTAAAATGCAGCTGTGTGTTAGAACAGTTATATCGTAAGAAATAAATAGCCCTAATGGGCTTTGTTGTGAACCTTGAAATCACCAGTAACGATAACTGTATAATTAGACCATTTTACTCTAACATCATACCGAAGAATTTTTCAAGTAGACATGCTTGTTCAACAGCCAAAATAGCTAGAGGCACTGAACAAGCTTTAAAAGCTTGACAGAGATGAAATTATAAAAAAGAAATGAACGATGCCTGGAATAATGATATTATGGGGTTGCCTGGTAGAATATGAACAACCTATTGGTTCTGACATAATTTCTTACAGAAGGAGATATACAAACGCAGTTTTAATCTTGCACTTGAGGAGTTTTGAATTTTGTCCTGAAAGAGAAGGGCGCACTCTAATAACAAATATAACCTACATATATTGAACTTACTCCTTATCTTGTAATTTATAAAGAAGGTAGTATGTATTAGAGAGGGCAACCAGTACCAAACGGACTTTCTGCCGGATAGTAAGTAGTTTTGTTTTTGATCTTATTATGTTAAAACTCGCAGCATGAAATATGAGTGGACATATATACATATTTGACTAGTGAGTATACTAGTACATAGTGACTAGCGACTAGTGAGTATACATATTTGACTGAATGAAACCATTTGCTCTAAAAAAACATTATAAACGCTCTTTAAAGTTGACAAATTTTTTCTCGATTTAAAGCTTTCATAAACCCAATTCCTTAAACAATCTTAAAGTAAGATGTTTTCCACTTCAACACGTGATATATGGAATCTAATCATAAATTTAAAATTCAAGAAATTTTCTTTTTGCATAATAGGATCTTTATTATGCTAAATCTTGGATTATAAATATTTTATAAACTTGTCTATTTTAATTTTTCTTTCGTTTGAGTTTTTCCATAAACTTTTCTTCTTTTATTTTTAATTTTCAATAAAATTTCATCAAAAGCAAATTAAATTATGCTTATTACTTTTATTATTATTATTATTATTATTTGGAAACATTATACCAAAAAAAACTGATATCTGAGTTAATAATATAAATCTTAATCATATTAGATGTAATTTGATATATGTGAATAGGAGGGATATGAGTTGAGTACATAAACCTAATACATATTTATTTTCTCTGATTAATATTTATATTATTGTAACTTGAGTTCTTCTTCTCTTCCTGTTTACTTTCTGACAATAAACTTTAAATATAACAATAAGAAATGATAATATTATTTGTTTTGTTTTGTTGGGAAAAATAAATCGAAAATATATGGAAAATCAAAATTGATTGCAATTTAGTTTTGTGTCATGTCAATTACATTCGAGCTGTTATTGTAATCCATAAGTGGTGATTGTTGTTGAGTTTTGCTGATATTATTAGTTTGGTTGTGATTGAGTTAAATGATGAATATGAATTTTATAGATTTTGTGGATATATAGTAGATTAATGTTTTGTTAGTATATGGTAATAAAGGATAGGTTGAGAACAGTTACCAAATTTTTTAAAAAAGTAATGCATTAACAAAACAATGTTCCACTGTTTTAGAACCAAATTTAATTTTAGACTCCAACTAAACTGGTGATCCATATTTATTGTTTTAATACAATACGTTGTTTAGTAGGCATTAAAATATATGTGTCACATCAACACATTAACCTTTTAAGACCAAAATTCCACAAAAAAGTTGTTAATGGACGGAAATTTTTTTTTGGTTAAAGAATGTATAACTAAACAATAAATCCGAACACTTACCATAAGCCAATATTTCATGAGAGGATAGAGAAAATTGCATTTTATTTAAAAGCTGTTAATATAAGTACCATACACGTGAATTGGTGAATTCACGAGTTGCATCTACTTAATGCAGTTGAAAAGTACAAGAAATTAATGAGAGAAAATTTTATAGAAAATGTAGTAAAGGTGAACACAAACCATAGCTGTCGGCTTATCAATTAAAATGTTATTTGGAGGGGACTGAGAGCAGAAATTTTGTAAAAAAATTAATTTTGAATTTGACGAGTGAAATATGAGAGGTTTTTTTTTTATAAATGTGTTCTGTAGTAGGAATTACAATATGTATCACAACAACAAAAAAAACTGTTAAGATCAAGGTCCCACAACAACATACGTTCAAAGATGTTGATGGACGTAAATCTTTCTTTTTTTGTTTGTTTATATTTTTTGTTAAAGAATGGATAACTAAACAAAAAATCCTATCACTGACAAAATATGACATAGGCCAATATTTCATGATAGAATAAAGAAAATAAAAGTAAATTAAAAAGAAAATAGCAAATTTTTACAAAAATTTGCTGGAACAAAATAAAAGCGTAGTTGCCAATAATCCAGCCGGTTGAATATTCCTTGATCCTGTGACGCACTATCTTTCTTAAAGATTAAAGCCCACATATTCTTATATGAAAGCTCGTTTCTTCAAGGAAGCAATAGCGCCACATCATCAAGGATTATTTCACAGCTAATATTGAGGGTGCTACCGTTGACTGAATACAGTTCAACCACCACCACCCCTAAGAAGTCACCTTGGCTAGTGATATCTCACTGCTATTGCCCGTGGTATATGATATCTAACGTTAACTCGAATGTCAATAGCAGGGACTGGAGTACCTACGCGGGGTTGTCACACCCGTAGATCAAAAATTAAAAAAATTTCGAAACAATAAAAACTAATACCTCTATGCGGGAATATGAAAGGTTATTTTTTTTCCTAGTCCAAAACAATTTTTCTTGTAATTTTTGGAGGCTCAGGTTTCGACTTATTTTAAGAAACGTGATATTGTTTTCCTGCCCACCTCTTCCTTCCCCTTAATCTCGAACATTATAAAAAAAAATTGAAAAATTCACGGTTATAGGAAATTTTGTAAAGTTCGAATGAAAACTACAACGGTCGGCTCATCATTTGAAATGTTATTTGGAGAAGGTTGGGAGTGAAAATTTTGAAAAAATATTTTTGACCTTGACGAGTAGGGATTAGTATGCGATAGGGATCCCGATAGGGATTTTTTTCTAGTCATTGATAATTTGTTGTGATTTTTTAAAGCACCGTTTTTGATTTATTTCTAAAATTGTTTTTTATAGTAAACGGTTCTTATAGAATGTTAAATATACACAGAATCCTCGACGAGAGAGTTATATTCGCACTCTGAAAGAAAAAAGTACTTGAATAGAACGACATAAAACATTATATTAAAGACTTTAACATTGTTATTCCCCCGAAGAAACATGTCATTATATTAACGAAATGCCAATAGTTAAATTAAGAAATTTTCATTAAACAACGTCATACGACATTGTTTCATAAAATTTTTTTTTCATAATTCTATGAATCGTTACGTAGCTTTATGAAAGATATTCATTAATAAACATGATGGGTCTTAATGAAATATTATCATCAAATCAATGAAAAAACGTCATAATTTAATGAACATTGTCAGAATGACAGCAGACATTATAATCATGACTTTGGCATAATCTTTTTTCTGATATTTGACATTACTTTAATGTTAAACAAACATTAAATTATGAATAAAGCCGCAATTAGACTATTGCAGAACTCTGCAATATTTCTGCAATGGTAGTGTGAAATATTCATTGCAGAAAAGTTTGGCAATGAACTCATTGCAAAACATTGCAATGCCTCTTTGCAATGCTTTGTAATGAGTTCATTGCCAAACTTTTCTGCAATGAATATTTTACACACTACCATTGCACGACCATTGCAGAAATATTGCAGAGTTCTGCAATAGTCTAATTGCGGCTTAAGTCATTAAATAATAAATCTCACTTCAGGACCTTAATCAGAACTTAATATTAAGGTCATATTAGAATTTAAATTTTGGAGCCCTTCATGCTGTCATCTGTGTGTACCTATCCCACTGAAAAAAGTTAAAGAGAAGATTGGAAAATGAAAAACAAATTAAATTTTGAAATTCACACTTTTTATTTGTTTTTTAAAAATTCAGATAAAATATACATTTTCGAATATTTTGGTTTTTACTATTTAAATTAAAAAAGTGATATCCAACAAATCTCCAAAACATTCCTGCAGGAGACGGAAATTTAAAATCAAAGACATAAAACATTTTAAAGCATATGTCGACTGCTCTAATGAGGCTATAGAATGAATACTTGATAGTATCAAAATAAACAAAAATTTCTTGTATATCTTGAATACTATCGCCTATGCATAGTTTTATGGGTTGGACATGCAAATCACGTTTCTTTAATAAGTTGAGGTGGTCTTCTACTTCTTGTGTACATTTACCAACATATTAAAATGCCTGCTTTACTTACTTTCGTCAATATCATTTAAATTTTTTATAATGGCTTTTGTTGATTTAACCTTAATGTTGTTGGTTAAAAATTGTAATATTTGTGGTGCGTTTGTATTCCAAGTGGATGGAAATTTGGTAGAATTAAAATTAAATAATTAATGAAAGATATAGCAAAGATATTGGAATAATTCTTATTATAAGACTACTAATAATTCTCAAATTGAAAGGTACTATTCCACTGAAAGTTACTGTTCTCACATTGAAAGTAACAATTCTCAGTTTGAAAGAAAAATGGTATAGTAACAAATTTCAGGTTGGTCTTAAATTTGACATTTATCGAAATTTACTGGAATTGTATGTATTATGTATTTATATACGAAAAAGCAGATAATGTTTACCAATCTGAAGCCTGATGGTAATGTATAATACGGCCATTTTTTTAATATAACTTTGGTGGTGTTGTCCTTTATTTCGCATAATCTATATTTTGCGCAGGCTTTCCACACATGATCAAACTCCTCCACACATGATCAAACTCCAAATTGTGTTGTGCTCTTAAGTTTTTTATGCATTAGGGATAGTGAAATAATTAAACTCGCATATAAAAATATGGAAATTTAATGAACCTTTATTTCTGAAAATACTTTAGTTTAGTGTAAAATAACAATAATAAAGTGTAAAATAATAATAAAAAAAGTTCAGAGACAATATTATATAAAATTGATAATTGTTTCCGTCGAGTCACTAGTTTAGGGAGCCTGAAAAACTTCACTAAATCTTTTCCACTCTCCCACATTGAAATGCGCAACAGGTTATTACCATGTTTCCCAGGCACCAAAAACTGTTCCTGTTAACAAAATCGAAAATTATAATTTCCACTATATGTACAAATATGCATAACTTTATTAGAATTTACCAATTTTATTTAATTACCAATTTTATATAATATTGTCTCTGAACTTTTTTTATTATTATTTTACACTTTATTATTGTTATTTTACACTAAAGTATTTTCAGAAATAAAGGTTGATTTAATTTCCATGTTTTAATGCGATTTTAATTATTTCAGTATCCCTAATGCATTAAAAACTTAAGAACACAACACAATTAACAAGTTAATTAATTATCGTTTTCAAAAATTCACTTCTTGAACACATTTAATTGAAATCAAAATAACCAAAATTGCAAGGAAAATCAATCAATTTTGGTTATTTTACATGCACAAATTAAAACAGCTGATTTGAGCTGTCACAATATTTTTGGGAAAAAGCTCTATATACCAACAATTTTAAAGAGTCCCATTATGTACGTTATTTATGAATACACAAAAAAGTTGCTAATAAATACACAAACTTACCGTTGTTTTTATTATTATTAATTATTCACTGTTATTATTATTATTAATTATTCACTTTCCACTATTTTATTATAATTATTTTTATTGAACTGTAAAATAATTATTTAAGTTATTACTAAAAGTCGGGCGACTCGGAAGAAAGTGAAAGTAAAACTAATTTGTTGTTGAATTGTGCCAAGATGATGTCTTAACGGTATCTATTTCATAACTCTATGCTAAAATTTCATAAATTTTTCAACATAGAACATAAATCAATGAACAAAAATCATAAAATTATGTCAAAACATGAATATGTCATAAAATTAGGATACTTTATCATTAAATTAGGCAAATTGGTCATTATTTTTTATTTTTTATATTTTAATGCCACAATACATGTTATTAATGACAACAAACGTTAAACAATTACAAATTCATTAATTTTTTTGTTTGAGAAAATTTAATGATTGAAAATTCATGTGTTTAATGACACAGATAAATTATGTCATTAAATATTTAAACTTTTAATGCCATATTTCGTTGTGATAATGAAATTTTCGTTGTGTTTATGACACAGATTTTAATGATAACATGTCATTAATAATATGTTAGACATTTTTTTCAGTGCACTTGTCTGACTTTTTATGTTGTGTTTTACTTTCTAATTCTGAATCAAACAAAACATTTTGATGCGTAAATTTTAATCATTCACAATTTTCTTCTTTAATTTTTGGGTTGATAAAATACAGCGTAGTACGCGACGTGTAACAAAATAATAACACAGATGGGAGTCTTGAAGTGACTGTTGATGGAGTATAATTATACGCAAAAATAATTTTATTTAACTTTACGAATATCGACTGCTTTTGAGTGTTTAAACTAATAAATCCTCCAATAAATATTTTTTTAGATACGACTTAAACGTCTGTACTCCACGCTCTGCCGAACCATTGGATTGTGAATGGTAGAAGGTGACTTGATAATCGTTATTTTATGATCAATACCAAACTCATTAGATTTGTATGAATTAAATAGCTGGTCGTTATCCGTCCAAATCTTGTCTGGAAGACCAAAATAGACGAAAATAGATTGTAGTTCAAAGATTATAGTGGTTGTATCTGATTTTTGAATTAATTTGACATCAATGAATTTGCTAGAAGCATCAACTAAAATCAAAAACGTTTTGACTTTAAAATAAAACAAAACAAGATATATCTTATCAAACGGAAATCTAGGGCGAGACCACGAAGATGTAATGACTTCTATTTTTTATGTTTTGGGTTGACAAACAAATTCCACCTGATTTGAATTTGTTTTCGATATTTTAGTTGGTTATGTTTCCACAAAAACAGACTTGTTTCTAAGATTTTCATGCAAAAAATTCCTTCGTGGTTACTATGTCACAATTCCAAAATTTTTTCAACGTAAGCATGAGAAATTAATAATCTATCGAAATAAAATAAACAATTATGATCAACACTGAAATTTTCGGAAATAATATTTAAAAGTGTTGGTAATTGGCCTATACAATACATACTCGGAAAATTTCAACAGAAGCATATCATTTGATGTTCCTAAAACTATTTCATTCAAAGTGAATGACAATTCTGAAATTAAATTGACAGTTTGAATTGCAAATGTATCTATTTCTTGGAAATGAGTGAGAGGAAGGCGAGAAAGAGTTTAACGGTCAACAAATTATATTAAATAAATATTTTCTTTTAAAGTTTAAACCAAACAGTCCTCGCAACCTTCATATTATAAATATTTCATTGTTCCATGCTATCAATCAACTTAAAATCATACTATGAAGCAATTTCGGCGTTTGCAGTATTGCACTATATTTTTTCAAAATACTTAACTTGTTTTTATTTCGCATGCGTCGAATGCATTAAATGTGTTTTTTCATGATTACTTTTTCTTTGTCTATATGAAATGAATAAAGTTTTTGTTTCAAAACGAAAACGATATAAAGTAAATGAATCGTGCGCAGAAGCGTTGATGCTGAGAGAGTACTTCATATTACGAGATTTGGTTGTTATATATTGGCAATATCAATGATTGATTAAATTTTGAACTGGCTTATGTTTTGTTTTGGATATAGTAGTATTGGAATGATTTTTATTTTGTTTTATTGGTTTGCGCAATAGATTTGCGGTGTGTGAGTTAAATGTTTATCGTTAATGCCACGAAGAGAGAAGGATAGATGTTCTTGATCTAAATAAAGTCGATGATTGAAATCACATCGATTTTTAAAAGTCAGTTAAGTTTTAACTTTCGGGGATTTAAAAATGAAAATGAAAAGAAAATTTGATTGATATTGAAAATTGATTATATTGTTGTAACCTTAAACAATCACCATAAAAATTAAAAGAATCAATGGAGAATGAATCCATATTAAAACAATAGAGAACTTCAGCAAAGGTTGTTGACATACTTGGTACAATATCAAAAATCTCCAAAACGGAAATAATTTGTTAAGCCACGGTTGCCCTAAGAGGGCCTCTCTTAGGGCATAGGCTTAATAATATCAATAACCATTAACTCCATCAAATATTCTTCGTTCTCACGACTGGTTTTGACATTCAATTAAAAATTTTTCCAATAGCTTAAATTCTATCACCTGAAACATAAGAAAATTGTACAACTATTATAGCTGCTAATTTAACAGTTACAAAAAATTTATGATACCTATCTAAACTTATAGTACATTTGCATGCTCCAGAGTCTACTTCAAAAGTAAATGGTTTATTTTCGACAAATATTTCCAATAAAAGAGGCTCGTTTTGTTGTTCAAAAGCTTTTACATTTTCATCAAAAATTTCATTAAGATGTTGACCTTAATTATTGTAGTGAAGAGAACGATTTTGTGATCTTCTTCGTTGTTGTTGTTTACCATACAGTCGAGAAGTGTGTCTATATCATGACAAACAAAACATTCCCAATTTTCAGCTGGATATTGTTTTGAGTAGTAAAAAGGCCCACAACGACTGCATTGACCACAACCATAATGAACTCTACCAGGACTCCGTTCACCGCTGGAACTTTAAAACTTACTTGATTTTTCACCTTGGCTTAAACTTCGACTTCCTTAGCGATGTCATCTATACTCTCCAGATCTTAAGTAATTTCTGCTTCTGTGATAAAAAAAATTAGGTTCATCATTATGTGCTGGTATAACTGCGTATGTTCCTAACCGAACTCTTCTTGACAATTTCTCAAGATATAGCCGTGGCTATTTTAAACGTTAATGATTTTTTGTTGGATTTTTGAGATCAATTATACTTAAGTAAGAAGTAATTGGAATTTTTCCAATTCAAAGGTACGGTTGGAAGTTTCTCAGAAAAAAACTCCACTTCTCATTTTTCGTGTTTCTTCTTACTTAAGTTTAATTGATCTCAAAAATCCTCAATAAATTTAAATTCTCTTAATGTAGTCTAATATAAATACATAGAGGACTACAATTGACCAAGTGACAGCCATTGATTTCACATTGATGGGAAACATCAGTAGTGACTATACAATCGTGACTTAGGATGTTAAAGACTTTTGTTTTAACAAATATTAAACTAGGCTCTGAAAACCCAAAAGACGAGAAGAGCAAAGACCAGTCACTTTTAATTAAGTTTTATTTAAAAAAATTAACTCAACCCTCCCCTTCGACCCAAGTTTGATGATGATCTCGGGCCTCCCAACACAACCAAATGAAAATTAAAGAAAATTATTTAAAAGAATAATACTAGGAACTAAATTAAGGCATGCCAATTATAGTTCTAGTTCAATAAATAAATTTAATTTTTTACTACGAAATGTTGCTTGATAAATTTGTTGTCTGATCAGATCATCATCATTAAAACCAATTATAATTATCAAATTATGTTGATGTTGTTGTGACTGCTGCTGTTGTAAATATTTAAGTTAAAATTACTCTTGTTTGTAGCCAAATTGGTTCATCAAAAACAACCAGCTGATTGGAAAACAGATGATGGTTCAATAAAGTATGTAAATAAATGAATTTATTGCACTAAAACGGTTGTTATTGCACTTACTCATGTAGATGTAGATAAATTAATTACACCAAAATAAACCAGTGATTGTTGAAAATCAATATAACTACGAAAATCGTTGAACCAAAATAATCAGATGATTGTTAAAAATTATGATTGCCACAGGAATATTACAACTATGGTCAATAGAATAAAAAATTGTTCTTTAATTTTAATCAAACTTTTTTTATTTAATAAACACAAATCTTTTTGTTAAAAAAATTAATTGTATCAAAATAATCGTTCACAAATGAATGCCCCGAATAAAAACATCTAATTTGGTTTGACTGCCATAATTAGGCATTTTCATAAGCTTATATTCGTAAATAAAAACTTATTTATTAAATAAAGGAAAACCCTAAAATAAATTAAAATTGAAACTTATTTTTCCAATAATGACAATATTGGTTGACATTCGACAGGTCAAAATCTCAGTTAAAACAATTTTAAAGTTAATAATCATGTCAGCGCAGATGCCGGCACTCATTTAATACTTTAACGCATCGTAACAAGGGTTAACAAGGTCCAAACCATGTAACTTCATCACTTACAATCACTCGCAATAGTCAAAAATTTCGTGTCAACTAAGGTGCGCTGGATCGTAAAGCTCGTAGCCAATACGTAAGAAGGACATTTCCCCTTCGCGGTCTTATATAAAGACAATAAAAACCCGAAAAATTCAAACATAAATGTTGTCTGTGTGTGAACTACGCATTCTGCCTTCCAACTCGAAAACAACAACTCACAACCAAAATACATAAAACGCAAAACTTGTCTGCTCGGCAAGGTCTTATAAATCGTAATGACCGTCGACCCGTCGAGAAATGCAAAAAAGTAAAGGTTTGATTTTGTTATTTGGCACAAGAATGTAATACTAAAGTCTGTCTTTCAGACCGAATTAATATGCTTCATTTTGAGAAAACTCATCAAGCTTCTTCTTATTTAGCAAAAATAAATTTTGATAATAGTTGAACCACAAATATTACCATTACAAGATATGGATATATCTATATAGATTAACTGATTGATGCATATTGTTTTAACATTCAGAATTCTTAAATTTTTAATAAAGATATTGAAAAAAAATATTTCCATATAATTAAATCACCCTTTTGCTCTTTTACCCAAAGAAAATCGTTTATAATTGAAACTCAAATTAGATTTTCATAACGGAAGGTGGTGATCTATAAGTTGAAGATTGAAAAATTTTAATTGCTTTTAAATCAATGAACCATAAACTTTCGTTGAGTTTTAAATAAAATGCCAAGAAAAAAGAGGACTAGAACAATATCGATAAAAAGTTTAGTTAATTTGTTCGAAAACTTTGTTATGAGAACTAAATTTAAATGAGAACAAACAAAATTTGTTTTAAATTGTTGAACAGATAACAAAAAGTTTTTGTTGGGAAAATTACACTTAATATTTCTAATTAAGTTTAATTTTTTTAGCTTACAGGTTTTGTTATCGTAAAACAATAATACCACATCCTAATCATGTGCCAGCCTTTGAAGGGGCGAGGTCGGATGCCGCCCGAGGGCACCGGTTGGTTGGGGCGCTGAAGGTACCGTTGAATAAATAATTGAGATATGAAGAAAACTGACGGTATTTAATCAATTGGTGACATCTATTGTTTGATTGTAGCAGCGGGGGTGAGGGGTGAGGCAGATTGGGGCATCTGCAACAGGGCGCAGGTCTGTTAGGGGTGCCCACGCCGTTAAGCGTTCCCTGACTTATTAACATCTTATACCAATTTTTTCTCATGCTATTAATTTTAGATAAAAACGTTTTTATATAAACTTGATACTGCTTGATATTATGAAATATAGTATAATTTATCTCATAATATAATTATTACGTTAGATATTATTTAGGCCCAACTAAAGTACAGTTCACCAGAATATTCAAATCGTTATCGTTCTTGGTGTCATGGACTAGAGCACCGCCAATACAAAAGGCGATCGTAATTCTTCTAATATTCTGTCTGAAATCAGTTTTATAAATAAAAAGTCCAAACTGCAGGATATCCGCTAGAAATAGGTAGACTTCGGGATCAAACAGTTTTGTTTACAAGTAGAATTGGATTTATCATATTAGTTTAAATAAAAACACTATATTACAAACAAAATATATCAAACGAAATTTAAAAAAACTAGTACTTGAGCTATGCAATTTTGGGACAGTTTTTGTTATATTTGTTACAGGTTGGGAGGCGAATATAAGTAGCGTCAAAGCAGTTCGTTATCCAGTTGCGGATATTCATGATGCTTTGCTTGCATTAACTGAAGGATGTGATCCTGATATAGTACATGAGGCAATCACACTAGCAGAACAATTGAAAGATTTCAGCTTCTCTTCATCTCTTTAGTTGTTTGGTATGACGTACTTTTTCAAATTAATGTTGTGAGTAGAACGCTTCGAGCAAAAGATTTAGACAGTGCCAAATACGCAAAATTGCTGAAAAACTGTTGTTCGTTTTTAGATAAATATAGAATAAATGGGTTTAAAAAAGCCATTATCGTAGCAAAAGATTTAGCAGAGGAATTACAGATTGAGCCGGTATTTAAACCTTTAAAAAGGATTAGACGTGTGAAACGTCAGTTTGGTGAAACAGCCCAAGATGAGCCCATCATTTTTTCAGAGAAAAAGTTATAAGTCGAATTCTTCAATCCTCTGTTAGATACAGTATAACAAGATGGTGGTAAAATTGAAACCAAACGTTTCATTACTTATCGCGAAAGCCGCACATCAAGCTTGTCTTCGACTAGCTTTCACAGTTGGAATGGATTGAATTGCGTTCATGTTGGCTTGCTATAAAAAAAGTATGCGTGCGAAATTTACCTGCAAAAACCAAAATTAAAAATACACAAAAAAACAAATGTCAAAGAGATGTTGTACGTATCATTTTCTTTTCCATAGTTCACTTGAAGTATACAACAGGCAGGCAGGCTGGCCTTAAGAATGCCGTATCCCATTGCAATGTCAACAACTTAGCACATTTTAACGTTATTTCAAAAATTATAGAATTTATTAACAATAAATAGAATTTATAATTAATAATTAAATAGAATTTATTAACAATAAAAAAACTTACAGCTTCGGTGAATTGTTGTGTTGTACGACATACAAATTATCGGTACCCTTACTTTTAGAATTGGTTAATATATACGACATCTACGGCTTTAGATTTTGTTAAATCAAATTTAGTACAATTTAGCAGCTAATTGGAACCCAGTGTTGATATTAGTTTGTAAAACCAAGTTTCTTTCTAGTTCACATAACTCCTTTCACAACTACTATTTCTCTAGAAACTAAAAACTCTAATTTATTATTTCTTATGAATCCACGATCTCGAAAACCATCTGTATTTGTGTTCTGTAAAGCTATATATTGTTTGCTCCATTTCCATTTGACAAATTATATACACTGTGCATAAATAATGCTCACTGACATCTACTCCCAGTTATGTTTAGTTTAAATAAGTTAAGTAATTTTTTGCTTATCCCCCAATATTTATAAAAAAAATTGGACAAGTTCGAATATAACTCACATGTTGAGGGCTCGTGTATATAATATTCTACGAGAATAGTTCTTCTTCAAACTATAATTTTAGAAATAAATAAAAACCAGTGTCTAACACAACACAATACTTTTTATTTAAAAAAAAAATATGGTGAATTTTTTTCCAGAACAAAACCATTTTTCTGTAATTAACGATTACAGAAAAATGGCTTTGTTCTGGAAAAAAATTCACCATATTTTTTTTTTAAATAAAAAGTGTTGTGTTATAGGGTTTGGAATATATGTCACAACAACACACAAATACCTTTTAAGACCTAGGTCCAGACCTAGGTCCTACAACAACCTACGTTCCAAGGTAATGAAAGGTATTGATGAACGCTTTTTTAAACCTCTGCGGATTTAAGCCACCTGAGACAATGGATTCCGGACTATATGACAAAGTTTCACTTCTTACAACATTACCTAAACAGTGAATTTTTCAATTTTTTTTGTACTGTTCGAAGTTAAAGGGGAGAGGGGTGGGGGAGAGGATAAAAGAAAGAAAATCACATTTTTGGTAAAAATTTCAAAACATAGCAGTCGATAATTTATTGAATTGTTTTTTTTTTACTAGCTCCTTATCTTTTTTTTGTGGCGTTCATGCTCTTTAAAGAAGCGTTGCCAAGCTTAGCAGCTTTGAATATTCAACACGGTCATTCGCAACAAATACCATGTCCGCCGATTTTTTGAAAGTCAATAATTACGTCTGTCTCCCTGGGGTACTAACATACATTTTTTAATCAATCCAGACTGTGAATCAGCTCGTAAAACATGTCCAAACCAAACAATTCTATTGGAATGGATACAACCTATTATATCTGGACCCTCAAAAAGGTTTCTGATCTCGAAGTTATATAATAATAATCCTTTATTGACTTTAAATTTTATAATACAGTTGTATACATTTAATAGTTTACTGAGATCAGCTTTTAATAGTAAGCTTTACAACAGATGAAATTAATTAGTATGAGTATTGCGAAAAATAAGTGAAAAAGAATGTTTATATTTTCAAATGCAGTTCAGTCTGCTTAGTAACTAATAAAAAACTTATATTTACCTAACCTACTTAAATCTAAACTTAAAAGCTACGTTGCAAAAATTAAGCGGTGGTAAAGCTAATGGCGTTTATCAATTCATTTTCAATGTGATTTAATTTATTTATGTATCTATCATTAGCTTCTCTAGCAACTACATTGACAAGCTTTATATTTAATTCGTTGTGCAGTCTTAAAGTGCTATAACGTCTAGGGCGTTTATATATAGTTTTTAGAAATTTGTTTTGAATAATTTGTAATTTCTTTTTATGACACAAAGCAATATCCCACCAAATTGGTGCACCATAAAGTATGATATTAAGAATCACACACTTGTAAATTAGTGTCTTATTATGACTATTCAGTTTACTATTTCTGTTGAGTAGAGGATATAGACTTTTGAACAGTGCATTACATTTTTGTTGTATTTGAGTGACGTGTGTCTTAAATGTTAATGATTTATCCAAATAAATTCCTAAATATTTAGTTGAAGGTTTCCATTCCAAAGAAGAGTTTTGAATCAGAAAGGGTTGTTGTGGAAGTTTACGGGATGCTCTGCACCTAGTAAAATAAATAGCTTCACATTTTGATATGTTAATACTAAGTTTCCAGTTTTTAAAAAATTCGAGAATTTTAGTGAGGTACAATTGAAGCTTATTGATAATAGATACCGCCAGCTCATCTGACACAAATATTGCAGTGTCATCAGCAAATAATGATAATTTACATTCACTATCTCTTGGAATATCATTGATGAATAAACAAAAAAGCAAAGGACTCAATACGGCACCTATGGAACAATTTTATGATTTTAATTAAAAATATTGGAAATCCATATATAAATAATTTATAGCAGACTGCGTCTTGCCAAACTTTATCAAAGGCTCGTTCAAGGTCTAATAATATCATTCCAGTAGATTTTAGCGAAGATCTATTAGATTTAATATGATTGACTACACGATGGATTTGATGAACTGTAGAGTGCCCAGATCTAAAACCAAATTGCTCGTTTATAATTATTTGATTGTCAGTTATGAACTCTTCCATTCTTCTTTTGATAATCTGCTCAAAGAGTTTTCCCAATGTACAAAGAAGACTAATAGGTCTGTAGCTTGTAGCAAGAGTGGGGTCTTTGCCAGGCTTTAAAACAGGAGTAATTTTAGCTTTTTTCCATTGGATTGGGAAATAACCTAGCTTCAAGCAGCACTCGAACATTATCTTAAGAAAATGGATTCCACTTTCAGGAAGATTTTTAAGTAAAATAAATGGAATATTATCTACACCTGGAGCTTTGAGCCTTGGAAGGAATTTCAAAATATCAGAAATTTCAGAAGGGTGAATTTCAGAAATTGGAGCATTGTTATCCAAATTATTGAAATTAGTGCAAAAGTCATTCACTTGTTCTTCAATTACAATATTGGAGTTTGGAATTTGATGAGCGTCAAGGAAGACATCAGCCAATACTTGTGCTTTTTCTGTATTTAAGAAAATTCGATTTCCAGTGTTGGGAGTAACTAATGGTGGAATGGACTTGCGATGGTTTTTAAAATGTTTAGTTGTTTTCCAGAAGTTTCTTGAACCATTATCCAAGCATTCAAGCTTCGTTTGCCATTTTTGATTATAAAGAATATTTATATGATATTTAATAATTCTATTTAGCAAGTTTATTGAGGTTTTAATGTGAGCAAGGCGACTTCTGAGGTAAGATCTTCTAAGCGAATTTCGGTGTCTGATAAAACTTAACACTTGATCAGATAATAACAATTTATCAGTTGGAAGAACAGGCACAAGCGGTACGGATAGATCACGAGCTGAAGAAATGGATGCTGTCAAAAAATCGACTGCAACGTTGACATCTGAAATAGTATGAATTGAACTTAAATTGAAATTTTCAATTTCAGATGAAATATGATTCTGATAAATGCTCCAATTAGCATTTTTATAGTTAAAGTATTTACGATGGTAATGATCTACTTGATTATTAAATACTATAGAACGGAGGACTGGCAGATGATCGGAGCAGAGTGCTTGAATGGTGTTAACTTCGGATATCAACTGAGGATTGTTTGTTAAAAATATGTCAATAATACTAGGGACTCCAGCAGGACTATAGTGGGTAGGATCTTGGGGAGCGATAACAACACAATCAGAGTTAATAGAATAATCATATAAAGTTCGACCACCGCGGTTAGTTCTAGGACAAAACCAGTTAGGATGCTTACAATTTAAATCACCACCAATTAGGTAAGGAATATTACCACTACAAATTTTTATAAAATCATTTCTGAGATGCTCAGAATTCGAATATGAACAATATACAGAAAATATTTTAAGTTGATTATTATCACTACTTATTATATTAATACCCAGGGATTCTATACAATTTAATTTAAGGTCAGGAAGAAGCGAATGTTTAATGCAATCTTTTATAAGAATACCAACACCACCCCTGCGAATATTTTCTCTATCATTACGATAAAATCGAAAATTAGGAATCGAAAATGAAATAGAAGGCTTTAAATGCGTTTCACTAATAAGTAATATATCAATATTAAATTTATCTAAAAACTGAATTACCTCAAATTTTTTATTTTTTATACCGTACGCGTTCCACACACAAATTTTTAAAGAATTATGGATAACAGACATATTTAATAGCAATATTAGCCATAACATCAAATTGTTCTTCTTTGGAATGGCACCCCCGAAGTCCTGAAACAAGTTCTTTGAGAATTTGTAATAACTCATGTGGTGCAAACAAATCATTTGTGCTATCTGAATTAATATTAATTGAATTTTCATGATTGATTGCATTTGTTTGAACCACTGTACTGAACTGCATTTTTTTGTTAACAAAATTATTATTATTATTATTATTATTATTAAAATTTTTATTGTTGTTTTGATGAGGTATTGAAGGAATAATAGGAAAATCCTGTTGTTGAAATGAAAACGTTGGTTGATTTGAAGGTCGACTCAACTTATTTTTTAGATTCAGATTATTTTTTATTTGAATGTATTTTTCTCTTTCTGGACAAATTATAGAGTTAGATGTATGATTTCCACTACAATTACAGCAAACATGTTTAGTAATATCGTTTTGTAAAGGACACTCCATATCATCAATATGTTCATCTCCACCACAGAAATTACATTTTGGCTTCATGTAGCATGCGTTCGCTCCATGACCATACATTTTACATTTATAACATTGGAGAGGACCTTTGCTGGTGGATCGACAAATTTCCCATCTGCACACTGTGTTACTAACAAATCTAATATTTTTTAATTGGTTCAGAGACATTGATCCCTTTTTGAAAGCAACAAAATATAGGGCATCTTCACTGTTTCGACGATATTTTTTAGGAATAGTTTTCCAAACATTAACAGGACTCAGGCCACTATTCTCGAGGCTTTTCTTAGCTTCATTTGTATCCATATCATGGAGCCCACATAATACAAATTTAACAAAACGATTTTCCTCAAGCGTATATGAGAACATACCATTGTTATGTTCTTTTAATTTAGTAAAAATTTTGTTATAGTCTGATAGGCTATATGTAAGTATTTTTATGCCAATTGACATTATTTGTATATTATATTTTGAAATATTTAGTTCCTTCATAGTTTTATGAATCTCCGTTGAGGAAGATTTTGTAATTATTGGAGGAATTTTTTCTACAGGTTTTCTAGAACTTTCACCATACGGAGAACTAGTTTGCGATGTTTTTGCATATTTTGATAAATTAACGTTAGGCGGTAAACCTGCATACCTGTTTACTGTTGGGATGTCACTCATTTTAATGCCTTGACTCATCTGTTTAATGCTGCTGAGCGAGCTCCTAGGGAGGCTACGCATCTGGCGACTTATAGTTCTTTTATTTGTGAGCATCCACACACAATAATCACAAAACAATCAATTTATATTTCAATGTTTAACTTTAATTTGATTTGAATTTATAACTAACAACAAATCCAAACAAAAAATAAAACACAGTTAGAAATTTTAATATTGAAAAAATTTGATTATAACTTGATAATTTGATGTTTACTTCGCAAACACCGAATATCGAATCCTCTCGAAGTTATATCGCGTTCTGTACTCTCCATCGTCTGCCTGTGGACAAAAATATTTCGCTCAAATACAGATAAATGTGACTCGTCATTTGTGCAAGAGTCCATGTTTGTGACCCATACATCACCACCGGTCTAATCAACGTGTCTTGTATAACCTGAGTTTGACTTTAGTTGATACACACGGTGATCCAAGGAGAGACCTAATTGAGTAAAAAGTTTGATAACTTCGAGCGCTTCGAGCTTTTATATCTCTAAATATGCTGTTGTTTGAGTCAAGCATGATCTCAAATATTTAAAGAATTCAACTCCCTCAATTCGTTCATCGCAGCACATCAAATCTTTCTTCTCAGCCTCTCTTTAAACATTCATATGTTTGGTTTAGTGTTGGTTTTATCTGCTTATCTATATCTGTAAAATACAGTTAAAAACAAATATATGCTAATTTTTTTTTAGTAGGTTTGGACAAATACATTTCATAAGTCATAACTGTAGAAAATTTCAAGTTTATAAGACTTATAGTTTGTGAGAAAATCGATTATGTAGAAAATCGGACGGATGCCGAAGCCTGGCCAGTAAGGTACCTTTTTTATTTTTCCAAAAATTGGAACCCTAAAACAAGGGTTGCCTTATTCACATATAATTTTTAAATCAATAAATAAAAAAAACATCCTCTGAAATAATTCCAACTCACTCGCAATAAATTCAATCTAAATTTAAGTCGTATATAATTCGAAACATTACAAACCACTTTAATTCATTTTAATATTTTTATGCATGTAAAATCCCACTTTATAAAATTCCACTTTGTAAAATATTTTTCCGATTTTTGGTAAGTTACTGATTTACTGATTCGATTTTAAAAAAATTCACATTATCATATCTCAAAAAAAGATCTATTCATAGCAACAAAGTTTATCGTTTTTCTTTTCTTTTTTTCAGTTTCTACAAAAACAAAATATACATTTTAAAAAGAATAATCATCAATAGTACCTAAATCATTGGTGTTTCGGGATTTAAATAAACTTCCTGTTATTTTCATCGTTTAGTTGAGAGAAAATATGAAAAATCAGAAAAGAAAATATGGAAAATTGTACAAACATTGGTTATGGCAATGTAAAATATGGATCTTTGGATTTAAATTGGTTGGAAATCAAAATAAATTTTCGACATTTATTAACTATCATTCTATTCATGTATATATTAGGCCAGTATAAATAGGAGAAAAAATTAAAAAAAACTTCGTTACAGCAATCTGACAGCATGATATTGTAGAAAAAGACGTTGTAAAAGATGGAAAAATAAATCGAACCAACAGCTGCTATTCGAGGTGGAATGTTATGTGTTTTTAGGGGTTGAAAACAATTTTTCATGATTTATGACTAAACCGTGTATCCTATAAAAAAAATCCACACCTTAAAATTTTTCGAAAAAAATGCGAAAAACCGATTTTTTGGTCTTTAATTTAATTTTCGACAAAAAATTTTTATGAAGCTCAAATTTTGGAAAAAAATACCTCTAGGTATGAGGTATAAAAATACCTCTAGGTGGCGGGTCATAGGTCAAGACCCATCATCATAGTCTCGAACAAATCCTTAAAATTATTCAATTAAATTAAATTAAATTCAAATTAAAAAAAAACGTTTGTGGAGAGTGCTCTGGATTGGCAGAAAAGTCAAATAATTATAAAACGCTTTAAAACAAATTTAAAATAATAAATTAGTAATAAAATAGTTCCAAATTATAATAACTAAGTAAATTTATCTGAATGTTTATACGTGAAATTTATGTTTCATTAAAAAGTTTGTGATGTGTTCCTATATAAACAACATTTTTAGGTAGCTGTTAGAGGAAGGTACCACACAGATATCAATTGGTATATGTTAAAAATTGGTGAGTTTTGCAAAAGTTTTATATCATTGCGTATCGGTGTTAGTAAATGCATCATTTCTTTTAAATCTAGTTTCAATTTTTTTTTAATTGTAACTTTAAGTGATCAAATCATTATTCATATACATTGAACTAATAGTGCCAAAATTATAAACAAAATCAAAAATGTAAATTTTTTCCAAGATTCTCAAAATGTTGCACAAATTATTGCAAACTCAAAACTAAGTTTTCTTTTTCAAAGTTCTAAAAATATTACAAAAACTTTTTCTACAAATTCAAAAAAAATTAATTAAACTTAATATTTTACTACTTTTCCTATATGTTAGGAGGAGTTGAAACTGGTTAGAACCGTAATCAATGTCCAATTTCATGTTAAATTAATTATTCATGTCATACATATCTTATTTGACAAATTGTTCTAATCAAAATGTTTTCCATTTTATGTTTCTCAGAAAAATTGATTTACAAAATATCATTTTTTGACACACACACAATAATCAAGCTCCTGTTCTAACAAACCAATGCTGATCATCAATTTTTCCCCAAATTCAATGTTACTACTCGTTATCACTAAAATGAACATTTTTAAGCCAAAAATATGCACATTTCTTGTTTTGACACACTTAACGATTTTCGACACACTTCCGGTAGAATTATCGAACAGTTCATTCTTTCAGCTCATCCCATTAAGTTAACCTATTTATAGAAAAAAAGAAATTTTAAAATCGCTCTAGCGTTTTTCTCTGAAACGTTGGTGGTGAGGATCGACCGGTCTGCAGACAATCCGACATTTCTTTTTTGGATCACTAAGTCCTCACGTTGAGAAATGCAAAAAAAGTTGGGGAAAGGATTTCACTTTTGGAGCGAGAATGTAATACTAAACTAAATTCAGATATATAAGTGGTTGATATCTCACAGGCCTGAGATATCAAGACTTCGGTTTTGGTTAAGGATTTTGATATAGTTTTCAGCATAAAACTTTTATGAGGACATTGTTTTTAGCTATCGGCAGCGATGTATATCAAACATAAAACTCTTATAGTATTGTATCTCTGTTTAGAAATTTATTACAAAACTAACACAAAACATTTATTCGTTGTCGGAAAATTATAACAGATCATATATTAACACAATTTAATGAATAGTATATTACATATCTAGAGTTGTAAATAGCATTTTACATGCGAGGGAAAATTTTGTGCACGAGACGCGTAGCGTCGAGTGCAGTATCTTCACGAGCATGGAAAATGCTTTACAACTCGAGATTTGTTATATACTTTTTCTACGACTTTGTTTTAATGCCCAAACGCATATAATTACTTGAAAAAATGAACTACTAATTATAAATTAAATGCAAATAGTTTACAAATTGTGGTAGGCTTTGCATTATTCTGTGTCAAAATGAATTGAAATATTTAATTTTTAAAAATCAAATTTTTCTTTAAATAAACATTTTTCTTTTTATTAAAAGCGTGCGGTAATATATACATGAAAATCCATTACCGCACGATTTTTTTTACTTACCGCACGCTATTTGAAATAATCAATATACATGTCATGGATAGTGTAATGTAATATTTATAATTTACTGTGATAGGAGTAGAAAAAAGATATTACACTCAGCAAACTACTCAAAAACCTCTCCATTTAGCGTTTCGAGAAATATTACAAAATCAAAAATTCACATTTCTTTCAGAAATTCAAAAATATTCTAAAAATTATAATAAAATCAAAAATTTAAACTTTTTTTCAGAATTCTAAAAATATTCCAGAAATTATTAACAAATCAAAAATTTAAATTTATTCAAAAAATTTAAAATTATTGCAAAAATTTAAAAAAAAACAAAATTACAAACTGTTTTCAAATTTCTGAAAATATTTGAAATATTATAACAAGCTCAAAAATTGAAACTTTTTTCAAAATATTTTTCAAAATTCAGACTTTTTACAAAATTCTCAAAATATTGCAAAAATTATAAGTAAATCAAAACACAAAGTTTTTTCAAAATTCCCAAAATTATAATAAAAACAAAAGTTTAATTTTTTTCAAAATTCTAAAAATAATTCAAAAATTTAAATTCAGACCGAAGTAACTTTTTCAAAATTATAAAACTATTGCAAAAAATATAAAAAAATGAAAAAAACAAACTTTATTTTAAAATTCTAAAAATATTCAAAAATTATAACAAAATCATAAATACAAACCTTTTTAAAATTCAAAAAATTATAATAAAATCTAAAATTTACATATTTCAATTTTCATGTCATGCAAATAATTAATTTAATTTTTTCTTCACAAAATTGGGTAAAAAAATAAATGAAGATCATTCTTTTGACACACTTGACAATAACTTTTTGACAAATTTATAATGTAAAAATCTAGTCTCACATTCCAATCTCGACCATCAAGATTTCTTTAAATTTAAGGTTACTACTCATTATCTCTTAAAATGAACATTTTTTAACGATTTTTTTGACAAATTTCCGGTACAGTTATCGAACCCATTAAGTATACCTATTTTTAGAAAAACAAGTTTTTGAAATCCCTCAAGCGGTTTTCGAGATTTCGTCGGTTGTGACGGCTGGCTGACTGCAGACAGACATATATTTTTTTTTTAGAATCAGTAGGTCCTAACACGTCGAGAAATGCCAAAAAAGTGGGAGTAAGAATTTCACTTTTAGCTCGAGAACTCAATACTTTGGTTTTTTCAAAACCGAAGTAATTTGAGTGATAGAACTAAGAGAAAAAATTAACATATTTTAATTTTTGTAGTTTGTGAAAGAAAAAAATGTATGCGAATGTGAACATGTCAAGATTATCCGATAACATATACAATTTTGTCCAATGGAAGAGGAATATAGTTGAGACGTTAATTACGAAAAGGAAGTGTATTTATAAACAGTCAAATTTTTTATAGGCTTGTGCCTGTTCACAAATTTATTTTGTTGTTTCGATTTTATTCTAAAAAATCAAAAACTCTATTAGATGGTTTTAAGTTACACCTTTTTATATCATTTATTTGATTTATTTTATTCGGTTACGTTACACAGTTGAGATATCAAAAACAAAAGAGAGGTTTTATTACAAAAAGATAGGTATTATAAATCACATTCAAAACCTCCTTAATCATAGCCCTACTGATTCACGCCATTTGCAATAAACAATGAACATTGCCATATGCAAAAAATTGGATCAGTGTTTTTGATTATTAAATTTTTTTGAATTTTTTTTATATGGAGTTTTATTTTTCCAGATGGCGTTAATGGCGTTATGACGGTTTTTTGAATTTATTATATGAGTTTTAATTTCAAGACGGCACTACAAGTTCACGATTTTTATTGTGCTAAAAAACGAAGAAGGCTTCTATATATAGAGGGATTTGATTACATTACATAAAATTAGTACTAAAACTAACATATTTATTGACGGAGGTGACCTCTGGGCTTTCAACAATCAGCCACGTTCTGTAGCTACTTTCATGATTATTTGCTTATTATATTTTGTTTGTTTTCACAAAGTTCACAAACATACTCCAGTGCCTTAAGGAACTTGTTTCTTAAGTGATTTTACATTTTTAATGACCAGACAATTTATGTTGCTTTTTCTTTAAAGTCTTACGGCGTTTTCTCCGTCAAACCTTCATGTGTTTAACCTTTTCTGGCGGTTTAACTCGCCTTGAAAATTGAAATTTGGTGTGTATTGAATCTAATAAAGAAAAGAAAAATAGGTAAGTATTTGGTGTGTATTTTATGATAAACAAAAGAATGATAAGTAATTAACAAAAACTTGTTTGCTTTATTCCAAATAGCTTTGTTGGTTCAGGTTATAATGCGTTAAAAGGAATTTTTACAAGTTTATAAACTGGCACCTTTAGCTCACTTTAGGTGGTTTTGACTGTGACAACACGCACAATGCCGTCAGTTCCTAGATGGATATTGATGATGCGGCCAAATAGCCATTGACAAGAATGGGCGTTTTCATCCTGGATTAATTCAATACCATTGATACTTTGCTGTTGGGATGTAGTGTTCCACTTATAGCGATGCTGTAAAGATGTTAAATAGTCTTTTGACCAATGTTCATTGGTTTACTGGTTAAGTTTGGTTCTGGTATGCTAATTAATGGCAGACCAATGAGGAAATGGCCTGGTGTCAATTAGTAGATTTTCCGGATCATCATCGATTTTGCATAACGGGCGGGAATTGAGAATGGACTCGATTTGCGTGATAACAGTAGTAGGCTCCTCGTACGTGAAACTGAGATTCATGATCCGTTTTAAATGATACCTGACTGATTTTACGGTCGATTCCCATAAGCCTCCGAAATTATGTGCTCGGGGAGGAATCCAATGAAATTTTACGTTTGCTGTAACGACCCGACAAACAATTTGAAGTGCCGCGCACCAAAAATAGGTGTTCAAAATTTCGAAAAATCGCATGGTGCGGAAAAAGGTGTGGAAGAAGTGCTGAATCTTTCTCTAGCACCAAGGTGCGGCACTGAAGTGATGGAGTAGTGTTCTGCACTACACCAGAAGTGCGGAAAAATTTAGTGCGGCGATGTTAGTGCTGGAGAAGTGTTCGGCACTACACTATAAGTGCGCAAATATGTGGTGCTGGGATGGTAGTGCTGGAGAAGTGTTCTGCACTACACTATTAGTGCGCAAAAATGTGGTGCTGCGATGGCAGTGCTGGAGAAGTGTTCTGCAGTACACTATAAGTGCGCAAAAATGTGGTGCTGGATGGTAGTGCTGGAGAAGTGTTCGGCACTGCACTATAAGTGCACAAAAATTTGACACTTAAAGTGTTGTGTTAACACCAAATATAATAATGTTATGCGTCATCGCTCTATTAGTCATCGGCTTTATGTGACGTTTATTTGGCATATTATATGTTATGTGCGTATTCTAAACGTGTGATTTTGTTTGTTTCTGTGTTGTTTTTTGCAAAATGAGCGGATTAAAAGAAAAGTGGCGAAAAGTGCAGGTGACGGGTCATTATTATAGGAAGAGAAAAGCATTATTTAAGCGGTTGTTGCGCCAAAATGTGAATGAGGGAAACATTGTTGGCGTTGCAAGTTCGTCTCAGGATGTTGCACATAACAATAATGTCGACTCATCATCATCGAATCATACACTCGACGTAAGCAGCGATAGCGACAGTGGCAGTGATGATGGTGAAAATGCTTGGTGCCTAGAATTGCAGTCCGACTCAGAAAATGAATGCGATAGATCCCTCTCAACAACTGCGTGATTAAATGCAGAAATGAATGGCAGCTTACGCGCATGGGCTCTGAAGCACAAAGTCACTCACGACTCATTGAGAGAACTTTTGAAAATTGTGAATCGTCGAAATGAAGGGAGTGTACCTTCCGATCCAAGAACGTTGATTGATTGCAATTCAAAGGGGATAATCACAACATCTGGGGTAGGCGGTGAAAAATACTGGCACAATGCCCTCCAAAATTGTCTTCGGCAGTGTTTCGACACCATCAATGGACCAATGTGCATTTCATTAAATGTGAACATTGATGGTTTGCCATTATTTCGAAGCTCAAGCTATCTGATCCATTCCATATATGTTCTGTTTTTTTGCATTTCAAATAGGTGTTGTTAATTTCAATGGGTTTCATGGGTGTCTTATATGTACAACAATGGGCAAATACTCCGATTTGAGAAAATGCACCTATTTCCCATACACAATCGCCGGAAAAAGAACAGATGAAGGATTTCGAGCAAAAACTGACGAAGAGCATCACAAGAGAGATTCGTCCTTCCTGCAACTGCCAATAAATATGATGGAAGACGTTATAGTAGCAGACTCTTTGCATCTGCTTGATTTGGATGTTATGCGGCGTTGTTTAACAATTTGGCGCGAAGGCAAAATAACAAAAAAATGCAAGTGGTCCACTGCACACATAATCGAGATGTCACAATGGTTGCGACTGCATTTTAATTAAAATGCCCCGCGAATTCCATCGAGCTTTGAGAGGCTTGGACGAAGTGGCATACTGGAAAGGCACCGAATACAGAACCTTCTTGCATTATCTTGGGCCAGTTTTGCTTAAACAATATTTACCCCACAATTATTACCACCATTTTCTTTTCTGTTCGGCGCAGCAACTCTCTGTTTCTCGCAAATGTATTCCGTGCATTTAAATCAAGCGCATAAAATGTTTGTTAATTATATTGAGCAGTTTAAATCACTTTACGGATGTGCATTGGTGACAAGCAATATACACAATCTTGTGCATGTTGTCGATGATGTGAAAAAATTTGGAATTTCGTCGTCGATAAGCAGCTATCCATTTGAAAATGCATTGTTTGGGATTAAGTCAATGTTGCGACATGGACGATTGCCATTATCGCAGGTTGCAAAGCGCCTTCAAGAGTTGCAACAACATCGTATAACAAAAGCAACACCCCAGAAACTATTTCCAACGTTAAAATATCCGTTTTATAACGATCGTTATTTAAAAATTGAGCTACACCATTTTTTGCTAAATAACAAACCAACAGATCAATGGTTTCTAACAAAGTCCAACACAATTGTAAAATTTAATCACGCGATATGCAAAGATGGCATTTTTTATATCGTTGGCAGAAGTTTAATATTGACAGACAATTTTTTTAAAACACCATTCTTGTCATCTAAATTGAACATCTATGTTGCTGGAGTGTTGGAACAAAATAAACCGTTAACTTATTCTCTAGACATGATACAATGCAAAATGGTAGCGATTCAATGTATTGACAATCCCAGACTTTTGTTTTTTCCTTTATTGCACACAATAGAATGAATTTGTTGTTTGCTGCATTCGTTGTATCGCTTATATTTTACTACACATGCATGTTTTTATATAAATAAAGAAACGATTTTGGAATTCTCTTATTTATTCATCTTCTCGATGGCAATCGGCTGGCCCATTTATTCATTTGATATTCAGTAGTGCAGCAGCGAAGTCAAAAATGGAGAGCTACCCATCAAGTTATTCCTTTGCAGAGGAAAAAAATTGGTGATATTTACCCATTCACTGGCCGCTTGTCGCAACAATTAATAAATGTATTCGTATATTATGCCCACCCAGCTGATCTGGGTACTGTATTTGTGAAAATTAATGCAGTGGTGCAGTCGCATGTGGTATGTATACAATATATAATATACGTACGATGCATATTTTACTCGCAAGCAGAAATATGATTAATGGTGCCATATAATCGGCTTTGTACATAGGATCCGTCATTTTCATCTGACGACGAAATGGAACAGGACACTGGGTCCGGACATTCGGACGCACTTTTATCGTCACCAGAGGCCAAAACGTTGTAGCAAAATCTATTATTTCACAAGAAATAAAGACAATATCACGTGCATAAAAATAGCAATAACAACACGCAGTGATTTTATGGTTGAAATAAACGAAAACACAAATTTTATTTCGTAAAAATATAGTGAAAATGTGTTATTTTATCTTGTTCACTTTGGTTTTATGTGGTAGTTTCTGCTGCTGATGTCGTTGCTGGTAGTGATGGTGTTCCATCGCCGCTCGCCTCTTCGTTTGGTGGTACCTTAACGAGTCGCCCAAGTGAGTTATTTCTTTTATTAACCTGCTTCTTAAACTCAGAAGCAGAAACCTTGCTGCACGCGAGGGCGGCCATGGCTTCGCTATCGTCGTTGTCTTCTTCTTCGAGGACGTCGTCATTGTCGTCATCGTCGTCTTCGCCATCGTCTTCGTGTCAGCTACCTTGCTTTTTTTTCGCAGTCGGAAAATTAGTACGACCAGCATCTTAATCAAAGTTTTAAAATAGTCCTCCACATGTTAGAACCACTTAAAATAGTCCTTCCACAAAATAGAACCACAAAGCATACTAAATAAAAAATGAAATGAAATGAAATGAAAAAAAAACACACCAAACTGAGTTTGCGCGGTTGACGCGGGCACTATAAGTGTATTTCACGTTTAATCATTAGCACCATTGGTGCTCACTTGGGCACCAGCAGTGCTAATGATTATATGGGAACTGCACTAATAGTGCTCACGTTGCACCGCATATGTTTTGTGTTTCGGCATCGCATCTTATAATTCGCTAGAATTAAAAATGTCATACTTTTGTATATATACAATAGCGTATTGTCATATACATCAGGCAGTTAACATGGGCATTCTACGCGAGAGGTAAGTACACAGTCATAGTAATATATATCGGATATTTAATACCAATCAAGTTTCATTCACAGAAAAATATACAGCTGCTTTCTATAAATATTAGAACCGAGATTCCACGGACATTTGAAGGGCAATAAAAAAAATTATTAAAAAAAATAATGAAAAAAAGTAATGACAAAAAGTAATGAAAAAGTAATGAAAAAAAATGGGGAACAAAATCAGCAAAAAATTATTTTTTTTTCATATTTCAACAATTATTTTTACCGCCTTTTCTTTTCGTGTGCACTTAAGGTATCGTATTGCGCACTTAAGTGCGCAGGCTCAGTGTTGCGCACTACTCATGCACAACTCCAGCACTACACCAAGATGTGCGCAAATCAGCACTTAAGGTGTTACGCACTACTCGAGCACTACTCTAACACCACTCAAACGGTGCGCGATCTATTCAAAATTGTGGGCGGAGCTTAAACAAGTGCGAATTATTTGCCCTTTTGAAAAAAACACATAGTAATGAGCACTAAAATATATAGGTGTGCGCACTAATTTTGGTGTTACGTCGAAGTGCTAGAGAAGTGTTCAACACCAATTTTGTCTTCTTGGGGAGAGAGTGGATATTGATGAATTTTGTTGTTGATTGACTAATTGTTGCCACAGTGTTTGTAGTTCAGGATTCGCGATAACCGTTGTCGCACCAAATTTCTTCCGAAACTCCTCTACGCGATACAAATCTCTTAAGCGGGGTCAAAAATGATTCTGTCTGCAGGCTATATAATACCAACAAGTGAGCCGCCTTTAACACACAGATACACAAACAATGCAATATAAGCTTTTTCAGTTGGAGCGGATTTCCGTTTGCTTGTTTTGATAACTATTGGTCCGGCATAGTCCAGGCCTGTTTTCAAAAACGGTCTATTGATGGTAAAACGCTTTTCTGGTAAGTTACCCATTTTTGGTTTCATTTTTTTCCACGATGACGAATGCAGGTTACACAAGTCTTAATATATCGTTTTATCGTGCAACGGGCACCGATCATTCAATATTGTTGTCTGACTGCAGTCAAAACGAGTGAATTAACTGCATGAAGATTACATACTTGAATTTCCGGCATGATTAAGATATTGATTAAATGATCTTTTGGCAAGATGACTGGATGTTTTACCGCATAGCTAAATTGGGAATGATTTAACCGCCCTCCAATTCGTAATAAGCCATTATCATCAATGAGTGGACCTAATGAGGACAAATAATGACTTGTTGATAGTGATTTACCAGCCAAGATGCTTGACATGGTTTCTGCTTCACGTAACTCTGAGGGATTGATAACACCACCTAGGTTCAACACATGACCCGTTTGTTTGAGTCTACTGAATCGTAGTATGTATACCATGACCTTACGCAGTTTAAACAATGACGAATACTTTGCTATCAGCTGCGCAACTATGGTTTCTGGCTTTGGTGTTTCTACAAATACCTTTACATATTTAGTACACTCTTCTAATACTTCTTGATCTCTAGTTACTGTTGTTTTCATATTTTCCGGGCCAACTATTCTCTAAATTCAATAACCATGCATGGTGGCCCCTTCCACCACTGATTTAAGCTTGGTATCGCTTGTTTTTTTCACTCCTCGGGTGGTGTGATCAGCTGGGTTATGCTCTGATTTGACATGGGCCCAGTTGCTGTAAGGCATTATATCAAGAATTAGAGATGTTCTATTAACTATAAAACTAGTCCATCTTCTAGGAACGTCAGATAACCAGTGCAGCGCGATCATAGAATCGGTCCAGGCATGAATCGTTATGTTATCGTACTGCAATGAACTTATGCAGAATTTGACCAGATCACAAACTGAAACTGCTCCCAAACGCGGTAAATAAATATGCTTCAGTGGTGCAACCTTGCTTTTTGCATATATTATGTTGACATTGATGCTACTCAATTTGTCTTCGGCTCTCAGATAGATGACTGCTCCATATGCTGCTTCGAATGCATCATAGAATGCGTTTAATTGAGGGGACCTTTGCTTCAAATGGGTTGTCAAACTCGAATCTCTTTCCATTCCAATTGGTTATTTGTTCTGGTAACTGTAAATCCCAATCAACCTTGATCAGCCATATTTTTTGGAGTGTGATCTTAAATGGAATAATCACTGAAGATAACCAGCCAAGTGGATCGTAAACTGATGATGCCGCTGAAAACATGCTCCACTTTGTCCAATCAACACTGTCCCTTGAATAGCTCTAACTGTAACGTGTCGGTTTCTGAGTGCCAAGACACTCCCAATGTTTTAACGCAGGATCATATTCAATTAACTTTGGTGTATTTTTAATTTCTTCAGGCGTGAACGACTGCAAAAGCTTAGGTGAGTTGGACCTCCATTTTCTTAATTAAAACCCATTGGAGCCTTTAATGGTAATAATATTGGTTTTTAGACACTAACACCATCTAACGAATTGCAACCCGTTAATAAGTCATCGACATAAAAGTCCGAGCAATTTGATTGAGCTACTCTGAAAAAACTGTTTGATATTCTTCTGTACACCGCTGAAGCGTTTGGATTGCTAAGTTCGGAGCATACGCTGCGCCATATATGATTGTATTCAGTTTATAAGCGTTTATCGGATCTTTCGGGCTCTCGCCAAAGTATGAATTGATAATATGCATCGATCGAATTCATTTTTACTTGCCTATACATTTTTTTAATGCCGGCGACTAAGACAATTATTGACTTTCGAAACTGCAATACAATCGTTGTAAGGTCTGATTGAGTGTTAGGTCCAATGTGCTATGTATTACTTAGTGAGACTGATGTGGTGGTTTGACAGCATGGCCATCATTTATCATTTATCATCGTTGCTTGCTCGAACCTTTGACCAGGAAAGATGACTCAAATGACCCAAATCTATGTATTCACGCATAAATTGTGTGTAATTCATTTGGAATTCGGGTGATATTTTAAATTTCTTTTCCATAGATAACAACCTCTTTTGGGTTGCATAAAATGAGTTCCCCAGCCGTGGTCTTGGACATTTGAATGGCAGTCTTACACAAAATCTCTCAGATGCATCTCTATAGTAGACGTTTCCTTGAAATGTTTTTCACACCAGCGATTCGATTGTTTGATTTCCCAAAACTTGTTGAAGAGTATACTTTCGTCCTCTTGATAATTGGTAGGAGTGACTGACTCAAGAACGGTATGAACATATGTTGACTCTGTAGTATTGGATTTTAAAGTGCCTTCGACAGGCAACAGAATTTTGAGTTCTGGTGGGTAGGTAGGCCAGAAATTGTTACCTGTTCGGGCTGTAATAGTTCAAAAAACACAGCAGCACCTAATAATATATCGATTTCATTACTATTATGAAAGTTGGGGTCTGCCAACTGTATTGAACTTAAAATTGGATGAATTGCACTGGAGTGGTGTTTACTTGGTAGAAGGTGAGCAGTTTGTGGTACAACATATGCTTCAATAGCAATAGTGTAGTATTTATCTACACCTGATGTTAGCGTTATCTCGGTTTTTTCTTTTGTAATTCCAGCTGGAGTTGATGCTAGACCGTGAATTGTAATTGAGGCATGTGTTCGTTTAAGACCTAGGCGTTGTATGCATGATTTTGACACAAATGTCATTTTGGAGCCGGAATCAAGCAATGTCCTTGCTAGCTGGAGTTGTCCTGTTCATGATGACAAGTGTACTACTACTGTTGGTAGGATAGTCTCATGCGTTATGAAAAGCGTTCGAAATATTAGCTTTTGTTCATCTTTTGATACTGCTTCCTGTGTATATGAATTGACAGATGATGCACTAGGTTGATTTGAATTCATTGGATCATCGCAGTGAATGTGATGGGTTGTAATTGGTGTTATACTTTTAGATGATGTTATCGATGGTAGATTGCTGTCGTGAAGCAACGTGTGATGACGTTTGTTGCAAATAAGACAGCATGCCTTGTTATAACACTTAGTGCTTTCTTCCTTAGTTCCTTTCCGAGTACGGTTTTGTGACGAGTTTCCAACGGTAAGTTTTAAACGTAGGACATTTGTGAATCAGATGTGCATCTTTACGTATAAAGCATACTTGTGTTATTTCAATACTCGTTAGGAAACTTCTGACTGAATGTTTGGGAGCCACAGTGGATTTATAAGCCTTGAAAGAAACTGAATAAAGTCATTCAACGATGGATATTTTTTATCTACTGAATGTTCGGCCCAAAGTTTTGACTCATTTTTGATTTTTGATGTTAGATGATAAATAAGCCAAGGATCACGTGTGTCGCCTTCAGGACCCAATACTCAAAGCTTAAGGGTAATCTCGTCTGCGTGTTCTACAAGGCGTCTTAGTTCTTTCCCTTTTGCTTGATAGCACGATTTTTGATTAAAGAATGATTGAATGTGTGAGTGAATAAATGGGTTGAGCTTGTTATATCGCTTACATAGTTTATCCCATGCCTCGGTATGATTGGCATCAGTAATAATTTGACAAATCAACGAAGCCCCTCAGCAATTCACTTATAGTATTTGAAATTTGTACACGTTTCTTTTATTTTTACTATCATGAACCGTTATTGTGAATAAACCATGGAATGATGGCCAGCATTGGTATTCACCAGCAAACGGCATGGTGGTGATTTTGGGAAGCCGTGCTTGATGTTTTGAATTTAGTTTTTCATAAAATGATCGTTTTTGTGTCACGAAATTTTCCAAAGACATATTTAGTTCTAAAGGATTCGCTACTAGCGGTTTTTGCTTTACCGATGCTTCTAAAAACAATTCGCGTGCTTTCCAATACACCTCATCTACCTTTGCTGTAATTGGCTCATAATTATCATATGCAAACAGTTCAATCTCGTATTCGTTGAACGTTGACTCTAAACTAACTTGTAACTTGACTCTAAAACTTCTAATCGACTAGCAAAAGCTTCAATTCCTGTGATAGCCGTGATTGCCTCAGCGGATTTTAATGCGGTTTTGATCTGCGAAACCACACGATCACGTAGTCGTTTTAGTCGTTCTGAGATTTGACTTTAGTTTGATAAGGGGGGTAATTTGCATGTGTTATTCTAAATTCTGCTTTACTCACTTCACAATATTAGTTGACTTGCTCACACAAAATAGTATAATAAAATTGTGCTTGGATTGCTTGTTGTATACCTAACCGCACGCTGTATCAATAGTGAGCTCCAGTTATTTGTATGAAGCAGTATGGTGTGAGTTAGAGCTGGTTGGTACATAAAGATATAACGCTATATAAAGTTGAAATATTGATGTATAAGGCTGTATTTTTTTTTTTTTTTTTTTTTTTTCTTTATTTTAAGATCAAAATTAATTACAATTTTAATAAAAAATTTTAAAATTAATTCTAATCGCAATAGCTTGCAAAGACAAGTAATGTCTGTGGGCAAGATTCGTGTATTTATTAATTTATTTAATTAGTATTAAGAATTACATTGATTTGATATTTATTATTTTAATATTTAACATAACATTCAATTTATATTTACAAAAATTCATTAAAATTCATAAAGATTCATAAAGAGCTGTTTGCATTTTATCTAGTTTTTTAAGAGATACTCAGTTAAGTACTTTTTAAAAGTAGAAATTTTGTAGATTGCTTTTAAAGATTCCGGTAAATTATTAAAGAGATTAAGTCCTTTATACAGGATGTTTGCTTGACCACCACAAGTGCGAAAGAAGTCCACATAATAATGATTACTTTGTCTTGTAGGATATGAATGGATCTCACTTACTTCCCTTAGAACAATATTATTTCTAATAAGTTTGTGTTTTACTTTGAATACAAAGATAACACACTCATATTTGATAAGTGGCTCGATCGATAGTATGTTTGTGTATAACTTTTTGGTTGGATAGTCAAAAGGCAATTGATTAATTATTCGAATAGCTTTAGATATCAAACGTTTAACACCAATAATTCGGTCACTACTAGCTGTAGTATGATATGATTATTCCAGGTTTTGGTACCAAAAACCTTCACAAATTTATTTTGTTGTTTCGATTTTATTCTAAAAAATAAAAAACTCTATTAGATGGTTTTAAGTAACACTTTTCTATATTATTTATTTGATTTATTTTATTCGGTTACGTTACACAGTTGAGATATATAAAACAAAAGAGAGGTTTTATTACAAAAAAGTAGATATATTATCTTTACATTACATAAAACTAGTACTAAAACTAAAATGTTCATTGACGAAGATGACCTCCGGGCTTTCAACGATCAACCACGTTCTGTAGCTACTTTCATAACTATTTACTTTTTATATTTTGTTTGTTTTCACAAACTTCAAACACAATGCTTGTGAATCATGTTCAACATTTGACAATTTTATTGTCATCATCAAAAGTGAGTAAAATTTTGATTATTAATTAATCGAAAATAACTTGTTTGGGAAGTGATTTTGTACAACAGTAACATCAATAACGGCATCAAAAGCTATATCAACAATATCGAATAAATTTATCCCCATTTACCTTGATTCACAAATAATGTACAAAATCTACCGTTTGGTGGCAGTAATGAATAATCTATTTTTGCATTCTATTGACCACAATTGTGATATATATTCAAAGATATTCCATAGTCACCTCGATTGGTTATTATGTTGCATTATTTTTTTTATTCAATTAACAGGCACCGTTGGGCTGTTTTATGGATTGGGTAAATTGGGGCACCGATTGGCTGTTATATTGATTTATTATTCGTATTCAACGATTGCCGGTAGCATTGACGCAATAATTAGCTGTTTTGTTGTACTAATTTATATCTTATTCACTGTGATTGGCTAGTAAAGAAGTAGATTGGTGTTATATGCACCCGCGTTCAAAAGGTTTAAAAGCTCTTAAAAATTGTAAAACCTGTAATTGTTATATATATAACTTATACTTGCTTTATATAAATAATTGTATATAATAAAATGATATAAAAATAGGAATTTTAAAAGAGCAATCGTTCAGTTCATCCAAGAAGTAATTACAATAAACTTGTTCTCAAAAAATAAATAAATATTAATATAAATAATAAATAAAATCAATCAAAAGTTTTTCTTGTTTTGTTTGAAAATTAAAAGTTTAGAAAAGTGTTCATAGATGAAAAACTTAATCCTAACAATTTGGTGACAGCTTTAAGATTAATGGTGCCATACGATAATAATCGTGCATCTAGTTATAGTTTAAGTTTTTCTATAAAAAGTTTATTTAAATTTTTATGAACAATAATTTTTAATAGTGAACTGTACTTATTGTACATATTTAACTACAAAAAAAACAAGAATGTACATCAACATTTATTGTACTTTTAAAAAAAATTTCCTGTTACATAAACAATGCCAAACGATAAATATTATTGATTCATGTGCATCTAATTGTGTTTAAGTTTTTTCGAAAACATAATCAAAATACTAATTTCCAAATAGTGCTACTTGTTAAAATTAAATTTTGAAAAAACACAATATTAATTATAAATTTTGTGTGAAAAATAAACAAGTTAATCGATAATCGTTAATCATAAAAAAAAAAATAATAAGAACGTACATCAACATTTATTGTACATAATTATAAAAAAAGTTCCTGTTATTGAATTGAAATTGCTAAATAAAATGGTATTGCTGCTACTGAAGTTATATTGTTTTGCTGCTACTGAAGTTATATTGTTTTGCTGCTACTAAAGTTATATGGGTTGCTGCTACTGAAGTTATATTATTTCATATTTGGAAGTTTATCATTTTTCATCAATGCATATCTAATGGAAAATAATCGAATATAAGCTGCGTCAGGTCATACGTACATACAACATTGATACGGGATTTGGATTTAGGTGTATTGTGTGAGTAAAATTTTTCTTATAAATTCTTATAAATTTCTCTTTATAAATTGAAAATAAATGATTAAAATTTTCATGTACAAAGTGACAAATAGTAAATGAATTGATTAGCGTGAATTATTTTATTTTATGTTTTCTTAGAAGAGTATTTTCTTATAATATATTTAACATTAATACATGTTTTAAATAGTTTTTTTGAATAAGTCACACTTTGATTAATGTCGTCTCTCGATTCTCTTCAACTACGTAACAGAAAAGTAAAAAAAATTAATAATAATAAAATCTCAGATTCGAATATAATTGATATTAATACGGAAACACAAAATTTACCGGTAGTTGCCAGACCATCTACGTCTCTTTTGCCTTACTACCACTTAACCTTTCCTATATTATTGGAACCTGGGTTAGTTCATGCAGGTTTATATAATACGAATTCTACTGATTCCAAGGAATTGATCCCTTCCACAATGGATTTTAGTTTCGATCGAGCCTTCAAATTAATCCCTGAGTTTAATGGAAGTCAGGATAAGCTTCACAGATTTCTTAATTGTTGTAATATAATTTACAAAGATATAAAAATGGAAGATATTCCCACTTTTTTGGAACTAGTTCAAATAAAATTGGTTGATGATGCGTACAATAAAACCGTTTTAATAAATAAATATAATTCATGGCAAGAATTAAAACAAGATTTAAATTCGAAATTTCTTAATGTTAGAACATTTGAACATGTTCAGGTAGAACTAGTACAAGCCCAACAACGCTTTGGTGAGCCTGTCAAAGATTTTGCGAATAGGATAGAAAAATTACTGGCCGAATTAAATACATCTTCTCTCAACGGGAATGATAATTTAGATAAAAATATCCAACAAATCAATTCTCGTACTGCGCTAAGATCTTTTCAAGATGGATTAAAAGATCCAATTAAATTAATAATAAAAGCATCCAGATATAATAACCTTAAAGACGCTATTTTCAAAGCTATTGAAGAAGAAAGCTTGGTCGTATCTAGCAAGAACAAACTGATTAAAAATGAAGCTTCTACTACACCAACCACTTGCCAGATATGCTCTAAAATTGGTCATAACGCCAAAACCTGCTACAATCGTAATTCAACCAACCATCAAAATTACTATACGAATTCTTTTCCTCAGAATAGCAATCAAACTCATTCTCCTCGGCAATTTAGACCGACTTTTAGCCAACCTCCTCGTATAAATCATTTATTCTTAAGTTGTGCCTATTGTAAAAAACAAGGCCATCATATTAGTGTGTGTCGCTCCAGAAATAGAGTTAACCAAAATAACAACAATCAAGTTTCATTGAGTCCACAATTGGGAAACTTGAGCGAACCCAACCGCGAATGCAACGATGCAGTGGTTCGGGTTCAGGACATCTAAATCTGCATCAAAATCAGAAAGATAGAGTTATCGACTCCAAAAACAGTTTTAACTCTCAAGTAAATACTTCCTATCCACTATATTCTCAAAAACTACAAACCAAAAATATACTTTCCTTGTCAATCAACTTCCATAATGATGACATGAAATTCGTGTGTTTGGACTTAGATATCTTAAGCACACCTCAAGTTTTCTTGGTAGATACTGGTGCAGATATCAGCGTTTTAAAAAAAAATTATATTATACCTGAAACACAATGTTATCCAGACTTGAAGGTTTCTCTTAAGGGAATAACTTCAGAACATATAGAAACATTGGCAGTATGTCCTTCAAACATTATTTTATCAAATGAATGTCTAGTTCCTCACCGTTTTCATATAGTACCCGAAGACTTTCCTATCAACTGTGCAGGCATCCTTGGTAATGATTTTCTCAGACCTAACCAATGTACTATAGACTATTCTCTTAGTGTTATTACAATAAATCCAATGGTTTATGAAACACGTGAAAATTTTTCGTTAAATCTATCTTCAAACAACCCACCAATAACTATTCCTAGTAGATCTGAAGCAAATATAAAACTAAGATTTAAGACGGATCGTGACAGTGAATACCTGTGTCCGTCTCAAATGATTTCTCCAGGTGTCTACATTGCAAATTCCATCATAAAGGTGAATAATTCTTTTGCAGTTATAAGTATTATAAATACAAACGACTTTTTAGTCAAATTAAACAATATATACATTGAACCTGAAAATTTAAAAGATTATCATATTTTCAAATTAGAGGATTGGTCCGACAGATTAGAAAATAGATTACCATTATTGGAAAATGAAATATGTATGGATCATATGAATTCCGAAGAGAAAATTTCTATTTCTAAGATTTGTCGAGAGTACAACGACATATTTTACTTGCCAGGTGATCAATTACCAGTCACTAATGCAGGGTCTCATAATATTCCACTGATTCCTAATACAAGACCAGTTAATATCAAACCTTATCGACTTCCACAGTCAACCAAAGTCGAAATTAATACTCAAGTAAAGGACATGATTGAGAAGGGAATTGTTGAGAATAGCAACAGTCCATTTAATTCACCGTTACTAGTGGTCCCTAAAAAATCAACAGATGGCAGTAAACGGTTTCGGGTTGTAGTAGATTATCGGCGTTTGAACGACATAACAATAGATGATGTTTTTCCACTCCCTAATATAGTCGATATTTTGGATCAGTTGGGTGACGCAGTGTATTTTACCACCTTAGATTTAGCCGATGGCTACCATCAAATAGCCCTCAGTTCAGAAGATAAGCCAAAAACCGCCTTTAGCACTCAAATGGGCCACTATCACTTTACACGGATGCCCTTTGGTCTAAAAGGTGCTCCCGCTACCTTCCAGAGAATCATGAACAATGTTTTATCTGGATTACATGGTCTTAAATGCTTTGTGTATCTGGATGACGTAGTTGTCTACGGTCATAACCTTACAGATCACAATAAGAAACTGATCGAGGTATTTCAAAGCTTTAGAAAGTATAACCTTAAGCTTCAACCAAAAAAGTGCAATTTTCTTAGAAAAGAAATTTGTTATTTAGGTCACATAATAACCAAGAATGGAATAAAGCCAGATTCCTCAAAAATTCATGCCATTAAAAATTTCCCAATCCCTAAAACTGCTAAACAGGTGAAATCCTTTTTGGGTTTCATCGGTTATTATCGTAGATTCATCGCCAGATTTTCTGAAATTGCGCAACCTTTAAATGCCTTGTTAAAAAAAGACGTCAAATTCATTTGGGATGCATTCTGTCAAAATAGTTTCGAAGTTTTAAAAGAAAAAATAATTAACCCTCCAATTTTGCAATACCCTAATTTTGAAAAACGATTTTACGTGACGACTGATGCAAGTGATGTTGCGCTTGGAGCAGTTCTTTCTCAGAGAAAAGGTGATGATGACCTGCCAGTAGCTTTTGCAAGCAGGGTCATCAATAAAGCTGAGCGTAACTATCCTACCGTGGAAAAGGAACTCCTTGCAATAGTATTTGCAGTTAAACGTTTTCGTCCATATTTATACGGCGTAAAATTTACAATTATCACAGATCATAAACCGTTAATATGGTTAAATAAATCTAAAAACCCCTCTTCAAGACTTATGCGGTGGAGAATAGAACTTGATGATTTTGATTTTGAGATAATATATAAAGCTGGGAAGTATAATGTGAACGCGGATGCCTTGAGCAGAATTGAGTTACAACCTGCCAATCAAGAAACCATTCATGCCATTACTCGCTCTCAGGTTAAATTGGACAACCAAAAAATACTTGATCAAAATCCCAGTATTCAACCAACTCCAAATTCCATTAATGATCTACGCCCAATGAATGAACTCTCCGATGAAAAAACTTGCCTAGAAAATACTATTATTAAATTAGAAAACAATCTGGATATACAAAGAGTTATTAGTGAATTTCATGTGTCATCTTTGGGTGGACATCAAGGAATAAAAAGAACTTTCAAAAGAATCAAATCGTATTATTATTTCCCGAAAATGTTGAGCACTATAAGAAAGGTTATATCTAAATGCGAGTCTTGTCAAAAAAATAAGGTTTTTAAATCGAATAAATGTCCTATGGTATTAACAACGACATCAAAACGACCATTTGATAAAATTTTTCTTGACGTAGTCGGTCCTTTAAATCCTTCTTATAATAATAATCGTTTTATATTGACTATACAAGATGATTTATCAAAATTTTCGCTAGCAATTCCTATAGAAAATCAGTTGTCAGAGACGATAGCTGAAGCTCTTGTAGAAAATTTCATCTGCAGATTTGGAACCCCATTATGTATTTTAACCGACCAAGGAACTAATTTCTTAAGTATTTTATTTAAAAATCTTTGTAAAATTTTGAAAATAAAAAAAATTCAATCTACTGCTTATCACCCACAAACAAATGGTGCATTGGAGAGATCACATCGAACTTTAATTGAGTACCTACGTAATTATACAAACAAAGATCCGAATGAATGGGATCGATGGCTGCCTTTTGCCATGTTCACATACAACTCTACTCCCCATACATCAACAAGTCTAATGCCATTTGAAATCGTTCATGGTTTCAAACCTAATATTCCCACAAGTCTTAGACATGTGCCAAGAGTTTTCTACAATCCCGATGATTATATTCAAAAATTACGCACGAAACTTGGAAATTCTTATGAAATAGCTCGAGAAAATTTAATCAAACATAAGGAAAAGTCAAAGTTATATTATGATCGAACTAGTAATAATGTTCAGTTTCAAGTAGGCGATAAGGTGTTGTTGAAAAATGAGCAAACTAAAGGTAAATTCGATCACACATGGAATGGTCCGTTCGAAGTCGTACAAATAAATTCAAATCAAAATACAACTATTCGTATTGGAAGGGGATCGAGAGTTGTTCATAATAATAGACTCAAATTATTTAATCATACATAAATTCAATTTATAAAAGAATTTTTTTGGAATAAGGAAAAATTTTATTATTATAAAACTAATAAAATAAAACTAAAAAAAAAAATTTTTTAAAAATAATACTAAAAAAAAATTTATTATAAAACTAATCAACCAATTAATTATTACAAAACTTATAAAATAATACAAAAAAATTTATAAAACTATAAAAAATTTTTATAAATAATTAATTATTTAAATCCAATTTCTTTTGAGCAAGGATTAGCAAAAATAAGTTAATAAAATTAGCAAACAAAATTTCATTGATTATAAATATTAATATTGTTAATCTTGTTATTATTTTAGTAAACAATTACATATAAACAAAATAAATATTGAAATAAATTATATTAATAATATTGTTAGCACATTTTAGCATAAAAATATAAATATTTTTATTTTTTCTTTGGGGTGAGGTGTTATATGCACCCGCGTTCAAAAGGTTTAAAAGCTCTTAAAAATTGTAAAACCTGTAATTGTTATATATATAACTTATACTTGCTTTATATAAATAATTGTATATAATAAAATGATATAAAAATAGGAATTTTAAAAGAGCAATCGTTCAGTTCATCCAAGAAGTAATTACAATAAACTTGTTCTCAAAAAATAAATAAATATTAATATAAATAATAAATAAAATCAATCAAAAGTTTTTCTTGTTTTGTTTGAAAATTAAAAGTTTAGAAAAGTGTTCATAGATGAAAAACTTAATCCTAACATTGGAGTGTTGCATCAATTACAAATGATGGGGTTAGTGAAACATTTTATTTTTTAATTGTAAAAATTACATTTGATGTGGTGTGGGTGATGGTTTTGGTTCCTCCGACTTTTAGGTCGTCAGAGTATCTATTATTTTCTCATTTGAATCTGCCTTCTTTTGAAACTGTTGCGTACAATTTAGCATTTGTGATAGACATTTGAGTAAGGGCATAATCGAACTCACAGACTGCAGCTAGTCGGAAATTTAATCTCTAGGCACGTAACTCCTCGAGGGTTCTTGAATCCTGTTAGTGATTTCATTATCACTTGTTTTCACTAAACTACTGAGCTACTGAAGTAAAAGAAACCTATTTAACCAACCGAATCTTTTAGGAAGCTCAGCATTTCATACATCTAAATCAGATTTAAGATTGCGCTACAAAAACCTTTATTCGCATTAAACATCTAACCCCTTCAACATTTGAAGTTTATAATCAACACTATTGAAATCCCTTTTATTCAATTTTCTCACATTTTTCTATATTCATATCACATCAACCATAAATTAATTATTACACCAGTCATCCCTCATAATCCATAAAAGCAACACAAAAATAACATATTTTTTGAACAATATGAAAACAGAAATGCAATCATGCAAAACCTCGGTTCACTTCATCAAATTGATAGTCATCAGAACGAGGAAAAGTATAACAGAAAAAATTGTATTCGAATTTTGTTTTGATTTTGATTTATTTTTATGAATATTTTTATTTTTATGATTTGTTGGTGTTACAGGAAACTTCTAACAAGTAATGAAAGTTTTTTGTTTGTTTCATATAATTAGTGATTTAATTCGGATAACAATTGAAAACGAATTAATATTGATAAAAAGAAATTGTTTAGATTAGAAGTTAGATAACAAAAATAAATCATGTTTGTACATTGAATCGATGGTCTTACAATAATTCTTACAATAACTCTTCTAAGGTATAAATCTTTTTCTTTTCATTATCACCTTAATGTCATTTAAATCTTATATGCTCTCTATTCATCTCAAACACAATACATATTTTCGGAAACATTTAAACAGCTTCCTCAACTGTAAATATATTTCATCAAAACTATTGTGTTTCACTTACCTAAAAAGTAGCAACAAAAAAAAACTAAAATCTGCAACAACAATGTACTACCTACATACCCAAAGGACAATGATAACAAATTTGACTAATGCCACAACTTTTATTATTTCCACATCCTCAACCTTCTATTGTTATTATTATTATTATTATTATTTTTTTATTTTTGTTATAAAAAAAAAGTTATGATAATAAAATATTGGACTGACGAAAAAATAAAAATATTATTTATACAATGGATATTGGAAGCAGAAAAAAAATAAAAGCTTTTCGCTCTGTATTGCGGTTGCTTAAATCAAAATTTTTCTTCGTCGTGTTCTTATAAACGGATATAGGTCTAGCTCTAGATTGAGATTTTTTTTGTTAAAGGGACGGATTTTAAGGATGTATGTGTTATTTACAACTTTCTTTAAATAGAAAATGAATATATATACAACATATATCGTATGTTTGTTGCCGGTTTTCCTATTGTTTGTACAAGATAAATGTGTGAAAATGAAAGCTCAGAAGTGCAGAAATAAAGAGGATTTTCTGTTTTCCTTTATTTTATGAATTGATTTGATTTAATCAATATTATTTTGGTTTGGTCTGCTTTTATTTCGTTTGAAAAAAAGTAAAAATTTATCAGATGACCCTATTTAAGATTGAAAGATTTCTTATGTACCTATTTTCTTATAATATAAATGAGAACGAATGGTGGAACAATTTCAAAAATATTTGTTTGTTTTTATTAAAGGGAGGGATTCAATGTCAAAATGTTATAAATAAGATATTTTAAGATTTGATTTGAAATTTATAAAGCTTATATGAAGTTAGATGGTCGTTATAGAGATGAATTTGAATAAAAATAATATAAAGGGATTGATAGATAAGACGATAAGATAGAACCGTTGGTTGTGATAACAGATTTTGTTTTAGTTTACTTAATCATTATTTAGGATTGTATTATGTTACAGATTGAATTATGTTGTGTATTAAGATATATTTATGGTACAAACTCAAAAGCTTTAGAAAATGTGTTTAATAAATCAAATCGATTTTACCATAACCATATCTTATTAATATAAAAATGTAAATAACATTTAGCTCATAATTATATTTAATTGCAAAAAATAATAAAATCCCTTATCATTATCAAAATAATAAAACAATCACTAAAATAACATATAGAGCAATTCCACGTCACCTCTGATTTCTATGAAATTTCATACACAGATAGCCAATGACAAAATAAAAATACTGTGTCTTTCGAAAAATGAAATTTCGCTCTGGGGATGAGACAGGGTGGCGGCAAAGTTTTACGGGTTGGCGAAACATTAGTATCTTTGACTGACGATTTTTAACGATTGACTTAACCGATTTAAATCATTTATAACTCATTAGAAAGGTAATTGATAGACCTTATAAATAAATTTTTTAAGTTTCTTAGTAATTTTTTAAAACTGTGTTAAACTTAAATAGTAGTTTCGAAGGTGGTGCTGTTAAGGGTTCTCTCACTTTCACCACCTTTTTTTTACAAAAAACTAGACATTCATCATTCTTTTTATTAACATTCATCATGTAATTTACCACAACTAACAAATTTCATTTCACCATATACCAGTAAAAATTATTATACAGAAATGAAGTCACGTCTAGAAGCAAGATACAGAGACTGTAACTATAAAAAGTACACAATCATTTCATGCGTTCATACTCAAAGATGAAAAAACATTGCTCACAAAAATATATTCTAATGCAGCTAAAACTAGGATTTTTTCAGATAAGCCGTTAATATGCAATGTAATTTTATTTTAAATTTTTAATTTCTGTTATATTGTTTTATATTATTGATAAATGTATATTGTTTTTATTACACAACTTAGAATAAAAATAAAAAATTAATTATTATATGAATTCTGTACGACATGCATTTTATTTCACCTAATTTTTCTCACTATTTACTTCTCAGCATCAGTTTTAATATATTTCAGGTACATTCAGTTATAATTAATTTCGGACAAGTAGAAATTGGAGAACAATTCAATTATGTAAGAAGCATCCATACCCTCAAATACTTAACTTATATCCTCAAAATAATTAAATTTCTATAAAACAAGAATTCAGGCAGTTTTAGTTAAATAAAATGCATTTTTTATAAAACAAAAATTGAAAAAACGGATACTAATATTTTGTAAGAATTTTATTTTCAAAACGATAAATCATGCCATTAAAAAACTTTCATTTTAGATTACGAACTAATTAAAAAAATGTTTCTGGAAAATAAATGTCTGCAAAAGTTAGGGTACCCTTAACAGCGCCATTTTTGAAAATATTATTTAAGTTTAACAAAATTTAAAAAAATTACTAAAAAATTTAAATTACCTTTCTAATGAGCTATAAATGACCTAAATCGGTTTAGTCAATCGTTAGCAATCGTCAGCCAAAGATACTAATGTTTCGCCATCCCGCAAAACTTTGCCGCCACCCTGTTTCATCCCCAGAGCGAAATTTCATTTTTCGAAAGAAACGGTATTTTTATTTTGTCATTGGCTATATGTGTATGAAAGTTCATCGAAATCGGAGGGGGTCAGTTTGGATGCTAGAACAAATGCTGTTGCGGTGACATAGAATTGCTCTATAATAGAGTATTTATAATATTTTAATTCAAATATGTGGTTAAAGTTTTCAAGAATCTGATTAGTAGATATAGATTTTACTAAATAAATTACTATATATATATATATATATATATATATATATATATATATATATATATATATATATATATATATATATATATATATATATATATATATATATATAATATATATATATATATATATATATATATATATATATATATATATATATATATATATATATATATATATATATATATGTATATATATATATATATATATATAATATATATATATATATATATATATATATATATATATATATATATATATATATATATATATAAATATATATATATATATATATATATATATATATATATATATATATATATATATATATATATATATATATATATATATATATATATATATATATATATATTTATATATATATATATAGATATATATATATATATATATATATATATATATATATATATATATATATATATATATATATATATATATATATATCGGGCATTCTACGTGAAGTGGGACGACCAAAAATTTGTTTTTGCCCAAATTTTGGGAATTGACAGTACATTTAGTTTGAAATATACACTTTCAAATAATTTTTATCGCGTGATGGAAGTAGTATTCCAAATATTTCGAAAACCAAGCCAAACGAATCAAACAATAAATATTAAATCACATCATCCATACCAACATAAACTAGCTGCATACAACCACATGATCAATAGATTGAGCAATATACCTATGAATGCAGAAAATTATAAAAACGAATTAAATAACATAAAATACATAGCCAGTAAAAACGGATATAAAAACGAAATAATTGACACATTAAATAGAAAACATAAAAACAAGAAAAATTTGCAAACCCTAACAACATTGAAGAACGAAGAAAACTTAGCATGCAAAAAATACATAGGCGTAACATATAATAAAACAACATTCAACATAATTCAAAAAACTTAGAAGCTTACAAGAACAAAAATAAAATAGAAAATTACCTAAAAACCAAACAAACCCGAACCTTAGACACAGGTGTTTATAAAATTGCTTATATAGGCCAAACGGGGCGGTCCTTCACAAAAAAGATTTATTGAACACACCAGTGAAATTAATAAGAGCGATCCAAAATCCAGATATTCCCAACATTTAAAAATAGAAAAACACAAATAAACCAATATAAACACAAATTTAACCATATTACAAAAAAAAAAAGAAAAGGACAACATCTAGATTGATTGGAAGAAATAGAAATATATAAACATAAAAACAATAGCAGCATTTTAAATGATAAAATCAACACTAAAACTAACAAAATATGTGACATAATAATAAAAAATAGCAGGTGAAATAGTATATAAGTAACAGTTTAAGCAAAAATTGTAGCAATAATTAGAGAACTGAGGATGACGTAAGTCGAAATCGATATTCAATAAAATAAAAATCGAATTCAAATTGTTACTATAATGAAGTTTATATTATTAATAAAATAAAAAATTAATAAAAATAAACAGTAAAAAGTATATTTTTAAATATTGCATTTTTATTCAAAAGTGACAGAAGCACACAAACAGTGAATAATATGGAAAACCATAATAACACATATAATTTTTTACGGTATCATTTCTACTCTAAAATTATTTAAAAACCAAAACAATACAGTTATAAACTACCCTAATGGTAATTATTTGAGTCAATACAAGATTGGTGAAGGTAAATGTTATTATTATGAGTATTTTTCTTGTTAAATGGAACCTCTTGAGTGGATATTTGAAATTATGTGGTGGGAAACTTTTTTTTAAGGGGAAATTTAAGCTGGTATTCGTATGGAAATTTGGCCCTAAAATTATGATTAATAATAATTTTAGCTATCGAGGACTTTAAATCATATTATTTTTATATGGTTTTAAATAGGTTTCTGTTTATATCTGATTACAATTATTCAAAAAAACTCATCATATGGCCTCTGGCACAGGATAATCTCTATGAAGTAATATCTCTAAAATCTTTTATTTAAAAAAAAGAAAGAAAATATTAAAAAAAATATATCCATGTGTATGGTTATGAAAAATATAAAAAATAAAAAAGTATCAAATTAAATAGTATTAAATTAAAAAAAAACGTAACTTAATATGATGTAGAATGCAGTACGTTGAATATTCTTGTCCAATTAAAAAAGCAGCTAGCCTGCTTAGTAGCAACAGGATTGGTTATTTTTTGATTATCAATTCCAACAACTTATTCCAAGTTCTTTTTATCATCACCAAGATTTCCAACAAGCAATTCACAGTGTCATGCAATCAGGCGCCAGTACGCAATCAGGCTGACTCACGAATTTCTATGCAAATTCAATTACAACTAAATATTTATAAACATATTTTTCTCGAAAATTCTTTTTGTTTTTGAAATTTCAAGATTTAATATTGATCATTAGGACTTCCTTTGTAATTCAAAGTTAATTGTTTGTCACTGAAGTAAGCTTTCATTTAAAAACTAATTTTCACACGGGCAGTAAAATAAAAGCCAAACAAAACAATTTATAAATGTTGGAACGGCTCTTGATATATTCTTTTTTTTTTCTTATAGAATATTTTTTTAAGTATTCTCCTTTTTGTTTCGTAGCCATCAAAGAAAAAACAAAATTTTTGTATTTAACATTGTTTATACTTTTATCTGATTAATCAGACCAAAAACACATGAAAATGTTTTATTTAAATTATGGCTCACAATTTCCTTATATTGTTAAATAAAACAAAACTTTAATTAATTCCAATTTATGTAACTGATATTCCAAATCAAAGTTAAAAACTTAGCTAACAATTTGAATCAATGTATTTTTACACAATGACTCGGTTTTTTGAAAAGGCTTTCTATTTATCTCTTTTGCTTTGGTTTTTTTTTATTCCATTCAACATCAAAAATTACCCCATACATTGAACATCTGTCGTTTATGAAAAATCAAATGAAACAAATACAAAAAAAATTATTCAAACAAACCGTCTCAAATCATAACAATAAGGTCCTTCAAAATTTAATCAATTATTAATATTGCGAACATATTTTAGTTCAAACATCACTAAATGAAGTACCTTATTAATGATAACAAGATCTGTGCAGAATCAATATACTCTATTTCGTTATCTGTTCATTAAAAAAAATTTATTTGTTTCCCATTAAAAAAATAAAATAACACAACAATTGATTATATACCGAAATACAAGATCCCTTAATTGAGTTCAAATGTATGATAAACTAAGATATGAATTTAGTTACACCGTGAAACGTTGTATACGATCAGATGTTATTTATTAAATGATCTTAAGTTATTTGATATCACGGAATGTAGTTATGATAATGAGTTGACTGTTCGTTTTAGATTTTAAAAGAAATTATCTACTGAACAGATTTATGAAAAGCTTATTTCTGTTATTTTGTTTTTTGGCTTTGAAAGATTTCATTTGTGGTGAAAAAAAATACATAGAGATATCAAACAGTATAATAAGTGAAAATATATCTAATATTTTGATAAAAAAAATGTGATCATTGTGAAAATTTTCATTGTTTTTCTAGTATAATACCAATGGTTTATGAATATAGCATGTTAGTAAATTGAAAACGATGTGACTTATAACAATTTAATTGTTTATTATGAAATATGAGTATTTATATGAAATATAACAATTAGAAATATAATGTTTTTTATTAACCGAATTAACATGTTTAGCATTGAATCCCACAACACAAGTTAAAATGCATCCAAATCTGCGTTAAAAGCAGATATAACCACAGGTAAATATCAACTCTATTAACTACGTATCTCGAATAATTTGCTGTTCATTAATTTTTACTATCAAAATTCGCCGATGTATATAGATTTATTTAAGCAATAAAGACGGCTTGTCCCTACTACACAATTAAAAATAATGTTGATCATCCAGAAAAATTACACATAAAGTGTACTAAAAACATTAAATTACTAATTTGAATTTTATTGAAGTATTAATTATAATGGTTAGGAAATTTGTAGACAACTCCAAAAAATGTTTGGCATAACATGCCAGTCCATGAAAAATAATAACCTTTTTTAAAAAAAATATTAAAAAAACACAGTATCCTAAACCGAAAAAACACTCTTACTGACCTTATTATTAACTATCTCAATGCTCTTATGTTAATAACTATTTATTTCAATCAAATAAATTTGTGAGTGTTCCCTTAAATTTTGCTTGCCACCCCAAATCATAGATATATAGTTTACGGTCATTACTCTTAAATAAAGTAAATAGTTTTTGCTTGAATAATTCCATTGTAGTAATATCAATTTGAGTTAATAAGTTAGTTTTATTTAATTAAATATAGAATTAATTAAATATTTTACCTTATTATTTTATTTGAAAATTATTTCTTAAATAAGGAACTATAACAGATAAAACAAAATATATTCATTTCTGACTAATTAGCATATCAGTCAGAGATAAAATGATATAAATTTTGAACTTTACACTTGTGAAGTAAATAAACTTTAAGTTTTAAAATTTATGTAATGTAACTCTGTTGATCCTATTATGGCATTAATGCACTTGATAAAAATTTTTACGGCTAATTACAATTTTTAATAAGAATAAAATATTTATAAATTTTTGACAGTTCAGTGTAACTAATATCGATAATTGGCAACAAAATGATGTTGTTGTTCCTTTTTTTTTTCTCAAATTACAACTTCGTGACTAAATTATATATTTTTACAATTCAACATATTATATTTCAATTTTCTACAAAAAAAAATATCACCACCACAACAAAGCTTAAATACCTACCCTTTGAATCCGTAATACTTTACATATTCGTTTATAAAATTAAATAAAATGATTTCGTTTACCCATTTTAAACTTCGTCTCAAGAATTATTTATACATAATACTGTAAAAAATTACATTATTATCGTTCTCGTTGTTTTCGGTTGGATTAAGGATTTAAATGTTATTGAAAAACCATATGTGAGGTTGGTTGCTATGATAGATTGTAGACAAAAAATTGAGTTTTGTATGGAAGGGAAAATTTAAAAGAAATTTGTAATTATTGTAACAGTTTAAAAAAAGAAATAAAAATGTATTTGGAATTAAATCATTATCTCTTTTGCATAATGGATTAATAGGGATAGGGGCCGGTTCTTGTTATAAATAACGTTTTGGTGATTTTCAAATATTTTTCGCTATGAAACAATATTAAGGTAACACATTAAATCAATTAAACAGTTTCTACAAAATTTTTGCTATTTTTCTGTAACAATTATAATTTGTTTGAAGCCTATATATAATATATATTCTACACAATTGAGTGTTATTTGTGCAATATAACCAAATAATAACACTTTTGATCCTTTTTGGTTTCTTAAGATATAATCTATAGAAAATTGGATGTCACGTGCTAATATTTGAACGCTATCGATTTTCTTAAAAAGAATTTTCTTACAATTAAAATGAAGTATGAACGTGATATTGGTTTTAGAAAAGATAAATTAAACGATTATGACGATAATTAGAGAGAAAATTTGGTGCATTCCTTTAAGGCATAATATATTTATAAAGAAGCCACGTTTTCTACCGACTTGTATTTTAGTGAACTGATAAATTTAATATCTTCTATATTAAAAGATTTAGAAATCGTTTTTCATTCTTTTGATTTCTTATTTGCTTGAAAATGGATGATACCCAAGTAACACCACGTGTTTTATGTAGACTTTTCTGATAACTTTTAGTCGCATTTAAGTTACACGGAAAAATTCTAATTAATACTAGCTTAGTCATAAAAACTTGTTTTAATATATTGGCAAGAAAATCATAATTTAGAGTTTTCTAGACTTTCTATGACTAATAGTCTTTACTTATGTCAAAAACATTTTTTTTGGGTGAGGTGACCATGTTACAATAGCCTGACATGTAGACTGTTAAGTCCTTTATGCCATATCCTCATATTCAAGAGCTGAAGAACTTTTTGAAAATGTTCAATAGCCTTGAATATTCAGCTTTGTAGAAATGTTCTATCTATAGATAGTTTGATCCTAACATGTCGTGTCGGAGTCCTAAGAGAGCCAAACATTCTTCCACAATATGAAGGACTATTTCATCTTCTTCAAGACAAAAATGGCATGTTCGATCATTTTCGAATAGAAGCCGTACCATAAGATTTATTTACATGATGGTGACCTGTTAGTAGTCCCACCATTAGCCTGCACTCTGACTGGGTGAGATTTAGCAAAATTCGGTTTGCTAGCTCATCTCTGGAGTAAACATCTTGGAGACCTTGCATCGTTCATTGTCAGAGCAGCCTGGCTATCAGTAACAATAATAATGACCTAGCCAGACCACTTAAGCTCTGTCACTTGCCTCTAGGGTTTCTCATTTTTAGGCAATTATTGAATCCTGGGAAACGAGAATAGAAACCCGGGTTTTGACATTTAATATACTTAAAAAATTTGTAAAAACTTGTAAAAAAACTTTTAAAAACAAATAATATATTCATTTCTTTTTTTTTCATTTGAATTTTGAGGTTTGAGGTTTTAATTTAAAATTACATAAATTTGTATCGTGTTCATATGGCATGCCTTCAAATGCTAGTTTTTTGTCTTTATCAGTACTGTCATCATTATTTGTTATATACCTTTAATGTCGCTTTCATCACCTAATAAATAGTTTACTCGGTACTTCAGATTTTTTTCCATTAAAAATTCTGTTCAAGCAGAACCAAAAAGTGTATCCAAAACAGTTAGATGAATTTCATGTATGTAGCATTGTAAAATGAAGACAAGAGTTAACTTCTCAAATATAACCATAACGGTAGCTCTATTAGTTATGATTGCAATAATATTTGTAGATAAATTCAAATTAAATTCTAAGCCCCTCATTAACTTTATCGAAAATTTTTTACGCTACACGTCTTTCTTTAATTCTTATTCAAATCCCAGATTTTCGAATATTCTATCATTGCACATAAAATTAATATATATGTTTTTACGTTCATCTGTAGTTAAACAAAATTTTTGATCAAAAATCAAAATTTCACTCTTATGAGAAAGAACTCGGAATTGAACTTTTTCCCGAGAAATCGAAAATAGATCTTTTTGTGAATTTCAAGGGAAATCGGGAACGAGAAATCTCAGGAGAGAAACCTTACTTGTCTCGATGATGCATTTATAGAGAATAACTCAGCCTGAAAGACTGTGCAGTATTCATCAAGTTGAAATTTCAGCTCAAGATCTTTATTACTGAAGTAGACAGCAGTTTCTGCAACATTTTCAGTAAAAAATCCATCTATGTAGAAGTCCAACGTATTAACCACACTGCCCAAAAACAAATCAGCTACAGAGCGGTACTCCATCATTGGAATTACATATTTATACTGCTTTTGAAAGGCAGTTAAAGTTACTGTGTCATCAGTTGGCATGGATTAAACTCAGAGTTGTTCTTCTAGATCCCTTCATAGCGCTTGATAATTTTTGCAACAGTACCTGGTGATTCGCAGGAGTTCAAGCCATCTTGTAGCCTTAAGAGTCTCCATTTGTACAAAAACGCAAGGTTGGTAGCCGTGTTAATGCCTCCAAACTCGCTGTAGGTGTTGTCCAGCAAGCACTAGTGAAATATAAGCAAGCAAGTCTTTGACCCGTCTTCAGTTTTCTAATCGCTTTCCCATCAAAAGATCTCCAGAGCTATGTAAGGGACCATGGCTAACAATGGGTTTGACAACTACTTCATACAGCCAGTAGACCACTCCAAAGTCAGCTTCCATTTGCCTCTAAAAGCCTTCTTGCACCGTTGCAGAACTCGAGTTGAACAGCCCAATTAAGCCGCTTGTCTAGAGTATAACACGTTTATATATTGCTTTTATTATTCTGGTTCTTCTGATTGGTTTGACTTCGTGGGTGTTTTTGTAGAGTTGCATCATCCAGGTACTGCGCAAACAAATCAATTAGAACAAACTAACACCACCCATTTACTTTAGATCAAAGCCTCCGATTTTTTTCATTGCCCAATTCATTCACGCCATATCAAAAAATTTATGGTGATTTTTTGTATACTGAGTTTTAATTTCAAATTGGCTCTACAAGTTCACAATTTTTTCTATGCTAAAAAATGAATCAGGCTTTTGTATTGGAGTTTTTTGTGCTCGGAGTGAATGAATTAAATGAATAAAGTTGTAAATTTATGAGTGGTGATTCCATTTGTAAAATATGAAAGGGCTGAAATCTCAAGGCTCTGGGATATCAAAACTTCAGTCTGGCTTAAGGATTTTGATAAAGTTTTCGGCAAAACACTTTTATGAGGACATGGTTTTTAGTTTTGGTCAGCGATGTATATCAAACATAAAACTCTTTGTTAAAGTATATGTATTTTTTTATCTCTATTTAGAAATTTATTACAAAACTAACACGAAACGTTGCCAGAAAATTATAACTGATCATAAATCAACATAATTTAGTGACAATCAGCAAACTACTCAAAACCTTTTCATATAGCGTTTCGAGAAAATCAAAGATTCATATTTCTTTCAAATTCCAAAAATATTGTAAAAATTAAATAAAATCAAAAATTCTAAAAATATTACAAAAATTATTTCAAAATTAAAGATTAAAAATTTTCCAAAAATTCTAAATATATTACAAAAATTATAACAAAATTAACAATTGAAACTTATTTCAAAATTCCAAAAATTAGAATAAAATCAAATATCTAACCTTTTCTAAATTTTTTAAAAATTCAAACTTTTTCAAAATTCAACTTTTTTTTTTAAACATGATTCTAAAAGTATTACCAAAGTTTTAACAAAATCAAAAATTTGAAACTTTTTTCGAAATTCCAAAAATTATGATAAAATCAATAATTTTAAAATTTTTCAAAATTCTAAAAATATCTAAGTCTAAAGTCTAAAAATATTCCAAAAATTCTTACAAAATCAAAAATTGAAACTTTTTTCAAAATTCTAAATATATATATAAATTTCGAAAATTCTATTTTTTTTTTCAAATTGTAAAAATATTGCAAAAATTATAACAACATCAAAAGTTAAAAACTTTTTCCAAAATTCTTAATATATAAAAATTATTACAAAATCAAAAATACAAACTTTTTTCAAAATTCCAAAAATATTTCAAAAACTATAACAAATTAAAAAATTTCCATTTCCAATTTTATGTCCAATTACATTCATACAAACAACTAATTTTTTTTCCAAAAAATTTGGCTAAAAAAAATATGAATTAATTTTTTTGACACACTTGACAATATTTTTTGACAAACTTATAATGCAATAAAATTCTGAATAATAATAATTTATTTATTTATTTATTATTTATTTATTTATATCTTTTCATATTCCCTAATTACAACATATTAACAACTTATAAAATTATAATTTAAAACAATTTTAAATTTAAAAAGGTTTTTTGATTTGGCTGATCTGGTTTTAAAAAAAAATTTTATTATGACAAAAAAATTATTATATAAAACAAAAACGCTTAACTTAATTGGTTGATTGAATATGATGATGCCTTAGTATGTTTGTTCTCCTCTTTCTGCTGCTCAAATTAATCCATATATTCAAGTAAATCCACGACTGACTACTGATGTTTCTGGTTTTTGTTCACCAAATTTTTTTCTTACAGCCCACAACTACTTGGTATGACCTTGTTTCACAGCAGTTGAAGATAATGCAACTAATTTATAACCAAAACCCTTTTAATTCAGAAGCAAGTGCCCAAAATTCCTCTTGTTAAAATATGTAGCTTTGAAAAACGGGAATTCTCAAAATTTCATTTCCCTAAGCCTTAACTCATTTTATTGTTTATTTTCCTTGGTATGTTTTTTTTGTTCATTTGCCGCATCTTTTGCATTAACAGAAAAACAATAATCAAAACCATATCTAATTCAGTTTTTTTATTACACAAAACTAGAAGGAAATTTCACTGTTTTATTAACTCTGTTATTTAAATATAAAAAAAAACAACTAGAGAGTGAAAAACTATCACAAAACAAGTTATTTTGTCAGACAACGATTTTGTTTTTTATTATATTAAAAACTAGTTATATATGAACAATTTAATGCCCGTCAGCCAAAAAAAATCTTTAGGAAGTTAAAACTTAACTTAACTTTTTTTGTGAACAATTAAGCTTAAGTACATATTGGAAATCACTTGATTTGTGCAATTCGAAATAACTTTTCATTTTCTCTAAAATTCCTTCAGAAAAATTACTTATATTTTTGCATCGCTTCACCGAACGAGTTTTTTCTTTAAAAGGAATCCATTTGTCTCATCGTTGTGATTAGTTGTTTCATTTTATCAAATAAATACTATCCATACAAACGAATCTGCAGTGTATAAAAGAATTAGGTAGAGACAAATTATTAATATTAACCCTATCAAATTAAAATAACATAGGGTCCTTTACAATTTAACCACGTTTTAAAATTGCGTACATTCTTCATTTATAATAATGTAAAATAAAGGACCTTATTAATGATTCAACACAAACGCCTACGCAGAATCAACTTACTTTATTTTATTATCTGTTTACCGAAAAACATATATTTGTTTCACATCGAAAAAAAAAATAAAATAAAAAACACAATTGATTATGTGCCGAAATATAAGTTCTGTTAATAGATTTGAAATGAAAGATATACATTACAGCGGACCGTCATAAGCCGACAGATGTTATTTATGAAACGATTCTTAAATTGTTTGATAGTTCGGAATGAATGTACGTTTAATGTGCAGGTTGTCTGTCTTAGATTGTAAAAGAAATGTCTACCGAACAGATTTTGTTGGTTGTTACAAAGATAATAAAAATGAAGTTAATTAGTGGAATCTAAATTCAACATCTAGTTTTTTGAGAGGAAATAAGAGCAAATAAGAACCTTATTTTATTATAGTTTCCCGTTTCAATAATTTTGTTTTCTAAATAAAAGTCCAATTATTTACAGTGTTTTGAATCTATATTGCTAGTTACTTCCATACGTTTTTCTTATACTCTAATACCAAACTTAAACGAAACATCTGATATGGATTCAATTTGCAATTATAACTCAATATTTTAAGTTTTCTTTTTTAATCGCTATCAGCATTATTCCAATTTAAAACTTTATTTATTTATACTGTAAAATTCAACAAGATAATAATAAAAGAACGTATCCACCCTAGAAATGACAACAACAATTGAGTTAACACAATGTAGAAAAGAACATTGTGTAAAATTACAATATTATTATGTTAATCGCTTTGAATAGAAAATTAATTTTCTTCGTTTTTCTATTTATTTTTTTCATTTTGATGAATTTTTTTATAAGTTAGATAACATTGTTATAATTTACGTGCTGAGAGATATACGTATATTTAAATGAGTTTTGAAAGCTCCATCCAACAGAATTCAACTTCAAATTTCTATGAATAATAAGTAACATCACTTTCAATTTTTTTTTGTTTTTAAATTCTTCTGAATTATTATTTTATTAAATAAAATAATTATGTAGGAGTGAATGCATTCGTTGGAGAGGAATTTTAATTGAATGAGTTAAAAGAGTTTGAACAAAATGAACAGGGAAATAATGTTTTGGCTAGCCATATAGTTAAAGAATATTTTTCTAGTAATTAAAAAACATTTAATTGGTAAAGTACCGATTGTGATAATTTACCAGTCTGTGATAGTTTTAATTTTAATAAATTAAAATCTTTTTATTTAATTGAAAACTCATTACATATTTTAAAGACCCTATTAAAGTCAACCGAAAGTTTCCAGCCGAAAGTCGATAAAGTAGATTGTTAATAAAATATCATCTGAAAAAGACAACAGTAACTAAAAAATAGACAATATCTTAGAGGTGGTCAAATAGCTATTTATGTACTAAGGGCGTATGTCTTTTCCGCTTGAGAGTAAAATTGTTGCTAGAAGCGTTGGCCGAGAGAAACAATCACTTGCAAAAAGATGCTTTATGCCCGAATTGCAAACAAGAATAAAAAAAATAAATAAAAAAATTTAAAAAACACACTTTTTGAAAAACGAACTAAAAAGTAGAAAATAAATTTTGCATCAACACCAGCGTTATGTCTTTTATAATTATATTTTCTTTGAAATTGTAAGAAGAAAAAATATTTAAATGGTATTTAACACATCTTAGCATAGATGCAAATATTAAATTTTTGACTAATTTAAAATGCTAATTTTCGATTGACAAACAGTTTTCCGTTCCCATTTGTTACATAAAATAAAAGTGGGTGACGCATGCATTAATATAGAAAAGGAACAAATGTATTTTATATTACTCTCTAACTAGAGAGACTACCAACGTTTATTCCCTTTCCTTTCTGAATGCGCCACCCACTTTTATTTTATGTAACATATGGGAACGGAAAACTGTTTGTCAATCGAAAATTAGCATTTTAAATTAAATTGTTAAATACCATTTAAATATTTTTTCTTCTTACAATTTCAAAGGAAATATAATTATAAAAGACATAACGCTGGTGTTAATGCAAAATTTATTTTCTACTTTTTAGTTCGTTTTTCAAAAAGTGTGTTTTTTAAATTTTTTTATTTATTTTTTTATTTTAGAGTTTTTAGTTATATATTTTTACCTACAAATAAGTTAACCACATTATTTCACAGAAAATACACCATAAGTAAAACTAGCAAATAAATCACTTACCGAAAATTTAATATTGTTTGAAATTTAAAGTAATTTTAATAAGGTTAATTGCACTATAATAATTGTAATTATGTTATTTAAACATCCAGTGTAAAATTTTAGTACGTTTCTTTGCTCATTGTATTAATTTTACGTTGTACATAAATTATTTAATATGAGATTTCGCAAATGTCAGGTTTTTTTCGGAAAAAAGGTCTGAATTATAGAGCTTTTTCCTTAAAATTCGAATCGTTATATTACTGTATGTAATTGACAGATTACATACAGCAATGATAATTAGAAATCATTAATTATGTATTAAAATGTATTGAAAAAATAATAATTATGCAACTATAGTAAAAAAAACTTAACGAGAACACAAAACAATCTGGATTTAGAAGAAATAACAATTATTCAAAATTTTCGAAATACAAATCACTCATTATTTACAATTTAAGGCCATTTTTTCATATAAAAATGACAAAAATGTGTAATTTGTCCTCTATTATAATGAGATACTCAGTATGAGCAAAATTTCAGCGCGGTAAATGAGTCATTCAGATCTTATGGATTTTCATATTTTCATACATAATAACTGATTTTTAATTATCATTGCTGTATGTAATCTGTCAAATACACCAAAATAAAGATTTGAACTTTAAGAAAAAAGGTCTATAAGCTTTAGATTAGAACGAAATGTCATACTTTTATTTTTTTTTTGTGTACATTATTTATAATGTAAGGCCTTTTATCCATATAAAATGACACAAACATGTATGATGTCTATGATTATAATGATATACACAGTATTACCAAAATTCCTTCGATCAAAATGATTCAACCAGAGGATGAGGATTTTAGTGCAATTCTTGTCTTTCAGAATGAAGAAAAATTTGAATTTTTTTTCTTCAGATTTATAAAGTTTTTTGCTTTAAAAGTTTTAGAAATACGTACTGACTGCTTCAACAAACTTGTCTTTTCAATTTGGGATCAATCACATAATGGGAAGTTACTGAAAAAAGAATCACAAAATTCCACCCATCAAAGCTCTCAAGAGTCAAGTTAAATAAAAGTGTGTAAAAATACATATATTTACACAAAACAGTAAAATAGTTTTTAGAAAATTATTTTATCCAAGTAGTTTTTCAAAATAATAGTAATAATAACAACTTTTTTCTATGCGAAAAGTAAACTCACTAGTGTAAAAAAATAACAAATTATAGTTGCTATGGTTTTTCATATAATTTTACAAAGTATTTTAAGCAACGTAACCATGAAAAAATAGAATATGAATTTTAAATTGTTAATTCTCGTTGTTCATGTTTTATATGAACATCGTTAAAAAGTTATCGATCATCACTTTTTAACGATGTTCATATAAAACATGAACAACGAGAATTAACAATAACAACAACGATCAGGCAGAAGTATAAAACCAATATATATTCAGCCAACAAACAATAATGAATTTTAAATGTTTTGTTGTCGATTTATAACTTTATAATTTATAGTAAATATCGATTATATATTGGTATCATAGAAAAAATTGCATTTCCTACGCGAGATAGAAACGTTTTTCGTTCGTAAACATGTGTCACTCGACGCTAGCGCGTCTCGTGAACAAATGTTAGCTCACGAAAAAAACAATGTTTTCATCTCTTGTAGGAAAATATACTATATTTTTCACTATTGTCGTGTTCTTTGGCTTGATCGAAAAAAGATTGATTTTTTTGCTTGCCAACGAACAGCATAAAACAAATCAATCTACTTTTGTAAATGTAGTAGTAAATTGTTTTGTCTTTTTGTTCTATCATTGATATGTTTGGTTATGTTTACATTTGAAAATGATAGATTTTACGTTTTCATTTTATTTGTAATAACTTTATTATTAATTAGTAATTTGAATAATAATAAATTATAATTAAACAAAATAATAGTAATAATTAAAATGGCGGTTTTTTTGTTTACATAAATTTGACAATTAAAAATAATATTTCAATGTATTTGTAAAATCTACCAAAAAATCTAGATATTTAAAACTTGATCAAGATCAAAAACTAAATCAATCTTTTTTTGCCAAAGAACATAAACTGACAGCTAATTTGATCTGACAGCTAATTTTTTTGATCTCAGATCAATTTTTTTTGCCAAACAACACGACATATAAAACATTTATTAAACTAAAACATTTATTTTTATCAAGTATTTGATAGCATGATTTTGCGTTTTAATTGATCAATTTGTTTTTTAGTTCAAATTGTATTATAATTCCCTTGGGAATTAGGAGTATCATTATTATTTCGGTAACTAAGGTCTAAACGACTCATATTATATCAGTAAACATAAAGTTATTTATGTATCACGTGAATTATTAGATGTCAATTATCTTGTGAAACTTACTAACCCTCGTACTAGAGGCCCTCTGGTAGTAAACGTTTCCCGCGGGAATAACATCCTTATAATTTCCTTGATACATAAATAACTATTATGCATTGTTATTTCAATTTAGGCATTGTTATTTCAGTTTTGGCATTGTTATTTCAATAGAAAAAAATGTAGGGGCTGAAATCTCACAGCTCTGAGATATCAAGACTTCAGTCTGAATTAAGGATTTTGATATAGTTTTCGGCAAAAAAATTTTATGAGGACATGGTTGTTAGTTTTGGGCAGCGATGTATGTCAAACATAATTCTTTGTTAAAGTACAAGTATTTTTTTTAATCTCTCTTTAGAAATTTATTACAAAACTAACACGAAACATCAATACGTTGCCGGAAAATTATAATCAAAATTCCAAACATATTGTTAAATTAAATAAAATCAAACTTTTTCATAATTCCAAAAATATTCCAAAAATTAGAATGAAATCAAATATTTAAACTTTTTCTAAATTCCGATAATATTCCAAAAATTCTTAAAAATTAAACTTCACCAAAATTCTAAAAATATTGCAAATATTATTACAAAATCAAAAATTAAAAGTTTTTTCAAAATTCCAAAAATTAAAATAAAATCAAAATTTAAAATTTTTCAAAATTCTAAAAATATTCCAAAAATTCTTACAAAATCAAAAAATGAAACTTTTTTCAAAATTCTAAATATATGTAAATATATAAAATTCAAAAATTCTATTTTTTTCCAAAATTCTAAAAATATTGCAAAAATTATAACAAAATCAAAAATTGAAACCTTTTTCAAAATTCCAAAAATATTCCAAAAATTAGAATGAAATCAAATATTTAAACTTTTTCTAAATTCCAATAATAATCCAAAAATTCTTCAGAATTCAAACTTTTTCCAAAATTCTAAAAATATTGTTAAATTAAATAAAATCAAACATTTTCAAAATTCAAAAAATATTCCAAAAATTAGAATGGAATCAAATATTTAAACTTTTTCTAAATTCCGATAGTATTCCAAAAATTCTTAAAAATTTAAACTTTTCCAAAATTCTAAAAATATTGCAAAAATATTTACAAAATCAAAAATTGAAAATTTTTTCAAAATTGCAAAAATTATTATAAAATCAAAAATTAAAAATTTTTCAAAATTCTAAAAATATTCCAAAAATTCTTACAAAATCAAAAATTAAAACTTTTTCCGAAATTCTAAAAATATTGCAAAAATTATTACAAAATCATAAATACAAACTTTTTCAAAATTCCAAAAATATTTCAAAAACTATAACAAATTCAAAAATTTCCAGGTTCACTATCATTTTCAATTACATTTACGTCATAAAAACAGCTACATTTATTTTTCCAAAAAATTGGCTAAAAAAATAAATGAAGTCATTTTTTGACACACTTGACATTATTTTTTTGACAAACTTATAATGCCATAATTCTCTATAATAATAATAAAATTCATGTCATACAAACTATTAATTTTATTTTTTTCTAAAAAAAATTGGGTAAGTAATAAATAAAACCTTTCTTTTGACACACTTGACAACATTTTGTTGACAAACTTATAATGCCATAATTCTCAATAATAATAATAAAATTTCATTTCAAGCAAACAATTTTATTTTTTTCCAAAAAATTGGGTAAAAAAATAAATAAAAATCTTTCCTTTCACACACTTGACAACATTTTTTTGACAAACCTATAATGCCATAATTCTCAATAATTATAATAAAACCGAAGTAATTTCATTTCAAACAAACAACTTTATTTTTTTCCAAAAAATTAGGTAAAAAAAGAAATAAAAATCTTTCTTTCGACAACATTTTTTTGACAAACTTATAATGCAATAATCTAGTTTTTGATCTCACATACCAATCCCTACCATCAAGATTCGGCTGAGACTCGGCTAACGCCTCGATTTGCAAACTCCAAATTCGTCCAAAATCTTTAGCTTTACGTCCTTGCATCATAATGTACTATTAAACCTTTTGATTGCAGTACTTTTAAAAGAATATTATTTAAAGTTGCAGGCGGCAATTTACTAGTTAATTAACCTACATAAAAATTTTAATAAAAATCGTAAGTAATTACTTACCGACTTGTGATTTGTAAACGAAACTAACTAAGTTTATTTACGAGCCAGTAAACATGAAAATTCGCCTGATCGTGCAAAAAGTAATTTTAAAACAGAATTTGATTAAAGTTTCATGTGGTAAATCTCGGAAAATTCGGGTTTCTGGAGATTAATCGAATAGATGATCTATTTACTCGACGTCTGGAGATTAATCGAATAGATGAAAATGGTTCATATAGTAATCTCTGGAAAAAAATATTGGTTCAAGTTTTATGTGGGAAATCTTGGAAAATTCGATTTTCTAAATTTTTTCTTAGCACTGTAAAAATCCTGGCTTTAAGGTGTGATGTCTGCAAATAAATCGAATTGATGACAATGAGTCTAAAGCTGTAAATAACTGCGCTATTATATTATGTCTGTGTGTTCATCAGATTTGAAAGATGTTGAAGTTGGCTGAAGAGATGATCCAGATACGGGTAGAGGCGATGAAAATTGCTGAGATGAGTTTTGGTATTCCGTAAATTTAACTAATGAAGCTTCCAAATTTAAATTATTACATTTGACGGATCAGCTCATTAAATTTTACGCTTATTTTCAGGTATTAGTAAATAAAACAATTAAGTTTGAAATATAGTTATCTATTTTTAAACTTCTTGTTAAAATGTTTTCACTACTTTTTAATGTGAATAATTAAAAGTAAACATAAATTATTTCGTACCCCCCTTTCACTACAACTTTGACACAATATCTGCAAATGTTTAAGGAGCACACAATGTGAAATTACATGTTCATATTACTATTGTTTTAATTACTCAAATAAGCTTAAAGAACATCAATTATTTAACTTGATAGGCACTGGCAAAATATATTATTTATATTAATTATATGATTAATTATATGAATTCTTAATAATGAGAAAACAAAAATCTTAATAATGTATTTTGAAATGAATACTAGATGAATAATAATTTTGTGAAAACTAGATAGAAAAAATTGTACCTAAAATTTTATTAATCTATTGCTAAAATATTGAAACGAATTTGAAGAAGATTTTCAAATTAAACGCAAACGATTAAATATAAAGTCACCACATAACAATCCCAGACATAACAGGCCAGAAGAACGAGAGAAACTAGTAAATTAACAGTTTAAAAAGTGGGAATTTAACAGTGAAAAGAATGGGTACAACAAAAAAAGATAATATAAGCATTACTGACAATTTAACACAGCTAGGAAAAGAATTGCGGCAGTGTTTGACGACAGTGAGAACACAAAAATCAAAAACATCCTACAAGACAGCACTGTAGGTAATATTTTGTTTCAAATTTTCAAAACACCGGTCAATAAAATTTAATAGTTTTCGGGGTATTTTGATGGTCCTTCCAGATTTAGAAACTTGTTGATTGGGACTAATAAGTACAGCAGGCTGAACATTAAATGCTACTTTCTTTTTAGGTTGCTTTGCTGATACTAAATTAGATTTATTCACACCAGTTGCATCTGATTGTTGCAGATTTGCAGAAAAATTAAGAAAATTAGGATTCAGACAAGAATCAGTATGATCAGCTGGAATTAATTTGTATGAAAAATTGTTTTGGTTGCTGCTTTTAGAAAATTTAGAAAAATCGTTACGATTTAATTTAGCGGTTGAATCTGGTTGATTCAAAAAAGTTGCTTTAGCGAGAGAAATGAATTGCTCATCGCCTGAATTATCATGATAACATGGTTTAAGTCGATCAATTGAGATTTTGGCTGCTTTGCCATTAATTTTTATATTGAAGTTTTTATTTTTGCGACATAAAACTTTGAAAGGACAAGTGTAGGGGGCTTGTAATCATCTCCTTACAGCGTGGTGAAGGAGAGTTATGTGGTGACTTTTTATTTAATCGTTTGCGTTTAATTTTGAAATGAATTTTGGATGAATAATAATTTTTATGAAAACTAGATAGAAAAAATTGTATGTAAAATTTTATTATTGCTAAAAGATTAAAACGAATATAAAGATAATTTCAAATTTTACGCAAACGATTAAATAAAAAATCACCACAGGTCTATAGCAATCTTTTGGAAAAATATTGGGTCAAGTTTCATGTGGGAAATCTCGAAAAATTTGATTTTCTTAATGATGCGGCGTCGATGAGAGGTGGACTGTATTTTTTTTCTTGACAATATATTTTGATGTGAGTTGGTTGGCACATCAACTTCCAACACCGTGATGCAAATATCAAGGTAATGTGAGACCCAGAGAAATACAGAGACTAATATCGACTCATATAATAGTTGAAAATCATGTACATATGAGATGTTTTGATTGAAGCAATGACGAAAATGTCTCAGCTCATATAATAGTTGAAATTATGTAAGTGTGATGAATGATGCAATGATGAAAATATCTCAGCTCATATAATAATTGAAGTTATGCAAACGAGATGATTAACAGAAGTAATGACGAAAATATCAGCTCATATAATAGTTGAAGTTATGCACATATGAAATGAAAATATCAGCTCGTTTAATATTTGAAGTTATGTAATTGCGATGATTCACTGAAGTAATGACGAAAATATCAGATCATATAATAGTTGAGATTATGTACATATGAGATAAACTATGCAATGATGAAAATGTCAGCTCATATAATAGTTGAAGTTATGTACATATGAAATGAAAATATCAGCTCGTTTAATATTTGAAGTTATGTAATTGCGATGATTCACTGAAGTAATGACGAAAATATCAGATCATATAATAGTTGAGATTATGTACATATGAGATAAACTATGCAATGATGAAAATGTCAGCTCATATAATAGTTGAAGTTATGTACATATGAAATGAAAATATCAGCTCGTTTAATATTTGAAGTTATGTAATTGCGATGATTCACTGAAGTAATGACGAAAATATCAGATCATATAATAGTTGAGATTATGTACATATGAGATGAACTATGCAATGATGAAAATATCAGCTCATATAATAGTTGAAGTTATGTACATATGACATGAACTATGCAATGATGAAAATATCAGCTCATATAATATTTGAAGTTATGTAATTGCGATGATTCACTGAAGTAATGACGAAAACATCAGATCATATAATAGTTGAGATTATGTACATATGAGATGAACTATGCAATGATGAAAATATCAGCTCATATAATATTTGAAGTTATGTAATTGCGATGATTCACTGAAGTAATGACGAAAACATCAGATCATATAATAGTTGAGATTATGTACATATGAGATGAACTATGCAATGATGAAAATATCAGCTCATATAATAGTTGAAGTTATGTACATATGACATGAACTATGCAATGATGAAAATATCAGCTCATATAATATTTGAAGTTATGTAATTGCGATGATTCACTGAAGTAATGACGAAAATATCAGATCATATAATAGTTGAGATTATGTACATATGAGATGAACTATGCAACGATGAAAATATCAGCTCATATAATAGTTGAAGTTATGTACATATGACATGAACTATGCAATGATGAAAATATCAGCTCATATAATATTTGGAGTTATGTAATTGCGATGATTCACTGAAGTAATGACGAAAACATCAGATCATATAATAGTTGAGATTATGTACATATGAGATGAACTATGCAATGATGAAAATATCAGCTCATATAATAGTTGAAGTTATGTACATATGAAATGAAAATATCAGCTCGTTTAATATTTGAAGTTATGTAATTGCGATGATTCACTGAAGTAATGACGAAAACATCAGATCATATAATAGTTGAGATTATGTACATATGAGATGAACTATGCAATGATGAAAATATCAGCTCATATAATAGTTGAAGTTATGTACATATGAAATGAAAATATCATGGACACATCACCCGTTCCAATCGATGAAACTTATACGAGGTTTTTTTTACTGCATGCACACTCGACGAATATTTGTCAGAGAAACAAGAAAAAACTATTTGGTTAAATTATATACATTAAAAACAACTGACCTGATGCACACAACTTTATAAAAACTTCATTTATTAATTTTACAATTACTAATTTTAACACATGGGAATACAAAATATTTAAAATTCACTTAAAAATAACAAAGAGAGAGCTTAGCTCATACTCAACCAACTACATGATATAACACAAAAACACTTTTTACTGACTATACTATTCAGATATAAATTCGTAAGAAATAAGAGCGCAAAACTACCAAAAACAGTCCATTTTATAGAAAGCCAAAACTCTACAAATCACAGCTGTCAAGTTTACCAACGATCTCGAAACTATCGAATTAATAATATAGAATAACGAACACATAAATTCAATGTGAAAATTGAAAATATCGAATGAATGATCAAAATATACCGAACACGTCAATTCAAAATTGAAAGTTTCGTTGACATTTCAAAAGGATTGTTTTGGTAATGTTTTGCATAATTTTATAAATCTTTAATTGGTTTTGTTTTGATTCTAATTTAAAATATTTTGATTTTTCAGGTAAACTATTTAACAATTCACGATAATGCGTGAACATACTGGCGACCTTAAAGTATTTACTTTAACAAAATGAAACGGTCCAGGCTGCGACATGGTTGCAATTACGTAATCCCTTAAAACCAGTTACGGACAGCAACTAAAGTAAATTTTAAGTGTATGAATATTCAGGGATCACTGTAGTCGAGGTGAGTGACTTGTCAGACTGAACAGACTGGTCGCAGAACATTGTTGCTTGAGTTACGTGGACGATTGCAAATATTAATTAGTGAAATATAAACCACCACTAGTTTGTAATTACTTGATACAACAAACTGCTGCAAATCTTCAACATCAAGATGTGAGATTACGCTGATTCGTGCTACTGAGCGTTTCAGAATGGATTCAGCTGGGTTAATGGAAATGACAATAGGCTCAATTTAAAATGACACAACGATTGTACAACGAAATTGAGCTGTCGGACACACTCTGTGACGAAGAGTAGACCACATGAATGCTGCTTGTTGGATATGCTGAAGATTACGAGCTTCAATGAAGTTGGCAATGGTGTGGAAGCAGAATTTTTAAAAACATCACAATCCGCTACGTGATACCATACATACGACGAAACCAAGCTCTAAAAGGATCAGCTGATGAGTTAATACCGATTTCCAACTGGACTGCTTTGAGACGAAACACGCGAACATGCATATGAACCATTTGTCAGTTGCAGTTGAGCACGCATCTTGAGCTAATAGAGGGGGCCTGCAAAGGTTAAATGTCAACGATTAAATTTCGGTGCTACAACCTGAATTATCAATTTGGCAGACGGAAATGACAAAATATAAAATTCTAATTCAAACGAAACCATTTTCGGTTTGTAACATAAACTAGACGAAAGACGCGTGAATATAACTAATGACTTTAATTCCTACTGAAGACAAACATTTTATTAAATTATAATTAAACCTATAACGGCTTAAGATACTACCGAACCATTAACTACCAAATATTGAATTAAAACGAATTCTAATGACGAATACTACTAAATACAAATGAGGCATGTTAGCCATTTTGCAAGGACACATTGGTTAACATTGGAAAAATTGTTTGATTTTGTCTCAACGACTATATGACGAAAGTGGGCTGTCAGACACACTCTGCCAAGGTAACGAAGAACGAGACAAGAGCGAACATCTGTAGGAATTATGATAGCAACAAGGAGAACGGCGAAACATTAATGAAGCTTACACATCCAGATACCAGCGGATGTTCGACGAACCAATATAAAACCTTCCATGTTAACTGATGACCGATGTGAATTGAATAACTAATTATTTCACATCTAATAACGATGAATTTGACAGGATTTGATGAATGAGTTGGTAATTCAATAATGTAACATGCGATGAATAGTATTTAATCTACTAGAATTTAATGGGTATAAAATAATTTAACAGGTTCCTAAAAATATAACAATCAAACTAATAAAATACGATGAATGGTGTTAGGGTACGGCGAAACGTACGAGAAAAATATCTAAAATATAAACGAACAACAATTTTATTCGGAAATCACATTCTACTAAGTACGACGAAACGAATAATGACTACAACTTTTGATGAACATTAAATTGAGAAACGAATTCTAGTAAGATATGACGAATAACCAATTACTACAAATGAGGCATGTATGCCTATTAGCAAGGTCAGAGCTAATTCACATTGAAGAAATTTGTTTGATTTTGTCTCAACGACTATACGACGAAGGTGGGCTGTGAGGCACACTCTGCCAAGGCAACGAAGAATGAGACAAGAGTGAACATCTGTTGGAATTATGATAGCAACAAGGAGAACGACGAAAAATTAATGAAGCTAACACATCCAAATACCAGCGAATGTTGGACAAACCAATATCAAAACTTCCATGTTGATTGACGAACGATGTGGATTAAATAATTAATTACTCGTCACCTAAAAACGGTGATTTTGAAATGATCCGATGAATAAATTGGTAATTTAATATTGGAACATCCGATGAATATGCTATTTAATCTACTAGAATCCGATGAATATAATACATAATATAACAGAATCCTAAAAATAACAATTAATCTAATCAGGTACGACGAATGATTTAAAAATACGACAGAACGGTTTTCTAAAATATTAGCGAAGACAACAATTGTATCTGGAAATCACATTCTACTAAGTACGACGAAAACGAATAGTGACTCCAACTATTAACGAAAAATCGCATTCCAACAAGGTACGACGAAAAACGAATAACGATTTTGAACATATTAACGAAGACAACAATTATATCTGGAGATCACATTCTACTAAGTACGACGAAACGAATAATGACTCCAATTATTAACGAACAATCGAATTCCAATAAGGCACGACGAAAAATGAATGACGATTTGCAACATAGTAGCGACGACAACAAATTTATTTGGAACTCAAATTCCATTAAAAAAAAGGTAAAGCTATTAGCTACTTTGGGTTTAGCATTTCGTGGTCATCTAGAAGGTATTGAGTCGAACAGAAAAAGAAATTTTATGACAAGCATTGAGTACCTATCCCAATTTGATGATTTTCTTAAAAATCATTTGGAGAGGTACAGCCATTCAGGAAAAGGTAATGTAAGTTATTTATCACATACCACATGCGATGAATTTATAAATTTAATGGGAACTGAAGTAAAAGAACACCTAATTCAAGAAATTCAGGACTCTTTTTATTATTCAATTATTGTTGATTCTACGCCAGACGTGAACCACACTGACCAACTAAGTTTTATATTAAGGTACATTGATAAAGTGGGCGATGCGAGAGAACGATTTTTGGATTTTTACAAATTGAAAATCACAATTCAGAATATCTAGCACAACTTATTTTGAAAACTTTAAACAATTTGTCTTTGGATATTAAAAATTGTCGCGGTCAAACATATATGGCCGGAAAATATAATGGTTTACAAGCCAGAATTAAAACTCTAAGTGAGACCGCCATTTTTATTCCTTGTACAAGTCATACGCTTAATTTAATTGGAAATTTAATGCTGCAGATGCCTATTCTACTGCGGTGTATTATTTTAACTTTATCCTAAATATATATGTATTCTTTTCTTCATATACTCACAGATGGAAGTTGCTTATTGATAATTTTTCCGATCCTAATTCCAAACATATTAAAAAATTAAGTGACACAAGTGACAAGATGGTCTGCAAGAGCTGATGCAGTATCCGCCTTGCGGTTTAATTACAAAAATATTAAAAGAGTTCTTATCCAAATTAGCGAAAATGAAGACCGCGAAAAACCGATTACTAAAGTTGTGGTTAAAAAATTAGCTAGCTCTTTCGATGAATATGATTTGCCTTATTAACCGTTCTATGGGATATATTATTGCAAAGAATCAATAGTACTAGAAAATCATTTCAAAATATTCAAACGAACTTATTACAAGGAGTAAAACTGTTTAATTCTTTGTCACAATTTATAAGGGATGTTCGGAATGATTTTGAGAGCATAGAAAAGCAAGCAAACTTATTAACAGACAATGTTAGCTACAAAGAAGGACGAAAAAGAAAACGCAAAATTATGTATGATGAATCATCTGCAAATGATACACAGGTAGTAGGACGAGAATTGTTTATTATAAATAGTCACAATATGATCTGTGATAGACTTGCCACTGAAATGTCTACCAGAACGTCCATACATGAAACTGTTTTAAATAATTTTAAATTATTTTTTGATCAAAATATATCCAGTGATGAAGTTGACAAGTGTATTTTAGAATTGTCAAATACATATGCGAGGGATATAGAAGTACAATATTTTAAAGACGAAGTACATCATTTTTTAAAATATATAAAAGAAGAGAACATAACTTGTCCATTTAAGATGTACAAGGTAATCATTGATGGCCTGCAATCTTCATTTCCCAATGTGGAAACTATTTTAAAAATATTTCTTACATTGCCGATATGCAACGCAAGTGGGGAACGATCTTTCTCCGTTCTGAAGCGGATAAAAAATTATTTAAGAAATAGTCTTAATCAAACTCATTTGCAAAATTTTTGGTAAAATTTTAGGCCCCAAAATTTTGTTCCGCCTCAGGCCCCTTAAAGGCATAATCCGCCACTGATTGTAATTATGTTATTTAAACATCCAGTGTAAAATGTTAGTACGTTTCTTTGCTCATTGTATTAATTTTAAGTTGTACATAAATTATTTAATATGAGATTTCGCAAATGTCAGGTTTTTTTCGGAAAAAAGGTCTGAATTATAGAGCTTTTTCCTTAAAATTCGAATCGTTATATTACTGTATGTAATTGACAGATTACATACAGCAATGATAATTAGAAATCATTAATTATGTATTAAAATGTATTGAAAAAATAATAATTATGCAACTATAGTAAAAAAAACTTAACGAGAACACAAAACAATCTGGATTTAGAAGAAATAACAATTATTTAAAATTTTCGAAATACAAATCACTCATTATTGACAATTTAAGGCCATTTTTTCATATAAAAATGACAAAAATGTGTAATTTGTCCTCTATTATAATGAGATACTCAGTATGAGCAAAATTTCAGCGCGGTAAATGAGTCATTCAGATCTTATGGATTTTCATATTTTCATACATAATAACTGATTTTTAATTATCATTGCTGTATGTAATCTGTCAAATACACCAAAATAAAGATTTGAACTTTAAGAAAAAAGGTCTATAAGCTTTAGATTAGAACGAAATGTCATACTTTTATTTTTTTTTTGTGTTCATTATTTATAATGTAAGGCCTTTTATCCATATAAAATGACACAAACATGTATGATGTCTATGATTATAATGATATACACAGTATTACCAAAATTCCTTCGATCAAAATGATTCAACCAGAGGATGTGGATTTTAGTGCAATTCTTTAAGGTCTTTCAGAATGAAGAAAAATTTGAATTTTTTTTCTTCAGATTTATAAAGTTTTTTGCTTTAAAAGTTTTAGAAATACGTACTGACTGCTTCAACAAACTTGTCTTTTCAATTTGGAATCAATCACATAATGGGAAGTTACTGAAAAATGAATCACAAAATTCCACCCATCAAAGCTCTCAAGAGTCAAGTTAAATAAAAGTGTGTAAAAATACATATATATACACAAAACAGTAAAATAGTTTTTAGAAAATTATTTTATCCAAGTAGTTTTTCAAAATAATAGTAATAATAACAACTTTTTTCTATGCGAAAAGTAAACTCACTAGTGTAAAAAAATAACAAATTATAGTTGCTATGGTTTTTCATATAATTTTACAAAGTATTTTAAACAACGTAACCATGAAAAAATAGAATATGAATTTTAAATGTTTTGTTGTCGATTTATAACTTTATAATTTATAGTAAATATCGATTATATATTGGTATCATAGAAAAAATTGCATTTGCTACGCGAGATAAAAACGTTTTTCGTTCGTAAACATGTGTCACTCGACGCTAGCGCGTCTCGTGAACAAATGTTAGCTCACGAAAAAAACAATGTTTCCATCTCTTGTAGGAAAATATACTATATTTTTCACTATTGTCGTGTTCTTTGGCTTGATCGAAAAAAGATTGATTTATTTGCTTGCCAACGAACAGCATAAAACAAATCAATCTACTTTTGTAAATGTAGTAGTAAATTGTTTTGTCTTTTTGTTCTATCATTGATATGTTTGGTTATGTTTACATTTGAAAATGATAGATTTTACGTTTTATCATTTTATTTGTAATAACTTTATTATTAATTAGTAATTTGAATAATAATAAATTATAATTAAACAAAATAATAATAATAATTAAAATGGCGGTTTTTTTTTTTACATAAATTTGACAATTAAAAATAATATTTCAATGTATTTGTAAAATCTACCAAAAAATCTAGATATTTAAAACTTGATCAAGATCAAAAACTAAATCAATCTTTTTTTGCCAAAGAACACAAACTGACAGCTAATTTGATCTGACAGCTAATTATTTTGATCTCAGATCAATTTTTTTTGCCAAACAACACGACATATAAAACATTTATTAAACTAAAACATTTATTTTTATCAAGTATTTGCTAGCATGATTTTGCGTTTTAATTGATCAATTTGTTTTTTAGTTCAAATTGTATTATAATTCCCTTGGGAATTAGGAGTATCATTATTATTTCGGTAACTAAGGTCTAAACGACTCATAATATATCAGTAAGCATAAAGTTATATATGTATCACGTGAATTATTAGATGTCAATTATCTTGTGAAACTTACTAACCCTCGGACTAGAGGCCCTCTGGTAGTAAACGTTTCCCGCGGGAATAACATCCTTATAATTTCCTTGATACATAAATAACTATTATGCATTGTTAATAGAAAAAATGTAGGGGCTGAAATCTCACAAATCTGAGATATCAAGACTTCGGTCTGAATTAAGGATCTTGATATAGTTTTCGGCAAAAAACTTTTATGAGGACATGGTTTTTAGTTTTGGGCAGCGATGTAAATCAAACATAACTCTTTGTTAAAGTACAAGTATTTTTTTTAATCTCTGTTTAGAAATTTATTACAAAACTAACACGAAGCATCAATACGTTGCCGGAAAATTATAATCAAAATTCCAAACATATTGTTAAATTAAATAAAATCAAACTTATTCCAAAAATTAGAATGGAATCAAATATTTAAACTTTTTTTAAATTCCGATAATATTCCAAAAGTTCATAAAAACTCAAACTTTTCCAAAATTCTAAAAATATTGCAAAAATTATTACAAAATTAAAAATTTGAAACTTTTTTCAAAATTCCAAAAATTAAAATAAAATCAAAAATTAAAAATTTTTCAAAATTCTAAAAATATTTCAAAAATTCTTACAAAATCAAAATATGGAACTTTTTTCAAAATTCTAAATATATGCATATATATAAAATTCAAAAAATCTATTTTTTTCAAAATTCTAAATATATTGCAAAAATTATAATAAAATCAAAAATTGAAACCTTTTTCAAAATTCCAAAAACTAGATTGAAATCAAATATTTAAACTTTTTCTAAATTCCAATAATAATCCAAAAATTCTTCAGATTCAAACTTTTTCTAACATTCCAAAAATATTGTTAAATTAAATAAAATCAAACTTTTTCCAAAATTCCAAAAAATATTCCAAAAATTAGAATGGAATCAAATATTTAAACTTTTTCTAAATTCCGAAAATCTTCCAAAAATTCTTAAAAATTCAAACTTTTCCAGAATTCTAAAAATATTGCAAAAATTATTACAAAATCAAAAATTGAAAATTTTTTCAAAATTCCAGAAATTATAATTAAAGCAAAAATCAAAAATTTTTCAAAATTCTAAAAATATTCCAAAAATTCTTACAAAACCAAGGTGAGATTTCAGCCCCTCCGTCATAAAAACAGTTACAAGATACTAAACATTGGCGCAAAATTCATTATTCGGGTAATTTAAGTCAGAGACTAGGTAATACATTATCTAAATATACAAATTTAAGCTGTGCATTTTACAACAATTTCAACTTACATAATTTATTAGTTAACAACAAACCTAAACGAAATTTAATTTTGAAATCTGGTGTCTACCAACTTAGTTGTGAAGATTGTAATGCTATATATATAGGTCAAACTGGTCGTAATTTCAAGCAGCGATGCTCAGAACATTTTAGGGCATTAAGATTGGGACATACAAGTTCAACTTTTTCTAACCATTTAATTAACAAAAACCATAATAGCTGTTTTCTTAATAACGAAAATCTAAAAATTCATCATGTTGAAACTAAAGGTCCCAAACTTGATATTCTTGAATCGTTTGAAATTCGTAAACCTCTTTATTTAAAGAAAAGTTTATTAAATTTACAAACAGATGTCATTTACTCGCCTTTAACCAACCCAGATCTGTTTCTTTAACACAAAATTTTACTTGTTTTCAGAAAATTCTAAATTGTATTGTGATTTCCTTTTGTTAGATACCAAGATGCAGTCATTATTTCATATATTAATTTTAATATTTAATGGATAAACAATAGTTTTAAAAAATGTCAGCTCTTTGAATTTACTATTACTTAAATTTAAAAATTGTTTTGTATTCATTTTTGATCTAGTTTCATTTTTAATTTAATTTTATTTGTATATAAATGACATGTTGTATTATTTTTTCTTTGTAACAATTTTGAAGCTCTTGAAAATGGTGTAAAAACCGAAACCGGTTGAGCTGTTTTTAATTTTAATTTTATTTAAAATAAATAAAGTTAGAAACAAAAATTAATTTGCGGAATACAAACAAGTATTTCTTTTATTAAAAATAAATTTATTAGTAAAAAAATAAATAAAAATCTGTATTTTGACACACTTGACAACATTTTTTTGACAAACTTATATTGCAATAATCTAGTTTTTGATCTCACATACCAATCCCTACCATCAAGATTTCTCCAAATTTAATGTTCCTACTCGTAATCACCTAAAATGAACGTTTTTTAAGCCCAAAATATGAAAATTTGCTATTTTTGACACACATAATGATTTTTTTGACACACTTCCGGTACAGTTATCGAACACAGCGTCCTTTCAGACCTGTCCCTTGAGTATACCTATTTTTAGAAAAAAAAATTTTTGAAATCCCTTCAGCGGTTTTCCCTGCAGCGTAGGTAATGACGGCCGGCCTACAGACAGACATACATTTTTTTTTGCTTTTTTAGAATCAGGGGGTCCTAAAACGAGAAATGTCAAAAAAAGTGGGGGTAAGAATTTCACTTTGAGCTCATGAATGTAATACTTAGGTCTTTCAGACCGAAGTAAAAAGGCCTGCTTTACGAACAATTTGTGAATCGTAAAAGTGCATTTTATGGTTTATTCGTTCAAAATAGTTATTTAAGTATTAAGGGCAGTAAGAGTGTTTTACCGATTGAGGATATATGTTTTGAGATCAAGACGAAGTCAAGATCTCTAATGTATCTGAAATCGGTAATACTCTTAATGCCCAAAATGCTTATTATATTTTTTGCACGACCAATAAAAATTCAATTAAAATTATTTAGATAATAAAAATATGGAGGGGCTGAAATCTCACAGCTCTGAGATATCAAGACTTCGGTCTGGGTTAAGGATTTTGATATAGTTTTCGGCAAAAAACTTTTATGAGGACATGGTTTTTAGTTATGGGCCGCGATGTATATCAAACATAACTCTTTGTTAAAGTACAAGTATTTTTTATCTCTGTTTAAAAATATATTACAAAACTAACACGAAACATCAATACGTTGCCGGAAAATTATAATCAAAATTCCAAAAATATTGTTAAATTAAATAAAATCAAACTTTTTCAAAATTCCAAAAATATTCGAAATATTAGAATAAATTCAAATATTTAAATATTTTCTAAATTCCAATAATATTTCAAAAATTCTTAAAAATTCAATCTTTTTCCAAAATTCTAAAAATGGTGTAAAAATTATTACAAAATCAAAAATTGAAACTTTTTTCAAAATTCCAAAAATTATAATAATAACAAAAATTAAAAATTTTTCAAAATTCTAAAAATATTCCAAAAATTATTACAAAATCAAAAATACAAACTTTTTCAAAATTCCAAAAATATTTCAAAAACTATAACAAATTCAAAAATTTCCATGTCCAATTTCATTTATAAATTACATTTACGTCATAAAAGCAGCTACATTTTTTCCCAAAAAATTGGCTAAAAAATTAAATGAAATCATTTTTGGACACACTTGACATTATTTTTTGACAAACTTATAATGCCATAATTCTCTATAATAATAATAAAATATCATGTCATACGAACTATTAATTTTATTTTTTTCTAAAAAAATTGGGTAAAAAATAAATAAAAACCTTTCTTTTGACACACTTGACAACATTTTTTGACAAACTTATAATGCCATAATTCTCAATAATAATAATAAAATTTCATTTCAAACAAACACTTTTATTTTTTTTGCAAAAAATTAGGTAAAAAACTAAATAAAAATCTTTCGACACACTTGACAACATTTTTTTGACAAACTTATAATGCCATAATTCTCAAAAATAATAATTAAATTTCATTTCAAACAAACAATTTTATTTTTTCCAAAAAATTGGGTAAAAAAATAAATAAAAATCTTTCTTTTGACACACTTGACAACACTTTTTTGACAAATTTATAATCCCATAATTCTCAATAATAATAAAAAACTTCATTTCAAACAAACAATTAATTTAATTTTTTTTCCAAAAAATCAGGTAAAAAAATAAATAAAAATCTTTCTTTTGACACACTTGACAACTTTTTTTTGACAAACTTATATTGCAATAATCTAGTTTTTGATCTCACATACCAATCCCGACTATCAAGATTTCTCCAAATTTAATGTTCCTACTCGTAATCACCTAAAATGAACGTTTTTTAAGCCAAAAATATGAAAATTTGCTATTTTTGACACACATAATGATTTTTTTGACACACTTCCGGTACAGTTATCGAACACAGCGTCCTTTTGGACCTGTCTGTTGAGTATACCTATTTAAACAAAAAAAATTTTTTGAAATCCCTCCAGCGGTTTTCCCTGCAGCGTAGGTAATGACGGTCGGCCGGCAGACAGACATACATTTTTTTTTTTGCTTTTTTAGAATCAGGAGGTCCTAAAACGTCGAGAAATGTCAAAAAAAGTGGGGGTGAGAATTTCACTTTGAGCTCATGAATGTAATACTTAGGTCTTTCAGACCGAAGTAATATCAATACGTTGCAGGAAAATTATTATCAAAATTCCAAAAATATTGTTAAATTAAACAAAATCAAACTTCTTCAAAATTCCAAAAATATTCCAAAAACTAGAATGAAATCAAATATTTAAGCTTTTTCTAAATTCCGATAATATTCCAAAAATTCTTAAAAATTCAAACTTTTCCAAAATTTTAAAAATATTGCAAAAATTATTACAAAATCAAAAATTAAAACTTTTTTCAAAATAAAATCAAATATTAAAAATTCTTCAAAATTCTAAAAAAATTTCAAAAATTCTTACAAAATCAAAAAATGAAACTGTTTTCAAAATTCTAAATATATATATATATATATATATATATATATATATATATATATATATATATATATATATATATATATATATATATATATATATATATATATATATATATATATATATATATATATATATATATATATATATATATATATATATATATATATATATATATATATATATATATATATATATATATATATATATATATATATATATATATATATATATATGTATATATATATATTTTTTTTTTTTTAATAAAATGTGATGTGTAGTAGGCATTACAATATGTGTCACAACAACACATAAAAACCTTTTAAAACCAAGGTCCCACAACAACATGCGTTCTAAGGATGTTAATGGACGCAAATCTGTTTTTTTTTTGTTTTTGTTAATATTTTTTTGTTAAGTAATGGATAACTAAACCATAAATCCTATCACATATAAAATATGACATAGGCCAATATTTCGCGATAGGATGGGGAAAATAAAAATAAAATAAGAGATAAAAGCAAATTTGTTTTACAAATTTGCAGGAACAAAACTAAAATTGGTTTGCCAATAGTCCAGCCAATGGCATAATCCCTGATTATGGGACGCAGTACATTTTTCAATGATTAAAGCTCAGATATGTAGTTATATGAAGGCTCGTTTCATCGAGCAAGCTACAGCGTTCCAGCATCAAGGAATATTCATTAGCTAAGATTGAGAGTGCTACCGTTGACTGAATACAGTTCATCCGCCAGCACCCCTAAGATATCACCTTGGCTAGTGATATCTCACTGCTATTGCCAGTGGTATGTGATATCTCACGTCAACTCATATGCCAATAGCAGGGACTGGAGTACGCGGCGTTGTCACACCCGTGGATCAAAAAAATAGAAAAAAATTAACAAATTAATAAAAACTGATCCCTCCATGCGATGCGTAATAATTTAACTTAGGTCTTTCAGACCGAAGTAATTCATTTTAAAGTTTTTATGTTTTAAAGAAAATTTCTTTAAACTTCATTTCATCTGCGTTAAACTGCGTTTCATCATAATTCTTTAGGTTTGTTTGTTGCAAAACGAACTTTCATCGAATATTTTTTCAAAATAAATTGCTTTTTTATTCGCCTATATATTAAAGTGTTACTTTTACTTAATACTGTCATTTGCAGCCTTAAAGGTTCACTTTTTAACCATATATTTTGTTGCCATAGTTACGTACAAAAAAGGAAAAAATATTTGTATTTGTTTGAATTCTATAAAAAATCGAAATTTTTATCAAAGCACCCATTTAATTCAAAATTTCATTATTCAATTATAAAATATTTGTTATTGTTTGTTGTCATAGTTATACAATTATTTTGAAAAAAAAAACAAATATTTAGTCAAAGGTCTCTTTTTCAACATATTTGTAATATATGCAAATTTATAATTTTGACATAGAATAAGAATAAACATTTTTTTTTAAATATTTACTTGCGGCAATTAAAAAATAGTATATGACGCACGGACGTAAACTATTTTGGACTTAATGTGGGTGCAAATCTCGGCTAACGCCTCGATTTTCAAACTCCACATTCGCCCAAAATCTTTAGCTTTACGTCCTTGCATCATAATGTACTATTAAACCATTTGATTGCAAAATTTTTGAAAGAATATTATTTAAAGTTGCAGGCGGCAATTTACTAGTAAATTAACCTACATACAAATTTGAATAAAAATCGTTTCTATTCACATCCTGGGGTCTCCCTTACCGGTAAGTAATTACTTACCACCTACATGGTCGGTAAGTAATTACTTACCGACTTGTGATTTGTAAACGAAACTTACTAAGCTTAATTACGAACCAGCAAACATGCAAATTCGCCTGATCGTGCAAAAGGTAATTTTAAAACAGAATTTGAGTAAAGTTTCATGTGGTAAATCTCGGAAAATTTGGGTTTCTGGAGATTAATCGAATAGATGATCTATTTAATCGACGTCTGGAGATAAATCGATAGATGACAATGGTTCATAGTAATGTCTGGAAAAAATATTGGTTCAAGTTTTATGTGGGAAATCTTGGAAGATTCGATTTTCTAAATTTTTTATTAGCACTGTAAAAATCCTGGCTTTAAGGTGTTATGTCTGCAGATAAATCAAATTGATGACAATGAGTCTAAAGCTGTAAATAACTGCGCTATTATATTTTTTATGCGTGTTCACCAGATTTGAAAGATGTTGAAGTTGGCTGAAGAGATGATCCAGATACTGCTAGAAGCGATGAAAATTGCTGGGATGAGTTTTGGTATTCAGTAAATTTAACTAATGCTTCATCAAATTTAAATTATTACATTTGACGGATCAGCTCATTAAGTTTTACGCTTATTAACAGGTATTAGTAAATAAAACAATTAAGTTTGAAATATACCTATCTTTTTTTAAACTTCTTGTTAAAATGTTTTCATTACTTTTTAATGCGAATAATTAAAAGTAAACATAAATTATTTCGTACTAAAGCCCCCTTTCACTACAACTTTGACACAATATTTGCAAATGTTTAAGGATCATACAATGTGAAATTACACTTTCATATTACTATTGTGTATTTTAATTACTCCAATAAACTTAAAGAACATCAATTATTTAACTTGATACGCAAATAGTGCATGGTTAGATTAATAGATTGATCGATTAATTGATCTCGATTGTTCGATTAATTGATCATATCGCAAATTGATCGATTAATCGAACAAAAAAATTATTAATCGATTAATCTAGATTTACGAAAATGTTTATAATCTACAAATTTGCCTTAAGTAATATTTTTATTATTAATCCAACCAGTAAACTATGGTTTGAAGTATACTTTCCATTATGAAGGATACAGCTTGTATAGCTTCTTATCATTTTCAATTAGTACAGTATATTTTTAAACACATAATTTTGTAAGGTCTGAAAATTCCACTGACACAGAGAGAGATGCAGATCCTATTAATGAAACAAGACAAAAATCTTATATGTAATTCGGAGTACAAAGTATCTTTTTTGCCTTCGAGTGTTGTGTTTGCTGCCCTCAGCTAACGCCTAGAGCAACAATTTTATTCTTATGCAAAGAAGACCTACTTTACGCCCTTAAAACACAGATAGCTATAAAATTTTTATTTTTTCTTATGTCATCGTAAAAGTTGAACTTTTAAATATGATATACCGCGTGTATTTGTATAAAAAAGTTTAACAAAAATTAAAAATATTAGAATTAGTGAAAATTTTATTTAATCGATTAATCGATTAATCGGTGTTAACATTTTCATATTAATCGTTAATCGATATTTAGTCCCAATCGATTAATCGACCATACCCTATGGGCAAAATGCATTATTTATATTAATTATATGATTAATTATATGAATTCTTAATAATGAGAAAACAAAAATCTTAATAATGAATTTTGAAATGAATACAAGATGAATAATAATTTTTATGAAAACTAGATAGAAAAAATTGTACCTAAAATTTTATTAATCTATTGCTAAAATATTGAAAAGAATTTGAAGATTTTCAAATTAAACGCAAATGATTAAATATAAAGTCACCACATAACAGTCCCTCACCAGTGATTCGCCAGAAGAACGGGAGAACTAGTAAATTAACAGTTTGAAAAGTGGGGATTTAACAGTGAAAAGAATGGGCATAACAAAAAAAAGAGAATATACGCATTACTGCCAATTTAACACATAGGAAAAGAATTTCGGCAGTGTTCGACGACAGTGAGATCACGAAAATCAAAAACATCCTACAAGAGAGCACTGGAGGTACTATTTTCTTTTAAATTTTCAAAACACCGGTCAATAAAATTTAATAGTTTTTGGGGTATTTTGATGATCCTTCCAGATTTAGAAACTCGTTGATTCTGACTAATAAGTACAGCAGGCTGATCATTAAATTTTACTTTCTTTATAGCTTGCTTTGGTGATACTGAATTAGATTTATTCACACCAGTTGCATCTGATTGTTTCAGATTTGCAGAAAAATTAAGAAAATTAGGATTCAGACAAGAATCAGTATGATTAGCTGAAATTAATTTGTATGAAAAATTGTTTTGATTGCTGCTTTTTGAAAATTCAGAAAAATCGTTACGATTCAATTTAGCGGTTGAATCTGGTTGATTCAAAAAAGTTGCTTTAGCGAGAGAACTGAATTGTTCATCGCCTGAATTATCATGATAACATGATTTATCAATTGAGATTTTGGCTGCTTTGCCATTAATTTCTATATTGAAGTTTTTATTTTTGCGACATAAAACTTTGAAAGGACAAGTGTAGGGGGCTTGTAATGATCTCCTTACAGCGTGGTGAGGGAGAGTTATGTGGTGACTTTTTATTTAATCGTTTGCGTTTAATTTTGAAATGAATATTGGATGTATAATAATTTTTATGAAAATTAGATAGAAAAAATTATACGTAAAATTTTATTAATCTATTGCTAAAAGATTAAAACGAATTTAAAGATAATTTCAAATTTTACGCAAACGATTAAATAAAAAATCACTACAGGTCTAAAGCAATCTTTTGGAAAAATATTGGGTCAAGTTTCATGTGGGAAATCTCGAAAAATTTGATTTTCTTAATTTTTAATTAGCACTGTAAAAATCCTGCCTTTAAAGTGTTATGTCTGGAGATGGATCGATTTGATGACAATAATCTATAGCAATCTCTTGGAAAAATGTTGTTATAGACGATTGTCATCAATTCAATCCTTCTCCAGACATAACACTTTAAAGGTAGGATTTTTACAGTGCTAATAACATATTTAGAAAATCGAATTTTCCGAGATTTCCCATTTGAAACTTGACCCAATATTTTTCCACAAGATTGCCATAGATCATTGTCATCCATTCAATCCATCTCTAGACATAACGCTTTAAAGACAGGATTTTTACAGTGCTAATAAAAAATTTAGAAAATCGAATTTTACGAGATTTCCCACATAAAACTTTACCCAATAGTTTTCCCAGAAATGGCTTAAGACCATTGTCGTCATTTCGATCCATTTCCAGACATAACACTTTAAAGGCAGGATATTTACAGTGCTAATACAAAAATTTAAAAACCGAATTTTCCGAAATGCTCCACATAAAACATTATCACAATATTTTTTGTTTCCATTAACTATATTTCGCCAATTATTTGTTGGCTTCTTCAGGTTAAAATAAATTTTAGGTATCTATAATTTGATACAAAAAACAAAACAATTAAATCAACAAAAATATTAAATTCACCATGGAGGTCGAAAATAATGGAAAACTTCCTTATTTAGATATAGAACTAATCCGGAACAATTCTCCAAAACTTAAAACAAATTTCTTTCAAAAACCAACAAATACAGGCAGAATCATAAATTACATGTCTGCACATCCCCATTTTCAAAAAATCAACACCGCAAAATCACTTATAAATAGAATTCTAACACTATCTTCAATGGAATATTGGCCTAGCAACACAACTTTAGCTCAAAACTTACTGGAAAAAAACAACTATCCTAAACAACTAATCATAAATATACTAAATTGCACAAAAAAACAGATATTACAAAAAACACAAAGACAAGCTCAACCATCCCAATCAACTACACCAACCGAACAAAACACACCAACCGAAAGAAATACAACTAAATACATTGGATGCACTTACCATCAAGGTTTATCTGAAAAAATGGCAAAAATTATAACTACGGTTGATAAACATATTAAATTAGGCTACAAAACACAAAACAATATAAAAAACATCTTACCACCACTAAAAGATGTTAAAAAGAAAGAAGACAATGATGGAGTTGTTTACCTCATAAATTGCAGCAATTGTGAAACCACCTACATAGGACATACGGGACAACTACTTAAAAACAGGATGAATCAACACAAACAAGACATCTCCAAGAAACACATAATAACAGATCATAGCACAATGGTGGCAGTACACGCAAATAAAACAGGACACAATTTTAACACAGAAGAACCGATAATTTTAGATAGGGAATTAAACTACAACAAAAGACTAATTAACCCAAGTAGCAAAATTGGTATTGCTTTGGGATGTCATTTCTTAATTCCAACTTAATTCATTCGTTTTTTGGTATTTTAAATTTTTATTTCTTTAATGCTTCTTAAATCGTTCTTAAAATGGTAATCTCATCTTGGTTTTAAATCGGTATGTAAGCTCTCACTTAAAGTATTCTTAAAGACTTCTTAATTTGGTATGCATATCAACATCTTAAATCGGAATGTATGAGCACGCGTAAAGAATTCTTAAAGGCTTCTTAATTTGGTAATGTATATTAGAAATTTTAAATCAGTATGATATGCCTTCTTTAATACGTCGAATATTGGTATGTCACATACCATAAGTTTGTATAGTACACTGAATGTATGTACACTGAAAAAATACACTGAGTGTATGTACACTGAAAAAATATGTTGGTAAATACTACAATATTAGTTAAACCAAATCAATTTTGTAGCATCATATGCAATTTAGTACGATTGAAAAAATGTTTTACCGTTAGACAAATGCTTTGTATGTTATTCTTAATTTTAGATCATGCTACAAAATTAATTTGATTGAACTAACTTATTGTAGATTACACCACCTTTTTTCCAGTGTACATGTTCAAAACTAATCATACCCAAAATAGTATATATTCGTTCTTGGTTTTTCTCCCGAATTAAGAAGGAATATCAACTTTTTTGGTATTGTGTCATACTAAATTAAGAAGATATTTGAACTTAATTTGAGAATTTTCCTTCTACTTGAGTAAGAACAAAATTCCGCCATATTTTCACACAGCAATTTTTAAGAATTAATTTGAAAAAATTTCCGTTAAAATATAAACATTAAATATTGCACGAATTTTTTATTTTTATTTATATTTAGATAGCTAACAACGATGTGAGCATGAATATGTCGGGGTTTGATCTACAAATAATTTAAAATATAATTTAGGGCGCATTGAATTTTGGTATATTTTCAACAATTGTAATAAATTAGAGAAATCATGGAGGCGCGCGAGTTTTAATGGAGCTAGAAGTTCCAATTTCACCATAAAACTCGTTTCGTTTGCAAATATCGGTTTAATATTTTGTTAAAACTGATTTTAAACCTTGCATATAATTTTTCTTTATTTATCAATTCTTTCATTAAATTTTAAAACAGCATAACATGCCATATTTTTTTGTTTCATTTCAACATTGTCTATTACTTTAATTTAAATCAATTTAATATAGATAAAGAGAGATAGAAAATTCTACGTCACTCTTTGACTTTGATAGTATATAACAAAAAAATGACATACCGATTTAAGAAAGAGTTAAGCTGGAGTTAAGAAGGAGTTGAAAAATAACATACCTATTTAAGAAGCAAATAAGATAAAAATACGCTTCTTAATTCGTTCTATCGGACCGCCCACATGGGCCTTTTTGTACTTAATTCAAACTTAAATCCTTCTTTAAGAAGGCGCGTTGCTTTATTTAAGTCTTCTTAAATCTTTCTTTAAGTACTGACAATCACTATATTTGCTACTTGGGAAGGAAATGTTGCACATAAAAACAAACAGAAATGCATGCAATAAAAGGTCAGACGTAGAGAATTTATCTCTACTCTACACACCACTAATAAAACAAAAAATGGAATAGCATATTTTAAATAATTAATATAAACATGTAATGATTTTTTCTTTTCTTTCTCTGTTTCTCTTTTTTATTATTTTTATTTTCATAAACTCAAATAATTTACCGCCAACAGTATAGACAATAATTTTAGCATAATTTTTTAGCAAGTGTTCAAAAATTTTTAACCATTAATTTATTAATTTTTTATGTACAGTTTTAATTTGGCTGTGTAGTTTTGTAAATTTTAAATGTTCTTATTCTTTAATTTATTAACTTTAGTTAATGTGTGTAGTGAAATTTAGTTTAGTAGTCAATAACCACCAAAACAAAAATAGAGTAAGCAAATAACAAATTTCTTTCAAAATATTGACGTAACATAATTTTTTAAAAAAGTTCCTCATATAAAGTTTGTTGTTTTTTTCAAATTATAGATACCTAAAATTTATTTTAACCTGAAGAAGCCAACAAATAATTGGCGAAATATAGTTAATTGAAACAAAAAATGTTTTTTACTTAACTAACCCCGAAAAAGAAAAGTGACCTTAAAAATCTGATACCCAAGTTTGGGAAAAAAACAGTAAATTAGAATATTAAACATAGGTCGATAAGACTTAAAGTCTTGAAAAACAAAAATTATCACAATATTTTTTTCCCAGAGATTACTATGGACCATTAATCCTCAATCAATTTTTCGGCTGATATTTAGGAGTATTATTTTATGAAGTAATATAATCTGCATTATCGACTTACGACTATAAACGGTATTACATTTATCATTAATTGGTATTTTATTGACTGGATAAATTTCACCAAGGCTTTTTGTATAGATTCATCAACAAATAAATAAGTAACAAATTCTTTTCGAGGAGGACTACCACAACAGCAAAGAGTGTGACTACCCAAATCTTGTTTTCTGATTATTTTTTTCGAAAATCCTTTTGAGCGTGAACATCCATTTTGTAGCTCTCAGCCTCTGTTTCTTGATTTTTGAGAGTATCGGGCAGTATTATCGGTTCCAAAATTTTATTAAACATATTTGGTTAGCACTAAAGATTGCTGCTTGTAACTTTTCGTAGAATTCTTCTTCTGATGTTTCACCCACCTGCCAGAGCACTTTATTGGTATAACCTAGCTTGGAATTTTTTTTTCATGGATTTTAAAACAAAATTTGTGCACTCCTCCCCGCTCACAGTCAATTGATGTCTTACAGATTATTGTGTTTATATGTTAAACTTAATTTAATATGAAAACCCGAATTCTTACATTCAACAGCCACACCATTAAAACTTATTTATCCTTGTAATATTTATTTTTCCTCATAAATTCATTCATAGTCATGTTCGTTTTTTGGGTATTTGTACATATCATGTTTTTGACCTTTTTTTTTAATATTTTTGGGACAAATTTTTTTTGCTGTTGTTATACAAACATTCTTTCCTCTTTTTCCAAGGCATAAACATACAGTAAAAAAAATTCCCTGAAATTGTTAAAATCATGATTGAATAAAAAAGCTTTAAATGTTATGAAATATTAAATTGTAACACAAATTTTTTTTCTGCTTTATTTGACTGGATTTAAAATTGAATTATTTTTTAAATCAAGCGAGATCTGAATCAGAAAAAAAGCATAATGGAAACCCATCATTAATTTATTTTTTTATTTATAATTAGTAATTAATAGAAGCTATAGATAATATTTTTGCATATGTCATATATTTATTACTACAGATATAATATAAACAATTCATAATTATACAGTTATTTAATAACTATAATTCAATATTTATTTGCTTTAATCAATTTTTTCCATAAAACACACATTTATCGTTGTGACTACAAACATCAATTGTTGTTGGTGATAATAATAATAAAACTTTAAATATATAATCCTATAAAAAACCATTTTATTTACAAAACAAATAACTAATTAAAAAAGCTTTTATTTAAGCAAACATTTTTTGTATCCGTACCGGATCAGTAGTTTATAATGAGCATATTATGGTTAACCCATTGCTTGACATTTGCTTCGAATTTATTTATTGATTTAAAAACTGTTAAATAATTAGTGAAAAATTATTATTACAAACACAGATCATTACTAAGACATAATGAATGCACTATAAGAAGTGGATGACTTAAATAAAATAAGTAACACATTATGAATGGATAGTTTAACGTTTTAATGTTGCATTCTTGAGGTGACACTATATATTGTAGTGATTAAAACTAACAAGACAATTAAATTAATGCATAAAACGTATAGAATGTTTACCCAGCCTCCCGAGCATTTTCGAGGCTAAAATCTCAGAGAGCAATTGTCTGTAAAGAAAGCATTGATTCCAACAAAGCTGAAAGCTTTTGTTGTAGATTCATTGTAGTTGTAGACTTAGTTCCTCATTAGTGAGAAATTACTAAAAAAAAATATGGTCTGGGTAGTCAAAGCCCTTAATTGTTTTGGTTTCTTTGGTTTTGTTGTTAATTTTGATTTCTTATTTACCGTCAAACTTACTGGTAAACTATCTGCAGTTATACATTTTATAGACCAAGATTATAGAGTTCGATGGTGAATCAAAAGTTTTATTACCCGATTTTCTTCAAGTTTTGTGATAAATTAAACAAATTACATGACTGTGTGCACTTTTGTGTGCGATGCTATATTCATACGTATTATGGTGACACCACTTTATTTTAACTCAAATGTAGTCTAGAAAATCTGCAGTATAGGCTCGTTGATCTAAAGTTTTTATTTTTATTACCCTGAAGATAGGGTTTTGCTGTTGTTTAAGAAGATAAAGTGTCAGCAAGTTTCATTTAAAAGAATGTAATCAAGCTAAACAGAACAACAAATTTTAACACAATAAGGCGCTCAATTGTTATACAACTGGTTATTTCAAAGAAAAAAAAATTTGCAAATTCATCTAAACATTTATTGATATCATATAAAGTAAATTATTGTGTTTTAGCGATTTAGTCTTAGGTAATAAATCAATTTAAATGGCTAAAATTTTAGACATTTAAACAATGCGTTGCAATTTCGATGTTTATCTTCTCTTTCGGTCTTTTACGAATAATAAAAAATGAAGTGAAACGAAATTTGTTTAATGATAATAATAATATTTAAAACATGTTTAGGGAACTTTTGGTTTGTTTCGGAGTGTTGGTAGTCACCACATCTGCAATTATAATTGCGACATAACATGCGGATTTGAGATTGTTCGCTGCTATCGCTTTCTACCTAGTTGCCGTTCTAGCTAGGTTATCATAATGTTCCATGTTCACAGCAAATAAACCAGAATCTGAGAAAACTGCTGTATTTTCTGAGGCCAAAACTTATACGGTTACCACAATTCAGCTTAAGGCACTGCTCGTAATGTAGGTTGCAGATGCTCTGTTAGAAAAAAATATTGAGTGACTTCTTCACATACTCCACCCTTCCAAACTCCTGCTGCGTCTTCTCTACAACTCCCAACTACCACTTCTTTGGCAGATACGCCCCTAAATAAATTATGTAGCACCCAAAGTCCCTGCTTTCTGGTCAGAAGACCCAGACAGTGGTTCTCAATCCTAGAAGGTCAATTCTCGTTGAGAAATGTCAAGTTCCAACCAACTTAGTACACCCATAGTGCAGTTACTCCAACACTGGCAGCAATGGTCAGAAACATGTTGGTTGAACCCGGCAAGAAAGACCTTACGATAGCTCAAAGAAACTCTTATAATCTACCTATCTGGCAGCAACTCAGACTGCATTCACAAAGTGTTACGTGGTATAGATCTTTGGGATAAAAAACCCTCTGAATTACACCGGGATGTGACTGCTGAATTCCATAGCACATTTTCTAAGGCAGCTCTAAAAGTTCTTTAGGAGGAAAAACTCTCAACTACAGATGCATGTACCCAATTTTGGGTATTTTGAATGCGTTTTGGCCCATAAAACCTTCACATCTATGTGCCAACTTTTTGTTTGTGATCAATTGACAAAATTAGTTCCTTTAATTTTATTTCTTTCTAAAGAAATTAATTTTGAAATTAAGAACATGTGTATTATCGCTGTGGTCAACGACAATCAACCAAAAACGGCCACGTTAGGAGATAATGTTCTCAATGCCCTAAGGGGTTTGCAGATGTATGCGATATCTAACCCTACCGCTTCTTCTTCTCTTTTTTCTTCCTCTTCCTGAAGTGAAGTCATATCACTTAAGGAAATATTCAACCAACTGGAGACACAACTCCTCAATGCCAATGCTCAATGTCTCCCAACCTCCTCACCAATACTGGAGTTGAACCAAGGATCGAAAGGGTAATTGAAATATAAATTTCAGTTGAAATAATCACTTTTCCATGCGACCTCGGTCCAGGTCGCGAACGCAAATGTTTGATGGTATCAGCTACTACCATCACACTTTAAAGGAGAATGCCAAAAATGCGATTTGGAGTGCACAATTTTCCAAAGCACTTTAATATCTCTGCTTCATCTCCTTAAAAAAAACTGCAAGACTCTTCACATGTGACGGTGTATGATGACAGTCTCTCACAACTCCGTCTTCTGGTAATCGACATCTCTTCGCGAAATAACTTTCTCATTGATACATGTGCTGAATTATAGGTTATCCCAACAGATGTGAAGGAAAACTCTCCCGGAAATCAGATTTCTTCTTTTGCGCAGCTAACGTGACTAAAGGCAGCATGTATGGTACACGGTCTATCAAGTGAAACATTGGTCCCTGATGAGCCTTCTGTCAGACCTTTGTTATCGCGGATACCATTCAAATTTTCGAAACTGATTTTCTAAACTAGCCTCTTTATTTACTTTGGCTAAACTCTCCAGTATATACTCTAACTCTAATCAATGATTATGTTAATATCTACATTCTCAATATTATCAAAAATTTTAAGAAAATTTTAAGAAATTTTTAAATGTATGCAACCTAAAGTGACTCCCGTTATTAAAACACATGGCTGCTCTAGACAATTGGCCATTGAAAAGGCAAAATTTAGCTTTATTTTATCCCAAGGCGTTTGCTGACCCTGTAACCGTCCTTGGGATTCTCCTCTCTATCCCGTTAAAATAAGAACGGCAAGTGGAGACCTACCGTGCTCTGAACAACATTACAACTCCTGATAAATATCCTACTCCACACATACAGGCTTTTTTGCATCGACTTCATGAATGCAAATTCTTCTCCACAATCGAACTCTAGCCCGCATATTATCAAATTCCTATTGATGAGCGCGAAATTGCAAAAATTGTAATATCATCTCCATTCGGACTTTTCGAATTCATTCGAATAACCTTTAGATTGCGGAACGCCACGTGGTCCTTCCAATAGTTTATGGATTTTCTTCTCCGAGACCAAAATTTCTGTTTCATCTACATCGATGACCTCCTTATTTCTTCTGAAACCTTTGAGGAACTTTTCAAGCATTTCACTACGGCTTTTGAACGTCTTTCCGACGCTGGTCTCATTATCAACGTTGATACATGATGCAGTTTTGCTAAAACCAATGTTGACTTCCTCGGACATTTCATTGATTCAACCAGAATCAAACTTACTTCTGAACGTATCGATGCTTTTACGTGTACCGAACTATCCGAAACGGTTATGCAACTTTGCCGTTTCCTTGGGATGATAAACTTTTGCCACTAATCCATTCCTCACGCGGATGGCAATTTAACCATTTTCAACGATTTTCTCCAAAAAGAATAACAAACACTTAATCCACAAAAAGGAAAAAGTCTCTCGTCATTCTAAATCTCTTTTAGGTAATGATGCCGCCAGTTCTCACAGATTTGCCGAGATACATTTGGACATTATTGGTCCACTTCCTACCTCTGATAACAAACGCTAATGTGTCACAATTATTGACCGCTATATTGCATGGTTTGAAGCCATTCCTATCTCGGATATCACAACTGAAATGGTAGCTTCATCTCTCTACTCCAATTTGATTGATCGTCTCGGAGTACCTTCAGTAATCGTCACTTATCAGGGCTCCCAATTCAAATACAATATTATCAAGAAGTTGTCAAAACTTATCGGGTTTGAATGTAAATGAGCTACAAGCTACAATCCTAAATGTAACGGCCTCATTGTACATTGGCACCGAGCTCTAAAGTATGCGATAAGGGTCTATAACAGAACGAATTGGACACGAATATTACCGTCAATAGTACTTGGTTTACGAACCATTTTCCATGAAGACTTCATCTGCAGAGCTCTTCTACAGTACTAACTTCCGTCTCCCTGGTGAATTATTTCGCGAGAACTCAACATTTCAACCACCTTTATCCCACTCATGCTTCAAGACATGATTCCCCAAAAGTTTTTGTTCCTTAAAATCTTGAGTCTTGTTTGCATGTCTTTGTCGGTACTGATTTAGTTCGCTACAACCTCCGTATGAAGGACCTTACAGACCGGAATTGACCGCAACAGTCAACTCACCAGAATTTCTATCGACAGATTTAAGCCTTGCTTTAGGCAACAATCTGAATATGACGCCACCCCAATCTCATCTTCTCCAAGTAACAGTTCTAGCCGCACAGACAAAGCATTTTCCATTCAGTGATACGTCAATCCAAATCTTCCAAATACATCTTAGCTCCTTCCTTCTCTGAAGATGCGAGGAAACTTCACATTAGGGCAAATGTTCCAACCAGGAAACCCCAATTCCACCTCGTTCTCAAAATACATTTTTTTAACCCAACGATTGCAATCACTCAAGCAGGTAGAGTTACTCGTACGTCCGCTCGTTTCTTTTACGCTCTGCCACAATAACTCTCTCTTTATACCATCCCATATTCGATGGCACTAAAGGGGTAGTATGTGGCGATAACTTCCAGCAATATTAAAATAATTTGACTTCTATAAATAACATCTACTTTAGAGTGACTTGAATGAGCCATTATAATTTTTTTTTGTATATTTGTTTACAAACTCCAACTTTTCATTCAATTTAATAAGCAACACTTAAAATTTAAAAAATAAAACAATAAATTTCAAATTTTTTTAAATGAGCATTTTTTATTTTACACTGCTAGTTTCAATATTCAAAATATCATCGACTGGTGTGATTTTGCAACTAAAAAAGTATGATTTTGCAATTCCACTGCTACCAAAAACTCCGCCCATCATCTTCATCCTCAGGATTCATCACTGTGTTGTTCAGTTACCAAAAAGTGTGCAGCTACCAAAAAATAAGTCTTTCGTAATACTAAATTGATGTATGTTAATTTTATTTTATCTAAAATTATATGGGATAAGAAATTTTTAATGAGGATAATGAAAACAAACACAAAAAACCGGACACTTTAGAATAACAAATTTTAGTGATTCAATTTATTATACTTTTTTAAATGTTTTTTGCTTGCCTTGTTGCATGTCGGTTTACCGATATTTAAATGTAATGTTTTATAGAATAAAGAAAATTATGGAAAACTAATAATATCTATACATAAAACAAATATTTAAATTTCTTGATATCTGATTTTTCGTCTTTTAAATTGTGTCCCTTAAAAAAATGTCGAAAAACGGACATGCTTCAAAATGTTTGTCAGGTTCGACGAATTATTAAAAAATTTAAAGTGTAATTATCATATAATTTAAATTTGATGAAAATGCGACTTTATTTTTTTTCTGTGTTGTTACTATTTATGAGTTGAACTAGCAAATTTGGGGTAAATATAAGTCAATAACAAAATATTAGTTTTAATGATATAAATATTGGTGATTTTGGACGTTTAGGGCCATGATTCATTTAAAAGAATTTTCGTGCAGGTGAAATAATATTCGCTCTGATTGGTTGAATGGCGGCTACAATTTTTATCTGTATCACAATGTTTTTGATCGTTCATCAAAAATAATATCTAAAGCATTGCTCTATTTTTGCAATTGGAGAATGGTGATTGAAAATTATTTTAACTATACAACTATACAACGAAAATTATTTTAACTATACAAAGCACCCATAATAACGATTAAAAAATATTCAAAATAAATAAGGAAAATAGAATATTATTCAAAATAAACAAAACGATGTGCCTAAAGGGCGTTTCAGGATTATTCAAAATATACTAAATGATCCGCGCCCGCCCACAATACAATTGAAGATTATTAAAAATATACAAGTTTATACACAATGCCCACAATGGTAATTGAAGATAATCCAAAATAAACGAAATAATGCACCCACAATAGTGATTATAGATTATTAAAAATATACAAAATGATGGCCCCACAATGGCGAGTGAAAATTATTTAAAACAAACAAAATGATGCATTAACAATAGCGATTAAAGATTATTCAAAGAAAGATAAAATCATCCGCCTAAAATGGCAATTTAATATTATTTAAATTATGAAAAATTACCCTCACAGTATCGATTGAAGATCATTGACAATATTATACAAAATGGTGCAACCATTATGACGATTGAAGATTATTCAAAATACACATACGCATGATTTTTTTTTTTTTTTTTTTTTATTAATTAGTTAGACATGTTTAGCACACTAAATATGAAATATTCATTATTTAGACTCTTTGAATATCCGAAGATACCATGTCAACTATAAAGGAAGGAGATGAGGAAAATGGAAGGAATGGGGATATAGGGATAACTATACTAATTTTTTTAAATGATGATGGACATTTTCTTTAAATGCCTGAGGGGAAAATTCATCGGGAAATACAGAGGAAGGCATTGAGTTCCATAATTTGGCCACTCTATTAAAATAGTCGTTTTGGAAGGACACAGTTCTACAACGAGGTATTTGGACAGCAAATGGGAGAGATAACTCTGAAGTTCTTGTTCGCCGATTAAATTGCGCACACGATGGAAGGATATTTTGAATTTCCTTAGAGGAGAGTTCGCTAAAGTTATATTTATAGTAGATTGACAATTCAGCCACATTTCTTCTGTGCTGGAGTGAATCAAGCGGTCCGTTAGTTCGGTATTACCAATCAACCGCATTGCTTTTCTCTGTACAGAGTCTAGACATTTTATTGTTGACTGACAAGCACCTCCCCAAACATGACAGCAGTACTCCATACATGGACGAATAAAGGACTTGAAGATTAGCAAAATTTGCTCGGGATTGAAATACTTTTTACATCGACTCAAGAATCCTAATTTTTGCATTGCAGATTTAGCGAGGTTGAACACATGTTTATTCCATTTCAGGTTATTTTGAATATCCACTCCAAGAAGTCTAACTGATTCAACCTCATGCAATTCCTCATGGTTTATTTTAATAGGAAAATTTTTATGTCGCTCTATTCGTGAAAGACGGCATAATTTGGTTTTGGTTGGATTAAATGAAACAAGATTACGATCACCCCATTCCATTATACGCTCCAGATCTTTGTTGATGGAATCAATAAGCAGCTCTCTATCAGTGGTAACTGCAGTATGAAGTCGAAATTTAGGAGATGCATGTGATGCATGTAATGTGCTGTCATCAGCAAAACTATGGATTGGGTGCACTGTGGAAATAAGTAAGTCATTAATGTATAGAAGAAACAAGGTTGGTGAGAGTGCCGAACCTTGGGGAACCCCAGCATTGGTTGTGAAAATATTGGATGTGATACCATCTAAATTAACATGAAATTGGCGACCGGTAAGAAAACTATGAATCCATGAGACAGTAAGATGGTCTATGCCATAAGATTTTAATTTAGCTATAAGATTTTTATGCCACACTTTATCAAATGCTTTAGAAATGTCAAATGAAATACTTAATGTTTCACTGTGGTTTTCCAGCGATTTGTTCCAGAGATGGGATACGTAGGCTAACAGATCACCTGTTGCATGACTTCTACGAAAACCATACTGCTTATCATCAATAATTCGCGACATTTCTAAATAATCTATCAAATTGTAGTTAACATATTTTTCAAATATTTTAGCTAAAACCGACAGAATTGCAATTGGTCTATAATTGTTAGGGTCTATCTTACTGCCTTTCTTTGATATGGGTTGAATGCTGGCCAGCTTCCAAGAATCCGGAAATATTCCGGTTTTATAAGATAAATAGAAAATTTTTGTTAAAATTGGAGCTAGTTGTCTAGGAAAGTTTTTAAGAATTCCACCCCTCGGAATACCGTCGGGGCCAGCAGATTTGTTGATATTGAGAGAAAGAAGCATTTTCCGTACAATGTTACAACGAAAAATAATTGGTTTCATTTTCGTTACAACTGGGGGAATGAGTGTAGGAGAATGGGGGGTTCAACTATGTTTGAGTTCTCTGCGAAAATACGACCCAAAAGATCCGCTTTCTCTTTCGAGTCGCTCACGGGAATGTCATTCAGAACTAAGGTTGGAATAGAGGATCGAGTAAAATTGCTCTGGACTGATTTAACTGCCTGAAAGAAACTACGTGAGCCAGATGGGTGCTCGGCGAATTTCTTTGCTTTCTTCTGGATAAACCCGTCTTTGTCCAAGTCTATTTTGAATTTACTAATATTTCTGGCTTTCTTATAGGCGCTATGGGTTTCAGGTGTTTTATTAGCATTATACGTTTTGAATGCTTTGCGTTTATTCCTCACTGCCTCATCAACATCCCGTGTGAACCAAGGCTCAGTTTTAGGAGTGATTAATCGATTTGGAATAAACCGCCGCATTCCTTCTTTTATGATTTCAGAAATTCTTATTGCCGATGTGCTAGGATCTTGATCAACACAACAAATAGTTTTCCAAGGTGTTTCATCATAAAAGTTTCTCAGTCCCTCCCAGTCAGCGCGTTTATAGTTCCAAACCCGTCGAGGATTTGCTTTAATTTGTGTCGGTGATGTAAATTGCACTATTGCTGATATTAGTAAATGGTCCGATGTTCCGAGGGTTGTTCTACTTTTGTCTTCATGGTATCTGGTTCGTTTGTCAAAAACAGATCCAGCAAATTATTGTTTTGATGTGAATTGTCTGCGATTCTAGTGGGACACTCTATCATTTGCGTCAAACCGTGATAATCTGCTAGTATCAGTTCGGCTTGCCTTCCTACGTCGTCAGTGCGCGATGAATACTTAAGCCATTCTTTATTATGAATATTAAAGTCTCCAAGAATGGCCAGTCTTGCTTTGGGGTAGTCCATGGTAATCTTGTCTAGATTAGCCGATATTTTATCGAAAAAGGGACATCCTGGGGGAGAATTTGGGGATCTGAATAATCCTATTACAAACATAGTTTCATCAACACCTGAGATCTTCAGTGCTATAGAATTATGGTGATTAGAGTTCAACTCGTAGGTCTTAATTCTCATACATGAAAGTGAATCTCGAACAAATACACAGACACCATGCTTGTTATAAAAGGAATGTTCCAATTCGTAACTAGGTATCCGGTATTTATCGAGATCCAACTTCGATGCTTTGCCACTAACAATTGTTTCGGTAAGAAACAATATGTCAGGTTTTTTTTTTTCGATGTAGTGATGAACCTCGTTTAGATTCGAATTGAGTCCTCTTATGTTGGTGAAGTCAATGCTAAGCTGTTGGTTCATTCTGCGGCCATTCTGTTGAGACAAAGACTTACCCTTTGACATTGCAGGCAAAGCTACTGAAAATCGGCCAGGCCTAAATTTCAACACTAAACAGTACAAAAGAAACTGGGTATCTCTGTCACAAAAACACGATAGCAGATTTCATGAAACAGTAGCACGATAAGAGAAAAGCAATAAAAAAAAAAAGGTGGGACACAAAAGACACTAACAAAATTGAAGAGTACAAATAGAGGGTTAAAAACTAAATTCCTAACTTTTGTCAAAAAAAGACATTTCATAATCAAATAACTGATATTTTCCAACTCCTAAAATAAGTCCGAGGTGGGAGGAGCTAGATCATGTCAAAAAACTTCACAAAAAATATCTCAATCAATCCAAAAAAAAAAATCACTAACTAAAACGAAATTTTTTGCTTTCTGTTACTAAGGCAAATTTACGCTTTAAAATAATAAATAAATTTATTACATCAAAGAAATAAAGGTAAAATTTTACCTGCCTACCCCTTAATAACAGTAAACACAAAATACCAAATAATTTTTTAATAAAGAACAATCTCACCAATTATATAATTGTCTCCGCCTCCGTCCTTCAACTCTTCTATTTTTATTTTTATAAATACTAACACAAACACTATAACACTTATTAGCTACTTATAAACACTTATCAACACTTATAACCACTTATTTTCGATTACTTTTGTTTTTTTTTTGTTTTTGATTTTCTTTTAATTTAGGAGACTACCTTCCTCGTCCGACTCCGAAATATGAATGGATGCGGCCAGAATCGCTATTGAAGATTATTAAAAACATATAACACGATGCACCAAGAATGCGGAATGACACACCAATATTCCTTGTTTTAAATTTATGATCTAATATAAAGTTCACAAAACGATGCACCAACAATCTCGGCTTGATATTACCCAAAATCTACAAAATGGTGCGCCAACAATGACGATTGAAAATCATTCAAAATACATAACACGATGCGCCTACTATGGCTAATGACTTATCAATAATATTTTTTTTATGATGATCTTAAACAAATTTAGAAAACGATGCGCCAACACTAGCTAGTGCACGAGCAATAATCTTTAATTTTCTGAAGATTTTAAACAATCAGTATACAATTATAAATATTGTATTACTTTTACTTGTTTAGGCACATTTTTCTAACAAAAAGTATCTCTAAATCATTAATTATTTTTACTAATTTAACAAAATAAATATTTATAACTATATAGACCTATAATATTATTCAAAAACGCGGCTTAACTCAAACCAATCAAGAATTTATATATATGCTAATGTCAAACGGTCTTTCGTCAAACAATCAACTAGTGCCGAGGCAGGTGCTAGTACTTCGCAAAATGTTTCAGAAAAATTGGTAGATATTTTATCTGAACAGTTGGAAACATCTTTAGGGTCCTTTATCTTTTGTTGTTTCAAATTCTGAAGTTTCTGCTGTCCTATTACCGGAGACCTATGAAAAGACTTTGAAATGAATTTTTCTCAAGAGTCTTCGTTAGCTTCCAATCGGGTCGCAGATTTAATACTAGTTTCTACACGAGAGTTCTTGCTAACGGTGAAGAAGTTTCTAGAAGCTGGCTAGTGTATTCTATACAAAATAATTCGGTATTTTGCTTTTGTTGCAAATTTTTTTCTACCCGAAAAATATGTTTATCGTCGACTGAAGGTTATTCAGATGGGAAAAATATAGGTTCTAGCTTAAAACAACATGATAGATCTCAGGATCACATTAGTTGTAGGGTCATTCCAAAGTGACTAACGTAACATTTATACTGAAATTCACAACTTTGTTTCCTTATAACTAAAATAGTAAAGATTATTTTAAGAACTTGTTGACTTTTTAAAATGTAAATCCAATTTATTTATCTAAATCAGAAAGCATTTTTATTTAAATTAAATTTTTTAGATATTTTTTAAATAAAAATGTAAATGTGACTAACGTAACATTTTTTATACCATTAAATCAACAACTAAATTATGAACCAAAATTCTCTAGATGTTGAAAATGTACATAAAATTTATTGATAAGTTTCTTCAATGTAATTAATGAATTTTTTAAAAAAGCCAATAACTTTTTAAAAAATTTGGTAGTTTTTCATAAATTGACGATTTTGATTAATATGATGCGTGACTAACGTAACGTGACTAACGTAACACAAAAGAATTCATGTATTTAGAATACTTACCTCATTTATTGGGAAAGCAAAGCAGTCCAATTCAGACACTCCAAGCTTTAGCTTTCAGAAAATAAAAAGTCTAAAACAATTCAGTTTATTATATTTGTGCCATGCTAAATTCTTTATAGATATATTTTATTTAGTATATTAAGCCTTTTTCACAACCATGCGCTTAATTGCCTTCTAAACAAAATAACTAAATTGTAATTTTCACAGTTGTTGCCATATCTTATAGTAAAATATATGAAAAAAAAATGATAGGTCACAGTTACAGCTTTGTGAAGAAAAAAAATTTAGCTTGAAGGTTGACTTTAAAATGGAATGACACTGTATGCAAAAATGGATGAATATGTCAGTTAATTTAAAATCAAATGCAACAATTGATCAATATTTGCAGAGAATGATAGAAAATGAGAAGAAACATTGGCGCTTGGTACTTGAACGTCTTTTTGCTATAGTGCTAATGTTAGCTGAAAGATCATTCCACCTTTTCGTGGACACCATGAGCAACTTTATCAGCCTAATAATGGACACTTCTTGGCACAAGTAGAACTTATTGCAAAATTTGAACCAGTTATGTTAGAGCATCTCAAACGAATAAAAAATAAAGAATGCTTTGACACTTATCTTGGAAAAGATGTGCAGAATGAAATAATTGGACTTATATCGAGAAGAATACTGAAAACTATCGTATCTTCTGTACAGTCATCAAAATATTTTTCTGTTATCATGGATTGCACCCCTGATGTAAGTCATAAGGAACAGCTATCAATTCTTTTGAGATGCGTTAAAATTAATCAGGAAGAAGTGCAAATTGAAGAATTTTTTTGTGGTTTTTTTCACATAACTGATAGCACTGGTTCAGGTTTAGTTGAAATTTTTTTAAATTTATTAGCTGAGTATAATTTGGATCTAATGAATTGTCGCGGGCAATCGTATGATAATGGTGCGAGGGCAATACAAAGGGGTTCAAGCTTTAATCAAAGAAAAAAATCCCAGAGCTCTTTACGTTCCATGTGCTAACCACACATTTAATCTAATGGTATGTGATGCTGCGAAATCAGTATCAATTGCAATTAACTTTTTTGGTACTGTTCAACGAATTTTTACATTTTTTGCTGCATCGACCGTTCGATGGGACACACTGCAAAGTGTTTGTAAAATGGCTGTTAAATCATTATCAGATACGCGTTGGGAAAGCCGTATAAATAGTATAAAAGTTGTAAAAGATAATTTGGTTCAAATTATAGAAGCTTTATACAAAGTTGCAGATTCAAGTTCAATTGGAGTTGCTGTTTTTGAAGCTAACGGTCTTTCGAATGAGATATCCTCATATCAGTTTATACTTTCACTTACAATTTGGCATGATATATTGTATGAAATTAACAAAGTAAGTAAAGTTATGCAGAATCCCTCGGCAGATATTTCTATTATGATAAAATTGGTGGAAACTACGAACAAATTTTTATAATCATTCAGAAGTGATGAATCATTTGAAGCGATTATTAAAAAATCTGAAGAAATAGCTATAAAATTAGGTACTAAGCCAGTATTCCCTCAAGTGCGGCTTAGCCGAAAACGACGTGTTTTTGAATATGAAGGAACTGATACACCTGTAAATGGAAAGTCTAAATATAAAGTAGATTTTTTTAATGCAATAATTGATGTTGCATTAGTAAGCTTAAATGAAAGATTCAAAGTGCTTGATTCATACAACAAAATATTTGGTTTTTTAACCCGTACCGAAAAAATGCGAAGTTTAGATGCAAATTAATTGTTGAATGATTGTAAAAATTTAGAAATATCACTGAGAAATCCTAGTACAGAAGAATCGGACGTGAACCATGAAGAGTTATACTCGGAAATAAATACATTTTTAAGAATGGAAGCTTCGGCGGAATCGAAAGATGCACTGGAAATTTTGAAGTATATTACGGCAAATTCTTTAATCGACATATTTCAAAATTCATTTATTGCCCTACGAATATTACTAACTTCCCCTATTTCAGTGGCAAGCGCAGAAAGGTCATTTTCCCAATTAAAACTCATAAAAAGCTATTTACGTTCCACTATGGGTCAAGACCGCTTATCTGCATTACCTTTAATTTCCATTGAAAATAAAATAAGTCGGTCCTTGGACTGTTCTGATTTAATTGATGAGTTTGCGTCTCGTTTGCGTTTGCGTTTGATAAGTTTTAAGTCAATGTAATCGATCCTTCTAAAATCTGCGAAAAAAATAAATGGTACCGCGTTTTGAGTAGTCTTATTAGTGCATCTTCATCCAAAATAAAAAAAAATACTTTATGTACATTTAAAACCTATGTGTGTTTATTGTTTCGTTACGTTCTAATAAATATCCAAAAACAATAGAACACAAGAATTAAAAACTCAACTAATATAATAGAAAACTTGCCTATGGCCTTGCATATGGTAAATCCACCACTGTTGACGGTTGCCCTTTATTTGAAAATTTAGCACAAATAACAAAAAATACCCAACTTTGAATTCGTTATGGTTGTGATAACGTCCATGGCGTTACCAATAAGAATATCATTTTATAGTTTATAATTATATTACTGTAAGGTTTAATAAAAAATAAATAAAACGATAATTCCATTAAAAAGTTTTAAGCTAATTTTAATTCTTACTTCTATGTCATAAATATAACCCTTAAGTATTTCCTTTTGTTTTTATAAAAGGTTTAACTTTCCATCACAAATTTTGTTTCATGGAATCTTTGCATTTTTGTTTTAGTGGTGCTAAATAGCAAAAACAAAAAGAAGATATCCTTATTTAAGAAATAAAATATTTCTTCTTATTTTGTTATTTGCTAAAGCTTAGTATTACATTTTCACCCTTCCGAAACGGATAGGAAAAAAAAAACAAAAAAATTATCATATTTTTCATTCTTGCTTTTCCTTTTTTTTTGCTTCAGTATTAATACTCATAATTCTTTTTCAAACTTTTTTTTTCTTGCTTTTCTAAGAAAAGCAAAAGTATAAGTAGGATGACAAAAGAAATAATGACATTATGTGGTAAGAAATATAAATACTGTAACGTTCAAACTTTAGAGTAAACTTTTAGATTTGAGCCGACTTATTTGTCTATTTTATTAGGAAAAAAAATCTGTTGTGGATATTTTTAAGGGTATATGAGTTGTCAGATTTTGTTAGGTGAATTTAAAAAAAAAAATTAAATCTTTTCTCGTTTTCATATAAATCGACTGCTGTTTGTTGGTGTGTCATTATAAACATCAAAACATATTCGAGCACTTAAAGTTTTGAGAAATATAAAAATCATAACACAATCTATTAAAGACGATGGTATTTTAACAACCAAGTTTTATTATCAAAAAACCAACAAAAAATAATCGTTATAATATACAATTATGAATAACATCATCATCATCAAACACATAATAAAAGTTTGTGACATCAAGATTTTGGTATGTTTTTGTCATACAACGATCGAAATTTGAAGAAAATCGAAAAAAATTAACGGATTTAATGCCACCCTTCAACATTCGATGTATAATGAATCGTAATTATTTATGGAGATGCATATATTATGTTTTTAATGCTAAACTTTCAGATCTTTCTCAGATAATTTCGTTTTTTTATGAATGGCCCAATTTTATTTTTATTAAAAATGCCTTAAAAAGGTTTGCTATAGAGAGTAATAAAGAAAATTGCCATTCAAGTACTAATCTGATGTGTGAATTTAATTTAGTGAAAAGTTTATTCATTTTTATAATAAGTGCTTAATGTATCCGTTTGGTTTCCAGTCCTTAACTCATTAATCTTTTTTAACGAATTCGGTCTAATTTCAATTGTGTTCTTGAACAATCAAAGTTCATACTAGTGAAGTATCGAGCGTGTACGACCGATGTTAATTGAACGGATCACTTCAGTGAACTATGACCGATCGTTCAGTTTTTAATAGAAACATTCGTGGTCACTTATCCATGGTGTAATAATGACATTTTTTTTCTTTTAATTCAATTCATCAACTTCGCACAAAAATATTTTCTATTTTAAAAATAGACCTTATTTACAACATACTGAAAAGACGAGTAACTATTTTTTTTGTACTACTCAGAACTTAATTTAATTTAAATGAGCAATGCTTTAAAAATATTACAGAATTAAAATAAAGACAGATCCTAAAACAAAAAAATGGTTTCTTAAAATAAATCGAACAAAAAACGATGCAAAATGAACGACCGATTAAAATGAAAAAATGATTTTTAAACGACCAATTAAAAATCCAAAAATTGATTGCTCTAAATAAATGAATAAAAGATCGATGCAAAATGAACGATCTACCCAAAATAAATGACCGAAACAAAACAAAAACACCGATCTAAAAACAGGATAGATTTATTATTTAAAAACTGATTAATTTCATAACAATGAGAACTAAGTGCTTAGTAATTTCCTGATTGCAATTACTCAGGAGGAAAATCAATTTTTAAATGTCAACAATTGAATCATAAGCCAGACTGCAGCGCTTGTAATGTTGCTAGTGATGTTTTTATTTCAAAAATTCATAACTTGAATAAATTTTCGCAAAATTTTTGGGGATAAATGCCAGATTTAATGGGAACTGTTGCTTTTTAATTAGAAGATGGGTCTTCACTTATTAACTAAACCCTTTTATTAGTATTTTTGACTTAATTATTTACGTTTTTTGTAAGTAACTTACTGAACGCATGGCCGACGTTTATAAATCATTTATTGCAAATGAACGATCCGTTCAGACCGAATCATTGATTTTACTGATAGTACCCATTCCTAGTATATACTGTGACTGAGAAAATCGAGAGTGTAACAACAACTGCTATGCTTTAAGTTTTGATATACACACCAAATTCTAAAAGTTTTTTAAATAGTTGCGCAAGATGCGGTTTATGTTGTTTTTCATGTTACTAGAAGAAATATAAAATCTTAATCTTGTTTGATTTTGTTAATGAATCGCTGAAATAGTGGTGCATTTTAACTGAAAGACCAAATTTACTGTTTAAATATAGAAAATGAACGCCAATGTAAGACGATATACTTGTCCTAATGTGAAAGCACCGCCATGGCGTGGCAAAAATCTGATCGGTTTACGGTCGTCGAGGACTTGCCTGTCAAAAACGTATTGAGATGTCATTTGTCTGACGGCACTGACTGAACAGCATTTGCATCAAACAACGAGTATTTATTATTGGAGGTATTGAGTGAATGAAATCTGTAAAATATCGCAAATTTTCGTGTTAAAACATGTAACCCATGCAAATACTTTTCTTAATCCTTTTTGGTATCCTGAATATCTTAGTGTGCGCTATAAACCAAATATGTGACTGCCCTACTCACAATGGCCTGTTACGAAGCAGCTGTCTCTCAAATAATTTCACACATCTGCGTTGATATGTTGGTTTTACCGATTAGAGGCTGTCGATGCAAACACCGTCCGTTTTGTTCCATGATGAATTAATTACAAGTTCAGATTTTATTTTTTTGCAAAAGTCATATTTTTTTTTGATTCACGAATTTTAATGGCGAAAGCAAACCACTTGAATTGGTCCAGTCTGTCAAACACTTGTACCGTATGCTAAATCGATGTGACACATTCCAACGTGAAAGTAAAAACTCCATGCACTCACTTGTTTCATGCAGTTTGTATACTTGATTAGTTGTTGTTTAACAAAGCATGTCCTCTTTGTAGATGTAAACGGTTAGATTTTCAACGATTACCAGGAGCAGCAATCTCCCATAACTTATCTGTAAGTCAACCTCATTCTCAGAGAGTAGTAACAGGAGCTCGTGCTGTGGAACTTCAGCGTCAACAACCAAGCAATGGACAACATCATTCATCTCCACAGATACAAATGGTGTCGACATTACCTTTTAGAGATGTTGAAACTCAATTATCAGCCACCCGAAGTAATCTTGATCAATCTGAGGCAACAACAATGTTACACAAGTTGCAGAAAACCATTCAGCAACACATTGACGAAGAAAAAGCACAAATTAGTAAATCATTAGAACTTAATCAATCGTCACTACCACTACCTGATGGTCTGGATGTGAAATCTTTTATATTCAGGGTTGAGATGTTGACCAAACCTTGTTTCCATAATGATTTAGAAATAGTTACCCGTAGTCTGTATCTACTTTTGACCGTTAGACCCCCGGCGTGGTTCTGGCGGTACTTGCGTCATAATCGCCAGTTCATATGGGTTTTGCCAATCAAATTAAGAGATAGATAAACTGATGGAAAGTACGAGAAATGATATGAACCCAGAAAGCAAAGACCAACTGAAGTATTTGATGATTTCCTTCAGTCCGTGTATGGATTGTTTGATAGATTGGTTTTCCCAATGAATAATGCTAGACAGAGAAAACTTTGTACTAAAACACCGCCTACACAACGCAATTTTCATCGATCAACTCGGCCTGTGTCGGAATTGAATATTGAAGATGAATTCTCATAATTGAGAATTAGTGAGCTTCCATCATATCCTCTGTTTACCGAATTGGCTGTTATATTGCTTTATTAGTGTTCATGTTCAACATTAACCGACACCATTGGTTCAACGATTACTATTATTTCGATTTATTATTATTATTCATATTAAAATTTCGCATATACGATTGGCGCAATAGATTGTTGGATTTATTAGATTCATTACTATATGTTATTTACTATGCTTGGCTAGTGTGGAGGAAGAGTGGATAAAGAGTTGGATCAAATTCAAATAAATAGGGTGAGTGAAACATTTTAATTTTTAAATTTAATAATATAATTTGATGTGGTGTGTGCGTGATGGTCTTGGTTCCTCCAACTTTTAAGGGTTATCAGAGTCCCTGTTATTAATTCAGTTGAATCCATCTTCTTCATTTGTGATGGACTGATTATAATCGAACTCACAGACTGCAGCCAAATGGAAATTTAAATCTTAAGGCATGGAATTACTCAAATGTTCCTGATAGTGATTCCATTATCAGGAATGCACCAAGTTCTTTGCAGGTTGAAGCTTCTCATTAGTTGTGGCACTTAGTTCTGAATGTTTGATTGTTATTATACCTTTGTCCAACACATTGTAGTAGGAGGTCTGGTAGACCGTTGAGGTCTACCAGTTGGTCTTGCACGCAAACCACATTCACCCGCTTGTAGTTTAAGCTGGCGTGCGTTCTGGTGACCAACCTCACTAACAAAAAATTATGATTAAGCTAAATAAAAGCGCGTGCCTAAACTACATCAACTAGGATTTCCAGAAGGGATTAGCCACCATGTCACAACTCTCCCTATAATATTTACAGTAATAATTGATACTTATAATAAAGAAATTAAACAAAAGGAACAACAATAACAACCACTAAATAAATATACTGAATTAAAGAAACTTCCCTGACTGTGGTGACGATGAACATTCAATCCCTGATTACTTGTTGATGGTGGTATCACAAATTTACTCCAAACTCCCTCAGACTTTTCTTCAACTCACTTGTGAGTCTGATAACATTTTAAATTTGCGTTTCTTTCACTTTGATACTTTCGAAACACTGAATTTTGCTACTTCTGGCGTTGGAGGGTGTGGTAGAAAAATAAACACCAACTATTTAGTTGTAACTTTATTTATCCCAGGTAACAATTTCGCCTAAATTTTTTAAATTATTCCAACTTAACTTGAGAAAGCATTGTGTAAGACCATATCGTCGCTTTAATAATGAAACAACGTATTCGCAAAAGTGTAGTTTCGAGATAATTGGGTTTAAAGATTTTTCGATTTTCAGATTTTCGTAAACTCGGCAGCACAATTGAATGAATAAAGATTTTGGAAAAAAAATTTCTACCCATTAATCTTGACTAATTTCCCCACAGCATATTAAAATTTCACATTAGTACCTGCTGGCTTTTCTACCTAAAAAGAGGTGAAAAGTCAATCAGGTACCTTATACGTTATTTCATATTTCATATACGTTATTTCATTTTGCATGGAAGGACGATTAAGCCTAAAACTAATATTATTGAAATAACACATAATATTCTTACAATTTTTTATTTATATGAACCGGCATATCATGTAGTAATGAATGATGCTTATACAATATTTTAGATTTACCATTTCGTGTGGCGATCGTAATGTATGTAAAGTATACGACACTGATTTTACCCAAGTTATAATTCTGTAGGAATTGAAATATCGTACAGGCATTTACGCTGTTTCCATATTTAACCAAATTCAAATTTGCATGTACGTTAATTAACAATATATTAATTTTAACCCCCAGTTATAAAAAAATTGGAAAATGTTAAAATGCCGCTTTATAGACATCCTTATGGGGAATGCAGCGCACCCATTATATAAAAACAACGTATATATGGCATACGTTATTTCATTATTAAAGCGACGATATTATTCAAGTTTTACCTAAAAAAAGCTTGTAAAAGACTAGATTCACTAAGTTTCTTATATATTTCCTTAAGTAAAGCTTAATTCAATAATAAATATTTAGGGCATATTCAAGCAAATGTTACTCAAGTATAATACCTTTTATAAGGTTTTATTCACATATAACTTTTAAGGAAGTATTCAAGATGTTTTTACTCAAGAATTCTATCCCTTATATAAACCTTTATTAAAGTACAACTTTTAGGAAGAATCCAAGAAGATTCTTACCCAAGGATAGTTCCTTGTATACGACTTTATTTATGTATAATAATTTTAGTAGTATCCAACAAAATTGTTACTCAAGTAATAGTTCGTATATACGGCTGTTTTCAATGAATATTAAAAGATTTACAACAAATCGATCTGTCAATTTTTTTGACAGTTCGTTGTTTAATTCGCGATTGTGTGTTTTTTTATTAAATCACTTATCGATGCGGTTAAAAAGTTAACAAACCTTTAAGAACTTTAACAAACTATTATTGATTAATACAAAAGATTATTTCAAAATAGTAGAGATATTTTCGTCAATGGAAATTTGCAATTGCCATTATTCCGCAACCATTTAATCAAACGTTTCTGATGATGGTTTATATATTGATTGAGATTTACCATTTCTGATGATGGTTTATATAATGATTTGAGTTGGTCAACAAATAAATAAACTGATGATAATTTGTCATACAATTCGTTTTTGTATTAAATGTATGTAATCGCCATATTGTGCGCAATTTGCTTGGAAAAAAATTATAGCAAAACTTGCAACAGATTGCAACTGACCTATGGAAAATATAACGTAGAACGTTTATTTAATATTATCATTTAACATTTATTTATTAACCAGCCAAATTGTGCAACTGATCGTAATGCCAACCACAGCATACTATACCCCTTACGAGGCTTGAGTAATACTTTTATTCTGTATTGAGTAACGTTTTATTCCTGTCGTGGAAATTGATTTAATGAACGAGTGTGTAAGAGTAAACGATGAGGAAATCGCTATCGGGCCTGTGTTCGATTCCTGCCAGGCACGTTTTTATTTATGAATTTTATTTTCCTTTTCCTTTTTTTATTTTATTTTTATTCTATAATCATTTTTAATCGTACAATTGAATTGAAACACATGCGTAGATATCGTATATGAATACGCAAAATTATTTTCATTTCGAGATTGTCCTCAATCATAACCAATATTATTTTTAACAAAAACCCATATATTCTCATTTTAGGAAACCATTAGTACACTTTTATATGCATTCCTAATCAAATGTTTGAATAAAAATTAATTCATGGTCGTGGCAGTGGTCCGAAACTTGAAATGTGTACAAATAATTTGTTAAACAATAGTGATTAAGTTTCAATTTTCTTTATGACAGCTGCTAAATAGAGAAGTGGATAGCGTACGGTCCTGGAGAATCAAAGGTTATGAGTTCGATCCCCGCTACAGGCGTTTGTAAAGATGCGAAATGTGTAAAATATATTGTAATTTCCGATAAAAGATTAACTCAATAGCAGCAATATACAAAAAAAAGGAGTTTAATGCGCCAATTAGCCAAAATAACTAAAGGAAAGAATCACCAATTTTTTATTCAGTGGCATCGCTTCTTGAATAGGCACTGAGTAATTCTCTTGAGTAAAGATTTGCTCAAGCACTTTATTCAAGTAATTTTGACAGTATTTGAATAAGCCTTGAATAACAACTTTTGTACAACTTTATTCAAACACTTATATAAAACATGTATAAAGCATTATATATGTCTTCTTGAATAAAGAATATTTTTTCATACGCCTTTTCTCCTTGAGTAGAGCTTGTATAAAACTTTTTTCATGCATAGTTCAAGAATTTTAAATTTCCCCTTCCATTTTAAATTCCTCTTTTAAAGCTTTACTCAATGATTACCTAGGTTAAATTGTTACCTGGGTATTAGTTTACTAGTATTTATTTTAACATGTAATCATATTATCTTGTTCTTTTAATTTCTGTACAGTGTACACAATTTTATTACTATTTTTGATTTTAAAATTTCTTTTTATTTATTGTTACAACTACAATCGATAAGACAATCAAATCATCACAAAAAAACAAAACTACAACTCACTAATCCAGTGATGCCACTGACCAATTCATTTGACAAAACTCAAAAATTCAAAAAAAACTCAATTAAATTTAAACCAAAAATTAAAAAAAAATTCGACTCAAACCACTTTTAAACTATAGGGCCAACTCGTTAAACTACCAAACCCGTGATTAGCTGCAAAAAAAACTCATTGAAAAAAAAATTTCATGACAAGAGCCAAGAAAAAACACTCCCGTCAGCATAAATTTTATTTTACCGCTGAATTCTATATTCTGCAATATGTTTTTTTTAATTTTCATAATTATGTATAAAAAATTATGAATGGAAAATAGCAAAAAAAAAATAAGTTGATACGAGCTTCCGGAAGTGTTAAGTTTTAGAAATATTTTAAATAATTGTGTTCTGCAACACAATTGAGTTGAGAAGTATAGTGACTTCGAAGATCTCTATAGTATATTATTATAGGTAAATAGGACGAAAATAAAAGCACAACTCACATGGAATATCTCGCCCATTACAACATGGTTGACTAAACAATCAGTATTAGCTTTTTGTTCTTCCATAACCCATTTAACGATATCTCTTCGTTACAGATTAAAAATCGAATGAATCAAAACGTCGATGATGTTAACCTGACCATTTCTGATTTTCTAGAAACTTTGGTAGTCCTTAGCACAATCAAAAAAAAATAATACGTGTTTTTTAGTTTATATATTTTTCCTAGTTTTGACCAGGCAATTTGTTTTAAATTGTGCTCGAACGGGCTAACTGGTTTGAATAATTTTTTAGTTTGAAAGGTCCTAAGAAAGGCTTTGTAAAAATATTTTTTATATTCCCGATTTTTTTTATAAACAAATATATTTAATAAAAATTAATAATGTAATAAAAAATTTACTATGGAAAATTTTTGCTTATTTTATGAAAATTTTTATTGTTAATTTTTAAAAAATTAAATTTTCGAAAATGGCTAACCCAAAATAGTTTTTTCCTTTTTTTTGATTTTCTAAAATTTTAGTCTTTTACCCAAAGAAAACTAAACTTACAGACTTGCGTTTTGTTTTGTTGACGAGAAGGGCATCCCATGTGAATATTTACTAACAAAAAATATGTCAGGTTTGTATTCAAGTCAGGCAAGTGCGAATAAAACTCGTCCGCCGAGGGGTCCCGTGTATATAATATTTCAGGAAAAAATAGTTATGGTTAATATAGTTTCACGTTGGGTTGTATCTGATCCAAAGTTGTCATGGTGACTAAAGAAAGGTTCAATAACGACAGCTTCTAAATTATGTATATTGAAAATGATATCAATTATTGTACTTTCAACTGTTATTCGTTCATGAATTTTTTTGGAGAAAATAGTTTGAGAGCCAGTTTTGAGAACTTTTATTGAAATCAACATTAAAGTTGCCTATGACAATTGTTGGAAGCAAACGGGTCGTCAAATTGTTGCCAACAAATGCATGGTTAAGACTGCAGTCAAACGATTTGTCTACTGAACATAGGGGCGATGGGTAAACCGACAGGATTTGAATTCCAGCTAGCTGAAAAAGTAAATATTTTTAATGACTAGCAGAGCTAAATCGAAGTGATGGTAGGTCTTTTTTCCTGCATTAGTGGTACTGTATCAGACCAAACGACAAGAACAGATCTCCAACCTCGATTTGCTTCATTGATTAATAGTCCATCTATTCTTTCCATATTTGTGAGTTCTGCCAAGCTCATATCGTCTTATACACATGTCCATGTCTTCACAAAGTACAAAAAGTACTACAAAAGCTAGTACAAAAAGTTATTGCATTTAATAAGTATTAGATTATTTACTATATTAAAACTGTATAATAGTTTTTAAACACAATATCTTTCATTTTTAAATTAATTATTTATTATGTACCACACACTAAATAGTTTGTAATTATAAACAACAATTAAACAATTTGAATTACTTTTAACTTAAACAATTTGTAATTATAAAAATTAACAAAATATTTGTTTTATTTAAATTTTTGAACACAAATTTTATGTGTGTTAATTGTAGGACCGTTTGATATATTCTATTAATTAAATTGTCATAAGTAAAGAACATTACATCTACATACGGTAAATTAATAAATACAAACAAATAAATAAATTAAAGTTTAAACAACAAATCCATATTTGTTTCTCTCAATCTCTTTACACAAACACACACAAAAATGTAGTTGATATTCAAGGGTCCTACAAAGTACTACGTGAGAGATTTTTAGCGTTCAGTAATAAGACACAGACCAGAAGCCGACGTTGTTCTTGAGCACGCTATATATAAAATTGCTCTTCGAACATTTTGGGTTATACATATGTATACAACAACTATCTCCAAAGTTGCTCCACACAAAACTCAGATCTCATATGACACTATTCGTCAAGGTCAAAAATAATTTTTTTCAAAATTTCCACACCATATCCCCTCCAAATAACATTTCAAATAATGAGTCGACATGCTATTATTTTCATTTACGCCTTACAACATTTTCTATAACCGTGAATTTTTGTCTTTTGTAATGGTCGAAGTTAAGGAGGGAGGCCGGAAAATTTTTCCCATTTTTGAAAATAAGTCGAAAATTACAAGAGAAATTGTTTTGGACTAGAAAAAATACCATATACCATTTTAAATCATGAGCAGAAGCTATAGCTTTCGTTCAATCCCTACAAAATTTTCTATAGCCGTGAATTTTTCAATTTTTTTCTTATGTAATGGTCGAAGTTAAGGGTGGGGGGACAGGAAGAACCTTTGACATTTTTTGAAAATAAGTCGAAGACTGTGCTTTTGAAAATTAAAATTTGGACTACAAAAAAATAACCTTTTATATGATCCTACTCGTCCAGGTCAAAATTCAAGATCAAAAGATTTTGGTAATATCTCAAAAACTAAGCAGTCATTAATTTATTGAATTTATTTTTCGAAATATTTCATTCTTCGATTTTTATAAATCAAACTCGATACATAAAAAAACTTTTGTTTTATTATCTCCTTATCTATCTGTATAAAATACAGATAAAACAAATATTTGCAATTTTTTGTTTTCAGTTGTGGACATATACGTTTTATAACTGTAGACAATTTAAAGATGATAGGACTTATAGTTTGTGAGATAATCGATTATGTAGAAATTCGGATGGATACCGAAGTCTCACCAATAGGGTACCGTTCATACTTTTGATCGCGTTTTGATGCGATTTTCCATCTATACTTTTATTAATATTGCTTAGCAATAAAAAGGTATTGTTCTTCTGTAAAGCTAAACATGTTTAACTAATTAATAATGCCATCATATATTTGTATAATTGGCAACACTTTACTTCACAAATGTCGCTTCCATTATTTGTCAATTTTTGTTATTAATTTTTCCATCAAAACCACACAACGATCTATGTGCTTACGGTAATAGTACCAGTTAGTTTCAAAGTATGTGAGTTTTTTTTTGGCTGGAAATCACATTCATTAGTTTGGTTTGTTTTCGTTATAGGTATTGAATTAAACTCTGTGATGTGCTATTTGTGAAAAGAAAACTATACTATACCAAAAATTTTATTCTTTACTTTGACTTCATCTCCCAAACACAACAATTCCTAGATTATACACAATGTACCAAAATCTTAAGAACTAAGATATAATTTATTTTACCCTTTCCAGTTGACATTATATTAATTTCTTCGTTTTTTCAAGTACTAAGTACAGCAATAATAATAAAAATAAAGACAATAAGAGAAAATGATTCACATTTATGTAAATTTTCCTGTTCCTTTTGTGTAAACCCCAGTTTAATATGTTGCGGCTTTAACGGTGCGTTTATATTTTATTTTATTTTATTTTATTTTATGATTTAAAACAAAGAAAGATGTAATAATTTTCCACGTGGCGCAAGAAATAAAAATGTTGAACCATTCTTTCGTTAATTTATTGTCAACCAAAACTGGCAATAATATAATATAATAATACAAGTAATTTTAACAAAAAATTGACGCCACAATGGGGAAAATTATGATATTATTGTTCGTATTCTGTGCGATTTTTTCCTGTTAACAATTCTGAGCTTTACAGGTTTTTGTACTTTTGTTGGATTTTATTTATTTTATTACACATTATTTAAAAGTTTTTGTTGTTGAGTATATGCTTACTTAAATCTGTGTTGTGGAAATGCTATACCCTGAAATTAAAATGTTATTATGAAAAATAGGAGGAAATTAATATTACTGTGTATTTCGTTTTACTTTTAAGCTTTTAAGATGTTATGCGAACAATTTTATTTCGTTTTGTTCATTTCTTGATTTGTTATTATTCGCGTTTATTCAACTTTTAAAGCTTCTGTGTGTTTGAAATTGTGATTTATATTTTTATATATAAAACAATGCTAAATCCCAATTCTCCTCTCCCATTCCTTTTAAGTTTGCATCGATTAAAATAATTTATAACGCATAAATTTATATTGATATCAATTTGTCACCACAATAATTTATTGGTTATTCCTCATTGAATAATTTTTGTTTTTTTTATTGACAGTTTCTGTTATGAAAAAAAGTTTTATTTATAAAAAATATTATCGAATTTTCCCCTAAATAATTTTTTCTGTTTTATTTTTGTATATATTAACTTACATTAGAGTTACAAAAAAAAGAAAATTAAGAAAAGAAAGTGAAAATCAAGAATAATAAAAACATTTTTATGAGGGTTCACAAATAATTTGTTTGTTTTTTCCTTACAAGTAACCGTAATAGAAAAATTATTTTAAATCGTTTTAAAAATTAAAATGTATTTTCCATTAAATATTATTTTATGTTTATCATTTGAATAAATCAATATATAACAGTGAATATTTAATTATAATAAGAATAAAAATCGAAAAAAAATTTCGTTGAAGATAGGGTATTTTGCTACAAGAGATCAAAAAGCCGTTTTCATCGCCCGTAGCATACGCCAGTTTTTTTCGATAAACGATATGAATTTTAAGTTAGAAAACGATAACACAACATTTCAAACTCATTTTGTATTTTATTATAATTGATTTGATTTAAAGGTTTTCTATACCAATTATATATCTTTTTATTCAGTAAGAATGTTTTCTCCTGGAGAAAAAAGTTTCCCTTTCGCAGCGGGGAGGGTTGTGGCTTAAACATGCATGAAAAAAGACTTTTTATATATTATCGTAGAACAAATGATTTTTCGTAATATGTTTTTGAATTTATACATATATTTTGGATAAACCAAACTATTATGCGTTAATTATACCTGCTGATGTGGAAAGCTTGGACTTTAAAAAGTTTATATACCTTGAAAGTGAGTGAAATGGAAATTGAGTGAAAAGTAAGTGCGTGAAATGTGCATTAATTGTGCATGTTACAAAATTTCCATACACAATCTTGTGCAAAATACTTGTCATGCACATTATGTGCACCATACCGTGCACATGTCGTAAAACGCCTTAGCACATTTATGCATATAAACGTTAGCCGCATGTTGCACGAATAATAAAAAACGAAACGAAATGAAATTTATTTAATGATAAGAATAACAAACAGAGAATAAAAAAATGGAGAGTGAAAAATTAGTTTAAAAATTAGTTTTCTAAAAGGTCTGGTTTCATTTTACCTTCTATAAGACAATATTGCTCTTGTAATAAAAGATTGATGAATTATTTTATTTCCATCTAAAATTATGTGCGAAATTTTTCTGTAAAGGTTAATGAAAATATTCACAAAAAATAAACGGGCACTGTTTATCACTTATCATGTTGGTTCATTATTAATATTTAAATTTATTTTTTTATGATATTAAGAAAATTGTGGAAAATTAACATTATTTTTTAAATTTAAGCCAAATATTTAAATTTTTTGAATGTTGATTTTTCACATACATACATTTTCATTTTACAACTTCAAAATACGACCATTATCTTCATTTATCGTAATGAGGTTACCAAAAATATTAGTCTAGGAAAGATCCACAACGTATTAGAAGATCCTAGTCACAAAGTCATACATAAAATATTTTTGTATTTATTCCTAAAAGTTCTATGCACATTTTGCATACATGTTTCCATGCTTTAAAAATGTTAAATTAAAACAAAATAGTATAACTAAAATACTTTTAAACTAATTTTAAATATACACTCGAATATTTAAAAAATTATTAAAATAAAAAAGTGCACGAAATGTGCATAGATTCGTGCACAATACACAATATGTTTGTCGGGTACATTATACCTCAACCAGTTTGTATCCTCTTTTATAGTTGGAAGTCAGCCTAAAAGACATTAAAGGGATTGGAGAAGTGCAAAGGAAGGTTTAAACTTAGTTCTTTTGCAGAATACTCCACAAGCGACTTTTCCATTCATTTTCGACTAATCCGTGTAAAAAAAATTGACACCACCAGTACATTTTTCTTATTGACTTTTCTTGAGGAAATTTTCATGCCTACCAGAATGAAGGAGTGTCCTATATTACTACAATTCCACATACTGGTAGACTTCAGCCTTTTTGAGGTGTGGGTGCTATCTTTTTGGCTAGGATTTTGATAAGAGTTAGACAAAAAAGAATTTCTAGTGCTGGCGTAGTGATGCTTCTTAGAGCTCCATTAATGCACATTGATGTCAAAAATTCTTGATTGACCATTATATTATCGGCCGCGCAATAAGCAGTAACACCTCACAACAGAGTAGGTTGAACTTTCGAGCTGTATATCTAGGGAACAACATGAAACTCAAAACCTTTTCGTCTTCCAATAGCGCTATTACCCGCTTGAGTCGTTATGATTGCTTTTCTTAATCTTTCGAGGATGTTGGGTTTTCAGCTTAGTTTACTAAATAAAATGAGCTGCAAGAAATTACCTTTGTCTGTCACACAAACACTAGGATTGACTTCGTTTAGAGTTCAACTTTAGGTGATTTGCTCCTCCTAGATCAGAGAACCACTTCCAATTTCTGTGAATTTTCCAGTCCATTAGATCCCTAGAATTATCAGAATATATAGCGAAGACGCCAACATAAACATCAGCTGCATATGTCGTCACTCTTAAGTCTTTTTAAGTTTTAGCAACAGATAATTAATGACCAAGTTGTAAAGAAGGCGTGACATTGTTCCACTTTGTTGTGTGCCTTTTCTTACAATCCAGTAGAGCATAGTCACAAAAAAAATACTTCCTTCACTCTCAAATACACAAGAAAGTAGGTGATCGCAACAGGACACACGTTGTTCAAGGATCTCTCAATTCCACAGAAAAAAAGTATAGAATATTCATTACAATCCAGAGATTTCGCAATTGAATGTATGAGAGCGTGCAAGACTATTTGCATACACTTACCTTTACACTACGCATGTTGAGGTGCTGACAAACTTGTAGATTTGATTTAAACGCCAAAAGGTCTTCAATCAATCTGTCCAGTATTTTTAAGAAATAAAAACTGAGGTTAATAAATCTTAAATCTTTGGGATTTCAATGAGATCGCTTGCCCTCTTTAGGTATAAAAACTATATTTATCTCCCGCCATTTTCTACGAATGTCACATAGTATAAGACTGTTCCTTTAAAATCACCAGTAGCCATGGTAAGATCAGTAATTTTTACATCATACATCGTTATGACCTTTAATTAAAAACAGTTTGTAGTTTTGAACGTTTGGTTCAAATGCCCGATCACGGGAGTCCTTTGGTAATATCCGAGTCATCTGAGTCAGGAATAACCTCATCAAAGCGTTTGCAGATTACATTTGATCATAATAGCTAGGCATCCATGGAGTAAATGTCACTATTGGTGTTTTTAGTTGTTTTAAATTAAGAGGTATTAGTCGTGACAAGTGCGTTCTGCTTCAGCTGAGGTGCTCTGCGTGGCGAAGGCATAATCAACCTATTCCGGACTTCTAAACTATCCACATTCTCATCTTTGTCACATACTTTCAAAATGACTGCTACAAGGTTAAATTTTATCACACCGTCACTTTTAGCTAGCTCAGCCAGAGATTTCTTATATATAAGGATGTTATGGCTGTCCTGCCATCAGCTGGTCAGTCATCGTTCTTGGTAGTCTCAACCCCAGTTTTCCCTCTATTATGAGTAGACAGATTTGACTTGCTGTATAGTAGCATTTCCAGTGCCTTACCTGGTTTTTTGCAATTTGAAGGGATCTAAGTACGAGCCCGCGGTCGACTTATTACAACTTCGACTTAAATCACTTCCAGTTTGGCACCCACTCTTAACCTCTCCCAGAAGACTAATCGCTTTTTTGTACAGAATCATACACTATAGAGCAGACACCAGAGTGACATTTGCAGATCGATCCAACTGTTGAATTCTCAGTCACTAACTTTGGTTGATAGATTAAAAATTGATTTTTTGAATTAATTGATTGATTTTGTTTTATTATCGTCGCTTTAATAATGAAATGACGTATACGCAAAAGTATAGTTTCGAGATATTTGAGTTTAAAGTTTGATGTGCGCATGCATTTGCATGGACGTTAATTTATAATTTATTAATTCTTACCCCCAGTCATAAAATAATTCGAAAAAGTAAAAACGCCAATTCAAAGATACCCTTATGGGGAATGCAGCGCACCTATAATATAAAAACAACGTATAAATAGCATACGTTGTTTCATTATTAAGGCGACGTTATGTATATGACGTTCCCACAAGTTGCGGAGAGAAACAAAAGTACATTTAAGAAGAGATCCGCAAAACGCAAATAAGGGTAGTTACACCTGGCGGTTGCCTGATGTTCAGTTGATTAAATTTTTGACTCAGTTATTTGAATTAGTCTTAGTCAGGCTGATCATCAGCACGGGTCACATTATTATGAGCAGGTTGACGCGTATGCGATCAGCATCTAATGAAGCAATTTAAATACTAAAACTCACCAAGTTGAACCAAAACGACTTGAGTTGTTATGTCTAGCAGGCTCTTAACACCATAATTTCTTCTTTATACGCAGGTTGCTAAGGAATCTTCCAATAAGAGTATTTTAAGCAACTAATGTTTAATATCGAAGTTTGTGGCTAGATGCTAATACACATGTTTTGATCTTATTTAATTAGGTCAAATGACTGTTTTTTCGTTACCACAAACCATTGTTGAAATAAATATCAACCAAGGACTTTATGTTCAATAAGTTTTTACCAAACTTTTTCCATTCCAAATTTTACAGCACATGTAGTTTTTTCTTTAAATCCAATAAATTAACAAGTAAAATTTGGTTGCAATTCATACACCAAAATTTTAACAGAACATAATTTATTACATAACTTCATTCATTCTACATCTAGATCTTTTAGCCTAAAAGACTTTATCACCGGACTTAAATTTTTCTTTAAAAATGTCAGTTTGAACTTTAAATCTAACATGTTTTTTGACATCAGTCAACTTTGCTTGCTTTTTCCTATCAGTTCCTAAACTAACTATTTTATTATTTCTCGTCATATCGAAAGAGGTTTTAGGCTTATAAGAGAATATAATTTCATTTGGAGTTTTATGACCTGCCATAAAAATCGGAGTATTTCGATTAAAAATAAAAAATTGCTAACTTTGTTTTGAAGCGACATAGTTTTTTCTTGATCTTTTAAAAATTTATATAACATTTTCTTAACAATTTGAACAATCCGCTCAGCTTGACCATTACTTTGAGGATGATATTGCAGGTAATTTATTAACTATATATTGTGATGGTGATGAAGTTTGTTGGATGCATGAAAACAACATCGATTTACTTCGAAAAAGAATCGATAAATACTAAAAAAATCTTTCCGAAACTGACTATAGGCGTCCATTTCGATTTAACAATTTCTTTTGGAAAATTATGGCATTCCTGACAAATTTGACATAACTTAACATATAACAAATTGTTCGATATCTTTATCAACATTGCTCCGGATATATGACCTAGCTATTTCTTTCATTTTTGCTATTCCCGTATGGTTTTCGTGTAATAACTTAAGAACTTATACATCAGGAATTACGACACGATCTCTGTAAAAAAGACATTTAGGTTTGATGTTTGAATACTTAGGTTTGATGACTTTGCATAATAACATTTAAAACATATTCATAAACTTCTATCACCATCTACGATTCCTATTGGTGGTGTGCAACCACAAATAAAATTCCAAGATTTAGATCACGAATTATGTATTTTTATTTAAATATTTCGGTCCTTTTTGGGACCCTCTTCAGTGAAGTTTTTTAAAACTTTTTACTACTTCTATTATGAACTTAATACTCTTTAATACTCGGAGTATTAAGTTCATAATAGAAGTAGTAATAAGTTTTAATAAAGTTTACCGAAGAGGGTCCCAAAAAGGACCAAAATATTTTAATAAAAATACATAATTCGTGATCTAAATCTTGGAATTTTATTTGTGGTTGTACACCCCCAATAGGAATCGTAGACGGTGATATAATTTTATCGATTAGATCAGTTTCAGTGTACACCCGGAAACGTGTATATATTGAACAACAAAAAACTAATTCAATATTCATAAACTTTAGTCAAGGTAAGATCAATATTCGTTTCATGCATTATTTCATGAAAAGACAACGACTTTTTTCTGTCGGATTAAAATGGCATATTTGCACTTCATTGACCTCAGTACTTTCATTAAAGGACAAGCGAAAGACCGCATATGCATTTTCAAACTTTTTTGCTGTACAAAATTTTATTTTATACTGAAACATAACAAATATACCGACCAACGCTGTAATGTTGCAATAATTACAGCACGAGTTGCATTATTTGAGTTGAAGATTTATTGTAAACTCTGGTGATCAAGAGATATCAAAAATTCTTTACTTAAAATAATATTTTTCAAATCTTTGCACTACAAATATTATCGCAAGTGCCTATCAATGTTACTACGAGTAGTTCTGTTCTGCCGGAGAAAGTGATTTTGATGCAAACATTACTGGTTTTTCAATTCCATTAACTATATGTGATATTACTCACCCTACACCATATGGGCTTGCATGAGATGTAAGAACTATCAGTTTGCTTGAATCATAGTTCTAACACATTGTTGCTCAAAACAATTTTTTACAATTTTGAAAAACATTTTCGCTTTCTTTAGACCATATAAATGTGACATCATCTCGAAGAAGTTTATAAAAAACATGAAGTTCTGACGACAAATTAGGTATAGATCTATCACAACAGTTTAATAAGCCTAAAAATGATTGCAACTGTTTAGCTGTAGCTTCGACCTTAAATCCATCCTGACGAATCCCATCTCCTGATATAGTATAACTTAAATATTTAACGGAAGATTCAAGAATTTTACACTTGGATAAATTTATTTTAAAATTATGATTTTCAAGTCTTGTTAGAACTTGAAATAGTCTCACTTGGTATTCTTCTATCGTAGCCGCTCCTATCAAAATATCATCTAAGTAGTATTTAACATCATTTGTATGATTTCAAATTTGATCTATAACACTCTAAACAATTGATGATTCTGATGATATTTCGAATGGCAAACGAGTATATCGATACAATTCCTTATGGGAAACGTAATTGCTGATAAGCACCTGTTAAATCAAAGACACAAAAAAATTTTGATCCAATCAAACTTGTCCTCCACTTTTGGAAGAGAATAGTGTTCAGTCATGACGAATCGATTTATATAGTCCCCGAGCCCACACCAATTTTGTGTGAAGATTGCCACATATTATATACATCGTGAAGCGTCCTTGACGAGTCCGAAAAGTTTTGTTCCGCCAATTTTCTTGATTCGGCCGCTTTTTCGTTCGGCAAGTTCCGAAAAATGCTGATTGCCTGGGATTTTGTAAATTTTGTTTTTAACTAGAAATTTGTTTTAAAACACGAGGGTAACCTTGTTCGACAAAAATTGGTCTGCTATTGTCTAGTCCGACAACCTACAAAACCAAAATGTCAGTTGTCGGACTCGACAATAGCAGACACGTTATGGTCGGACAAGCTTACCCTCGTGCTCGAAAACCAATTTCCAACCCCCACAGTTAAAAGAAAATGTGGCAGCATATTTACGAGATCGCGGACAATCGGCATTTTTTGAAGGGAGCTTGCCGAACGAAAAAACGGCCGATTTGAAGCAAGAGGAACAACAAAAGTTTTCGGTTTCTATCTTTTATGGCGCCTCACGAAGTATGAAATATGTGGTAATTATCACATGAAATCGGCGTGAGCCAAGGGACTAATAGTTACTTTACAATCGATACATAACCGCACTTCATCATTCTGGTACTACTACAATTGGGCTTGCATATTTACTGTATCGTACAGGCACGAAAATATTTTCGCATATGAACCAATCAGTTGATAAGGAACTTTATGTTTGAAACGATAAGCTACCAAATAAGGGGCATGGAAATATAGTTGTAATCTTCCGAAAGCACAATATCCGCATATATGCTTCTATAAAACAAGATAAGCTAGTGTTCACAATTATTAAGATGTTCAAAGTATTACTCACGCTTTAACTAGTTTACCACTTTAAAAATTTAACCACTTTATGGTTAACCTACCTTAATATTTAACCACTTTAAAAACTATTCCTCCAATTGGAAATAAAACATCAAAATAATCGCGACCAAGAAACGGATTCAATGGCTTCTTTGTATCGATAATCAATAGCAAAATAAATTCTGATATTTATTCACCCTCCTCCTGTTTTGCTTCGTTAAGTTAAGCAAGTTCCGTTCGAATGTTTTTCTTTTTCGGCAAAAACTTTTTTAGCTACAACAAACACTCGTCTAACGTTTTCTCTGACGATATATTTGGTACTGTTAGCATCATCAATGTTTCATATAATCCAGCACCAATAATTGCAATGAAAGTTGCCATCTTTATATCATTGTCCACCTTAAAAGCTATAATACATTTTTTAAGTCGATCCTCATAAGCCAGCCAACAACTTCATTCTACATACTGCTCCAGATTTCTGACTATTTTAGATAAAACAACCAATATGCAAATTGTGAAGATCAAAATTAACGTGGATACTTACAATATTTATGAAAAATTTAATTCACTTTTTATGTGAAAAACTTTTATTTATTATATTATTTTTTCATTTCTCAAACTATTCCATCCTCGTCGCCATTGTAATGTACGATACTATTTAAATATTATAATAATAAATATTTATTTATGTAATTATTTATTTAGACACCTTGACAATATTTTATCTTAATTAGATCAACCATATGATAAGACTAACGTTAACATTAAATAATGCCAGTTTTTATATTAATTACTCTACTCTTAATATAATAATAATCCTTTATTGACTTCAAATTTATAATACAGTTGTGTACATTTAATAATTTACTGAGATCAGCTTTTAATAGTAAGCTTTACAGCAGATGAAATTAATTATTATGAGTATTGCGAAAAAAAAAATGAAAAAAGAATGTTTATATATACAAATGCAGTTCAGTCTGCTTAGTAACTAATAAAAAACTTATATTTACCTAACCTACTTAAATCTAAACTTAAAAGCTACGTTGCAAAAATTAAGCGGTAGTAAAGCTAATTGCGTTTATCAATTCATTTTCAATATAATTTAATTTATTTATATATCTATTATTAGCTTCTCTAGCAACTACATTGACAAGCTTTATATTTAATTCGTTGTGCAGTCTTAAAGTGCTATAACGTCTAGGGCGTTTATATATAGTTTTTAGAAATTTGTTTTGAATGATTTGAAATTTCTTTTTATGACACAAAGCAATATCCCACCAAATTGGCGCACCATAAAGTATGATATTAAGAATCACACACTTGTAAATTAGTGTCTTATTATGACTATTCAGTTTACTGTTTCTGTTGAGTAGAGGATATAGACTTTTGAACAGTGCATTACATTTTTGTTGTATTTGAGTGACGTGTGTCTTAAATGTTAATGATTTATCTAAATAAATTCCTAAATATTTAGTTGAAGGTTTCCATTCCAAAGAAGAGTTTTGAATCAGAAAGGGTTGTTGTGGAAGTTTACGGGATGCTCTGCACCTAGTAAAATAAATAGCTTCACATTTTGATATGTTAATACTAAGTTTCCAGTTTTTAAAAAATTCGAGAATTTTAGTGAGGTACAATTGAAGCTTATTGATAATAGATACCGCCAGCTCATCTGACACAAATATTGCAGTGTCATCAGCAAATAATGATAATTTACATTCACTATCTCTTGGAATATCATTGATGAATAAACAAAAAAGTAAAGGACTCAATACAGCACCTTGAGGAACCCCAGCTGGAATGCTAAGTATAGAGGACATGGAATCAAAAATCTGGACAAAAAATGTTCTATCAGTTAAGAACGATTTTATGATTTTAATTAAAAATATTGGAAATCCATATATAAATAATTTATAGCAGACTGCGTCTTGCCAAACTTTATCAAAGGCTCGTTCAAGGTCTAATAATATCATTCCAGTAGATTTTAGCGAAGATCTATTAGATTTAATATGATTGACTACACGATGGATTTGATGAACTGTAGAGTGCCCGGATCTAAAACCAAATTGCTCGTTTATAATTATTTGATTATCAGCTATGAACTCTTCCATTCTTCTTTTGATAATCTGCTCAAAGAGTTTTCCCAATGTACAAAAAAGACTAATAGGTCTGTAGCTTGTAGCAAGAGTGGGGTCTTTGCCAGGCTTTAAAACAGGAGTAATTTTTGCTTTTTTCCATTGAATGGGGAAATAGCCTAGGTTCAAGCAGCACTCGAATATTATCTTAAGAAAATGGACCCAACTTTCAGGAAGATTTTTAAGTAAAATAAATGGAATATTATCTACACCTGGAGCTTTGAGCCTTGGAAGCAATTTCAAAATATCAGAAATTTCAGAAGGGTGAATTTCAGGAATTGTAGCATTGTTATCCAAATTATTGAAATTAGTGCAAAAGTCATTCACTTGTTCTTCAATTACAATATTGGAGTTTGGAATTTGATGAGCGTCAAGGAAAACATCAGCCAATACTTGTGCTTTTTCTGTATTTAAGAAAATTCGATTTCCAGTGTTGGGAGTAACTAATGGTGGAATAGACTTGCGATGGTTTTTAAAATGTTTAGTTGCTTTCCAGAAGTTTTTTGAACCATTATCCAAGCATTCAAGCTTCGTTTGCCATTTTTGATTATAAAGGATATTTATATGATATTTAATAATTCTATTTAGCAAGTTTATTGAGGTTTTAATGTGAGCAAGGCGACTTCTGAGGTAAGATCTTCTAAGCGAATTTCGGTGTCTGATAAAACTTAACACTTGATCAGATAATAACAATTTATCAGTTGGAAGAACAGGCACAAGCGGTACGGATAGCTCACGAGCTGAAGAAATAGATGCTGTCAAAAAATCGACTGCAGCGTTGACATCTGAAATAGTATGAATTGAACTTAAATTGAAATTTTCAATTTCAGATGATATATGATTCTGATAAATGCTCCAATTAACATTTTTATAGTTAAAGTATTTACGATGGCAATGATCTACTTGATTATTAAATACTATTGAACAGAGGACTGGCAGATGATCGGAGCAGAGTGCTTGAATGGTGTTAACTTCGGATATCAACTGTGGGTTGTTTGTTAAAAATATATCAATAATACTAGGGACTCCAGCAGGACTATAGTGGGTAGGATCTTGGGGAGCGATAACAACACAATCAGAGTTAATAGAATAATCATATAAAGTTCGACCACCGCGGTTAGTTCTAGGACAAAACCAGTTAGGATGCTTACAATTTAAATCACCACCAATTAGGTAAGGAATATTACCACTACAAATTTTTATAAAATCATTTCTGAGATGCTCAGAATTCGAATATGAACAATATACAGAAAATATTTTAAGTTGATTATTATCACTACTTATTATATTAATACCCAGGGATTCTATACAATTTAATTTAAGGTCAGGAAGAAGCGAATGTTTAATGCAATCTTTTATAAGAATACCAACACCACCCCTGCGAAGATTTTCTCTATCATTACGATAAAATCGAAAATTAGGAATCGAAAATGAAATAGAAGGCTTTAAATGCGTTTCACTAATAAGTAATATATCAATATTAAATTTATCTAAAAACTGAATTACCTCAAATTTTTTATTTTTTATACCGTACGCGTTCCACACACAAATTTTTAAAGAATTATGGATAACAGACATATTTAATAGCAATATTAGCCATAACATCAAATTGTTCTTCTTTGGAATGGCACCCCCGAAGTCCTGAAACAAGTTCTTTGAGAATTTGTAATAACTCATGTGGTGCAAACAAATCATTTGTGCTATCTGAATTAATATTAATTGAATTTTCATGATTGATTGCATTTGTTTGAACCACTGTACTGAACTGCATTTTTTTGTTAACAAAATTATTATTAAAATTATTATTAAAATTGTTATTGTTGTTTTGATGAGGTATTGAAGGAATAATAGGAAAATCCTGTTGTTGAAATGAAAACGTTGGTTGATTTGAAGGTCGACTCAACTTATTTTTTAGATTCAGATGATTTTTTATTTGAATGTATTTTTCTCTTTCTGGACAAATTATAGAGTTAGATGTATGATTTCCACTATAATTACAGCAAACATGTTTAGTAATATCGTTTTGTAAAGGACACTCCATATCATCAATATGTTCATCTCCACCACAGAAATTACATTTTGGCTTCATGTAGCATGCGTTCGCTCCATGACCATACATTTTACATTTATAACATTGGAGAGGACCTTTGCTGGTGGATCGACAAATTTCCCATCTGCACACTGTGTTATTAACAAATCTTATATTTTTTAATTGATTCAGAGACATTGATCCCTTTTTGAAAGCAACAAAATAAAGGGCATCTTCACTGTTTCGACGATATTTTTTAGGAATAGTTTTCCAAACATTAACAGGACTCAGGCCACTATTCTCGAGGCTTTTCTTAACTTCATTTGTATCCATATCATGGAGCCCACATAGTACAAATTTAACAAAGCGGTTTTCCTCAAGCGTATATGAGAACATACCATTGTTATGTTCTTTTAATTTAGTAAAAATTTTGTTATAGTCTGATAGGCTATATGTTAGTATTTTTATACCAATTGACATGATTTGTATATTATATTTTGAAATATTTAGTTCCTTCATATTTTTATGAATCTCCGTTGAGGAAGATTTTGTAATTATTGGAGGAATCTTTTCTACAGGTTTTCTAGAACTTTCACCAGACGGAGAACAAGTTTGCGATGTTTTTGCATATTTTGATAAATTAACGTTAGGCGGTAAACCTGCATACCTGTTTACTGTTGGGATGTCACTCATTTTAATGCCTTGACTCATCTGTTTAATGCTGCTGAGCGAGCTCCTAGGGAGGCTACGCATCTGGCGACTTATAGTTCTTTTATTTGTGAGCATCCACACACAATAATCACAAAACAATCAATTTATATTTCAATGTTTAACTTTAATTTGATTTGAATTTATAACTAACAACAAATCCAAACAAAAAATAAAACACAGTTAGAAATTTTAATATTAATATTGAAAAATTTGATTATAACTTGATACTTTGATGTTTACTTCGCAAACACCGAATATCGAATCGCCTCTTAATATAATAGTTTTGTAACAAGATAAAATTCGTTAGAAGGGGTTCCTAAAAATTGTATATATGTTTATATAATTACGTATCTGACATATTAAAATACCTTTTCTTTATGGCTGTAACATGTTTATAATTTTAGACAATAATTCTCTCAAGTATCTTCTGATATGTTTATTTTATTAAAAAAATTACATTATCCCTTTATTTATTCGGAACAAATAGCAATTAAGTAAATAATTTTCTATAAGTTTGTGTTAAAAAAAATTATACTACAAAAATTTTTAACAAAAAAAACATTCCATAAAACTAACTAAATAAAATCACTATAAACTCAAATTTTGTTAAAAAATATCAACGAAATTCGAGATCCAAACATCAACCATTTTCCAACTACCTAATCCACCAAAGCCAAGCAAAAATCTTTCTTTCTTCTTTCTTCTTCTTTCTTTTTCTTATTTTGTTTGTTTTCCAAAAAAACATTTTAATCAAAACAATATGCTTTTTATTGGGAATTTTTGAGAATTAATTAAACTCAAGTAAGTAAGGAAGTAATTAGAATTTTTTCAATTCATAGGAAAGTTTCTCAGTTAAAAGCTTCACTTCTCACTTAAAGTGTTTTGGATGAGTTCAAACCTTCCTTTTCAGTGCCCTGTTTGAATCCTTAGGCAAACACGCTATCAATTACGCCACTGAGGCGATGATTATTTTGAAGTTGAAACTTCATCATCACCATTTAAGTACTTAATTTGTTATAAACATTCTGTTTATGCCAGGATTAAAAATAGGAAAAAATTCAACACATGCCCCATGGCTCAGGAAAATCTCTAATTCAATTTAATTTAATTGATCATTTTAAGACCACAACCTTTGAAAATACATTTTTTAAAATAAAATAAAATACGAATAATAATAATAGCAAAAAAAAAAGTAGGGTCTGCGTCGGACCAGACGGTGGAAGTTATACTTCTTTGCCCATTCGCTCCCACACACGCACACAGACAGACAGATAGGATACATTAAAAAAAATAACTAAAAAAAAACAAAAAAATTATTCAAAAAAAAAATGTTATTCAAGAAAAAAAATATTATTCAAAAGAAAAAAATATTACACAAAAACAAAAATATTATTCAAAAAAAAAATATAAAAAGAAGAAACATATCATTCAAAAAATAAATAAAAAAAAAATATTAGTCAAAAAAAAAAATTATTATTCAAAAAGTATAAGAACGTACAGTTATTAATTACTAGAAGGTACACCCGCACGGCGATGCCCGTGCTTCCCAGATAAAGTGGTTGAAAACTGCTGTTTTTTTGAGTAAATTCTTCGATAGTTTTTTGTAATGTCATTTAATTTAACTTATTTGATTAGTAAAATATAAAAAGTTTGAAAAAAATGTAATAGTATCATTTTGCAGTCAGCAAAAGCCACTAAGTAAATGTCTCTAAAGCTATAGATAAATTTACATATTAAATGTACGTTAAAATTAAAGCACATTGACAGACAAATAATAATTAAATAATTTTTATAAATGTAGATGGCAAAAGATTAGGGTTAGAAAAAAGTTAAAATTTTATTCCAAAGATTTAATTCAAATAATTCAATGGGTCACGAACAATTAGGTGAGCGTAAATATATGTGTTTATTGGATGTCACAATTGTCAATTACTTACTCCGAAACCACCGTACTCGTCATACAAAATAGATATACTGGTTCATTGCTATTGGTTTAGCGTCCTATTTCATGTAGACTTATAATCATTTATCAATCCAGAAATTTTGCTGTTCTGAAGAGGGTCGTATTGCAATTTGCAAATATATTTTATCGATTGTCTGCAATACTCTACTACATTGATGCATACGCCAGCCGATTAAAAAATACCACCATTTTTAGTGAATATTTTCGTTTAATGGGTTTTATTGCTTTATGGTCATCGTCTTATTTCGACATTCCTTCCCACAACTTAAAACAAAAATTGGAAAAAATAATAATAAGACTAATTTCATTTGTAAATTCAGACTTATATAGTATATTATTATTAAAACAGTCAAATCACAACATATGTTAACATATTTGCATATATTTTATAGATCCCTTGCAATAACAATAATAGTTTTGAAAGTAATGGAGAAGCATATTTCACTCAATAAGTAAAACACTTTAAATCTGTAACTTTGATATTGTTCATAATCTTTTTCTTCGGTACTAAGGTTCCAATGCAAATTCTTGGTTCATCAATGTTTCTAAGAAGAGGAAAAGAAACATCAATTTCCAATTTTTGGAACATGTGAGGGCAGTTCTGCTAATGCAAGCAGGTTTGTTTAATCATATATAAGCAATGCTTATATGTATCGTATTGGTGCTAATGCATAGAAATATGTACATATTTTATATAATTGCAAACCATAAGAACATATTTGTTGTAAATTAGAAATATGTATTTGTTAAAAAATAATTTAACATAATTTTCATATAAATGTACATATTTGTTTGTCACATTATACATTAACTATTCATTTTAATGATAATTCTGAAAAGTGAAAAAAAAAAATTGATCAAAGATAACTAAGCGAATAATGTTTTATTATTATAAAATATGACTGATTTAGTAATTTCGTCTTTATTACCATACAGCATAAGGTTGATTTACTAATTTCGTCTTTATTACCATACAGCATAAAGGTTAAAATATAACTTCAAACAGCGTGACGCGGTTTCTCGATTAACACCCCATCAAAATATTTACAACGAGCGCAAAGAAGTATAACTTCAAAAACTTAACTTATAATGTTGATTGTAGTACATTCGATCCTCCTGTCCAATAAAACAATCAGCTAGCCCGTTTAAAATCAAAAAGATTGATGACCATATATCACAAAATTTTTCAACAAACGATTCGTATACTTCTTCAGAAACCCTTAATAAACACCAAATTCGTTATTCTCTTTCTGATCGCTTGATCGCAAGATATACTAAATTATTTAACTTCTTCAAAAACGTCCAAATGTTTTATTATGACAATTCCTTAGTTTAATTCCATAACTTGAAATTTGTTGATTTTCTGAACAAAAAAATTCTATACAATCAAACATTAACTTATTTCCAATATCTTTGTTTTTGATTTTTAATTAAATATTTATTTACACCAGCCATTCTAACAATAATATTAACAAAATATATTTTTATCTTTGATTTTAAACTAAATAATACTATCATTTATAACTAATGATGTTTTAATCAAAATTTATGCAAAATGTAAGCATATCCGTTTCGATACCAAACTAGAACTTAATAAGTTATGTAACAATCTTCCTCGAAGTTACACTTTTACTAAAATTATTATTATAATCGTTTCACAGAACGACTTTATTTTCTAAAAAAAAAAAACAAATCTTTATATCTCATCGTTGTGCTTAGTTGTCTCATTTTGCAAGTAAACACTATTCATGCATTGAAAATCTGCCGTATAAAAAAACAAATGAAACAGAAAGAGAAAAATTATTCAAACAAACCATCAAATCATAACAATAAGATCCTTCAAAATTCAATTAATTATTAATATTGTGAACACATTTCAGTTCAAGTTCAGATCAAAATTAAGTACCTTATTAATGGTGTGCAAGATCAACCCACCTGTGCAGAATCAATATACTATATTCATTTTATCTGTTCAACAAGAAAATAAATTTCTTTCTCATTTACATAACAATTGATTAAACACCGAAATATAAGATCAGTTGGAATACATTTGAACTAATAAACTAAAAGATGAATTTATTTAAACAGCGAAACGTTGTATACGGTCAGATATTATTTATGAAATGATCTTAAGTTGTTTGATAGTACGGAATGAAGGTACGAATAAAGTGATGACTTTTTGTTTTAGATTTTAAATAAAATGTCCATTGATCAAATTTGGTCGTAACAATTTAAATTTCCTTTTTTTTTTTAAATAACGATAGATTTGATATACAAAATTATCTGTGCAAATTAATTTTATGCACCAACGAACGTATCATTTCTTTTGTAGTTGGCAATACAAAAACGTTTTATACAAAAATTTGTAAATACATTCATCCCAAAAATATAACATAAAGATATCAATCCAAATATCAATATCTTTAAATTATTTGATTCTAGATTAGTTTAAAACTTTCAATATAAACATAATCATAGTTTTACACTTTTGTCGTCACGGATCCAGCAATTTTGTTTCGTCTATGCAAGAAAATGAAAAACTCAACCTGATACATGAATAATAAGAAAGATCAAGCGATGAGAATGGAAATTCATTTCCGTTTTATTTTTGTTTGTTTGCAAAAACAACAAAAAATAATAAAAATAAGAAAATTAAATCGAATGAATTGAATTTGTGACTGTTTTTAGTTTTTCATTTTTCTTAAACTTTCAAAGTCAATTTTTGTTTTCTTTATTTTTGGTACGTTGCTGTTTATATTTGTACAAAAGTTTCTCTTCTTCATTCCCATAAAGCTTTGTGATTATGAAAAGCCAACGTTATTAATATTTTTTCAAAGTTTTTAAACTTTTTCTATTTGGTGAGATTTTGAAATTTCTTAAGATATCAGTAAATATTTAGATCAGAAAAAAAATATAAAATGGTAATACAAAACGTGTGATAGTACTTTAGAAAAACTTTAAACATTTTAGATTGCAAGTCACGATTTATCTTGAATCACTTGTCAGTCAGATATACCAAAACAATTAGCTCTAAAGTAAAAGTATTTGCCAAGTTTCAAAGAGTTATTCTATTTTTGGAAAGTTGTTCTTAAGTCATTAGTCCTGATATAGAGGTTTTCTCAGTTAGTTATCATTTGGCAGGCTAATATGTATAAACATTAGTTCCAATCTACTTAATTCAACTCATCAAACCAATTTGTCTCTATTTATAAAAGAAAATTCATTAAAATTAAATTGAAAAAAAAAACATTATTTAAGAATAACAACAAAACGACAAAACAAATTAAATTTTCAATTTTATTTAGACATCTGTTTCTTAACACATTTTGTTTGACTTCAATTTTTTTTTTCGTACAACTTCAAATTTTTTTTCGTTTTTCTTTTATTTTTTGAACAATAATAAGGAAAATTAAAAGGAAATTAAATGATGGAAAATTTACTTTTGATTGAATTTATGCTTGATCATGTCAAAATAGAAAAAAAAAACAAAATTAGAAAGATTATAGAATAATTGAAGCATTTAATTTTTGTTGTTGTTATTTCTGATTGAATTGTGGTAAAGATAATAATTTATGTTTAAATAAGAATTTATATATAGCTAATATTTGACTAGGGCATTTTTATTAGTGACGAGGAAAATAAACGGAGTGGTGGTAGATGGTTTATGATGTGAATGCTTTTCGCTGCCATGTGTCACGGAAAAACCATCTTCGGGTTTACCTTCTAAAGTTTAAACGTTCGTTTTGTCGGACAAAATTTTGTTAAAAGGACATTTGATACAAATCACAGTGTGTCACGTAACCCGTTGCTGAAGCGAAACTAGTTTTTGGTGGTCTTTTTTACCAAAATTCCTGATTTTGCTATAAATAACTACATTTGCACTATCTTAGTTTATTGAGAGCAACGTATATAATCCATGGACGACGTGAACAAGTGGTATTATTGTTTCTCTTATTTTTCTTTATCAGAAACATAGAAACATGAAACATAGCAAACTATTTGTAACTAGATAAACAAACTTAGTTTGCCGTCACCAGTAGTATACGATGACCTTAATTTTATGAAGTCCAACGTATTTCTTATATAAGATGGTATTTTCATAGTTGCTGCGTTTGTTGAAGTGCCAATGTCAGGGTTGATGGATTGCAACTGACTAGTTGCTTACATATCAGTTGTTTTGAACTATCAAAACTCTGTATTAGTCGTGATGAGTGTTGCATCAACTATTTTGGATTTATTGCCAGCCGCATGCGCTCCTTAAATTTAATGCTGTGATACAATATGACCCAAATCTATTGTGGAATAGATTTTATTTTCTCATCCTTTCCCAACGCCAACTCCTAAAAACACAGAAGTATAATTACTTGAGACTTCGCTATATTTTATAAAAATTTACCTTCATTCTTTGAATTTTTTCTCACGTGGAAAGAAAAAATAAGGAAAACACCGTTATTCAAAATTTTACAAAAAATCGTGTCGTCTAAAATTCCAAAATACATTTTTGAGGAACACTGAAGTGGAACTCTTGCATATGATACCCTTCTTCACTCTATTAAACAATGTATTTTCTCAAGGGCCGCACATCGTAGCCCAGTAAAACTATCGAAAACAACTTTATTTATTTTTTAACCCGTCATCTTTTAAAGATAGATAAATTGTATACGCACCTCAAATTTTAGGTCCATATGATTTTTGGTTTACGAGATATTCGGTATAATGGGCAAACACGTTTTGTTCTAACCAATAGGGTTCGCTATGGAAAACGAAACCCTAAAAAAAAATTTAGAAAACAAAAACAAACAAAAATTATATAAATTAAATCCAAAGGCTGACATTAATAAGTATGCACTTCAAACCCATGGAAATTGATAGCAGCTCCTTTTTTGATTAGCTCTTGAACTATTGTTTTCCTTTCCAGGTGTTAATTCTCAATTAATTTTTCTCTCGACTTTGTATTATCTGAATTCATATCCATCTCTGGTATTGACTCTAATATCTTATCCATATTTTCTTGTTCCTTTTCAAAATTTTCAAAATTATGGACAATTTTTTAAAAGCATTTTTTAATATCATTAAATGACTATTGATCATTAAATATTTTCATAAACTTATCATACTTGAGTGGTAAATGTTTTTGAAGTGAAAACTTCTTTTGGCGCGTTGTTGATTTTGTATGGCACAAATTTATATATTCGAGTCATCGTCACGCTAAATAAATGTTTAATATAAACTAAATATTAAGAAGCATAATGCAGTTTTTATTCTTTTTTATTTATAATAGTTTATAACAGTATATAACTATGGTATAGTAAGTAAAGATTTTGTAGTATTTTTAAGTAAAATAAAAAAAAATGTTTATCATATTGGATTTTTTAGTAAACAAAACGCAATTGATGGTACGAATAACCTAAGTATTGTTGAAATTAGTGAGACTATATTATAAATAATTTTATTTTTGCGTTCTCTCTACTCATATTTTGTTTTTTTCTATTTTATTAAATTGATGTTTTCCTCAGTTAATAAAAGTGTGTAAGTCAGGTAAAGTAAGTAAAGGTTTTGTTGTATTTAGACGATAAAAATACAGTTATTTCACAGTTTTAAATTTTAACTTCTGTCGGCAGTCTTTAGGACTGCTTTCTTTTTTTATAACATGTGCAATTATAGGTTTGTTGAATTTGTGTTCTTTAGCTGAAATGGTTTACTTTTATAAATATCTCGTGATTCTTTATTAAATCTAATTTTTCGGTGTGTTTTTAATGCTAATTACGAAAACTTGAGCAACAAAATATTTAAACAAATCATGCAATGAACAACTTTTGCATAAAAACATTCGACAGCTTATTAATTAGTTTTCTTCTTATTCAACACCAAATAAATAAAAAAATCTCTTTCAAACAAACCACAAAATTATAAAACAAACATCCACAACGTTGCCTAATCGATGTAAATGTACATCATGTTCTGATCACACAATTTGATCAAATGTATAGCTAGAATTTTATATCTTCTGTTTCTTTTTATTTATTTAATTTACCTTAACTTCTCAGTATAAACAACCCATTAATGTTTTATGTTTGTTGATATGGATTATAAGATAGTAAATTGTTTTTATGGTATTGTTTTGCATATAGTTTTGATTCTAATTTTTTGGCAAGAATCAAACCAAGCCGTCATTACAACCTGTTGCCTGACTTCTACGAAAACCATACTGCTTTTCATCGATAATCCGTGACACTTTTAAATACTCTATTAGATTATAGTAAAAATATGTTTACTATATCTTCTAGTTATTAGAGTCAATCTTACTGCCTTACTTTGATATTTGTTGCGTCAACTAGTGAGGTTCCAAGATTCTGGGATTCTGGAAATATTTCGGTTATAAATAGAAAATTTTGGTATGAGTTGGAGCTAGCTGTTCAGCAAAGTTTTTAAGAATAAGTTGTGGAATACCCTAAGGGCCAACTGATATTTTATATTAATAGATAGAAGCATTTTGCTTACGATATTCCTATGACAATAATTAGCTTTATGTTAAGCTGGAGGAATAAGTGTAGGAGGATGATGTGTGATGCAACAATGATACAAGAATGTTTCAGTTTTCTATGAAAATACGACTCAAGAGATCCGTAATCTCTTCCGATTTGGTCACCTGAATGACATTTAGTACTAATTTTGGACGAGAAAATTAAGTGAAATTGCTCTGGACTGATTAATCTGCCTATAAGTATCCAGTATCTAACCAAAACTATCAGTGAGTTTTTAAAAAGGAGTCAATGGAATTTGGTGATTAGGTCAGCTTACTCCGGATACTAGCTTACTCCAAAAAAGCACTAAAGTTTCGGAGTTAGAATTTAAAAAACAAATCAAACGTCTTTTAAGATAGGTAATAGAAACCCGGCAGTGCAAAATATGTTGTGTTCGGTCACTAACAAAATCCATTTCGGAACTATCCGACTTAGTTTTAAATATAAAGGATTTCGAAAAACCCAAGTAAAAATGTAACGAGCATACAAAAGCAGAGTGCAGGACGCAATTGCAAAATTTGTACTGTGACAATTGCCAAAAAACTGGCCATTCAACGTGAAATAGTCGTAGGAACAATTTTTTAAGAGATATTTACCAAACACCAACACGTATCCGCAGTATAGAAGGCAAATTGACACTTAGAATATGACACGGGCGAATAGAAATCATCCGACTAGCAGTAATAACGTTAGACTAATGGAAGCATACCCAACTGCATCAGAGTTGATGGAGGAGCATTCTAGAAGCTTCCCCGGCAGGACCTGTGATCAACAGGTTAGACCAAACCAAGACAATTTTTAGGACAAAGAAACCATTAACACAAATGATAATTGATACAGGAGCCGAGATTCCTTTCATCAAAATTAGTATTCTAAATAACTCAATAAGTCTTAATTATGATGACAAAATTTTATTTAGAGGGATTAACAGTACAATAAAAGAAACTATTGGTAGCATTTATACAACAATAGATAACGATCCCAATCTGATGCAAAAATTTCACAGACGGAATGTTAGGTACAGATTTCGTAATTAACAAAACAGATATTAGCTTCGTCAAAAATAATCAAGAAATTCACAAACTAATTGCTGAAAAAGAGACATCATTCGGTAGTTACCAACAAAAGCACGAAAACGATGAAAAAATGGTACGAAAACGATGCCGGGAGCGACTCCAAATAAAAGTCAATCGTTAGAAAGAACAATTGAGGATCCCAACAGTCCTAGTTCAAACCAAGAAAAATAGAAAATACCTCTTAAAAGTCGAGCCATTTGTAATGAGGACACCAAAGAGATCATCATGCATTAATCACATATTGAAACTCAAACTAAAAAAGAAAAGAAAATAATAATTTCCGACACACGAAATTTCACTGAACACTAACTAGATTGCACAAAAAAAAAACTCAAGCTCAAACAACTCATGAAACGTAAGAATTTGCCCATAACCAAAATGTGAAGGATAAATTTGAAGAGCACTACCTAGTGAAAGACAATGAAAAAATATTCATTCCTGGTGATACGCTTTTGCTTGCTCGAAGAAACGAGCCTTCATATAACTCTATGTGTGGGCTTTAATCATTAAGAAAGACAGTGCGTCACATGATCAAGGAATATGCTACTAGCTAGATTATTGGCAACCCCATTTTTTTGTTTCAGCAAATTTAAAAAACAAATGCTATTCGCTCATTATTTTATTTTTATTTTCTCTATCGGATTATCATGATAGGATTTATATGTGATGGGATTTATTGATTAGTTATTCATTTGTTGAAAAATATAAAAAAACATAAAAAAAATTTACGTCCATCAACACCTTTAAATGTATGTTGTTGTGGGACCTTGGTCTTAAAAGGTTTTTGTGTGTTGTTGTGACACATATTGTAATTCGTAGTACACAGAACATTTTATTTAAAAAAAGATGGCAGTCTTGAGGACTGCTGACAGAAGTGAAAACTTAAAACTGTGAAATAGCCGTGTTTTTATAGTCAAAATACAACAAAATCTTTACTTACTTTACCACACTTCCACACTGTTATTAACTGAGAAAAACATCAAATTCAATAAAAACGAAAAATCGAAATATAAATCAAGAAAACGAGAGCTAAATTATTTATAACATAGTATCATTAATTTCAGGGCTTAGGTAATTCGTACTATCAAAAAACACAAATCAAATATGACAAACGCAATTTTTTTTATTTTTCTTAAAAATGCAACAAAATCTTTGGTTACAATATCTCACTTACACATCGCACTTAAACCGAAAAAAAAATTGAAATTCAATAAAAAAAAAATTATAAATCAAGAAAATAAGAATAAGAAAATAACAAATGATTACAAATTATCATATCATCTCTTAATATTTATTTTATATTTAATATTTATTTAGCGTGACGATGACTGGAATAAATAAATTTTTTTTACGTCTAAATAAGTTTTCACTTCAGCAATGGTACAAATTCTAATAGTAGCTTTTATTTTCATTATTTTATTTCACAGGATTGAAATTATGGAAAATAATGATGAGAATGTCAATATTTTATTATTTTTAGTACTGCCTGCAAAAAAATAATAAGTTTGCTTGTTGATATCGAAATCATAATGATTTGAACGAAATGGAAGAAGACAGTAGCAATAACTTTAAAAAACTTCGTTATCGATCAATATTTCAAAATACTTAAGAAGAAATTTTTATGATTTTTATGAATTCATTCACAATAATTTTAATGGTATTTAATAAAAATTAAAAAAATATAATAAAAAAAGGATCACTTCAGGATTTGAACTTTTGACCTATAGCACCTCAGTCGATCGCGATATCCATATTACATTTTGAAACATTACCACTGAATTGACATATTTTATATGGTTCTATGATAAAATATCACACGAAAAAATCCCACACGAAAGAATATCACGTCGAAAATATCACAGCGAAAAAATCACACTATACGAAAATATCACATCGCGAAAATATCACATCTCGAAAATATCACACCTTAAAATCACACGCGAAAAAACATCACATCCTAAAATCACACACGAAAAAATATCACATGCTAAAATCACACGCGAAAAGATATCACATCCTAAAATCACAAGCGTAAAAATATCACATCCTAAAATTACACGCGAAACAATATTATGGGTATTTTTGGGTATTGCAGAAATACGTAGTTTCGATCTCTAGTTTTGGAGATATCACTACGGCAGAAGAATAGCAAATATTTTTACAAATTACAGTCGTGATCGAAGAATCGAAATGTTAAGAAGAATTGCTCATGTATAGTGCATTTAAGGCCTCGTTGACACTAAGATAGTTTACAATCTACTATCCAGCGACTTTACTAGCAGCTTGTAAACTCGCCTAGTGTAATCATGTTTACAATCTAACTAGCAGATCTACCGAAAAAGTTGATTGGTTGGCTACTTTACAATCTACTCGCCAGCTTTTAAATTTGCCAACTAGCAGCTTGTAAACAATCTTAGTGTCAACGAGGCTTAAGAAATCAAAATATGTAATAAAAATACATAATTGTGAAAAAATGCAATCAATTTATTTTAGGATTCCTTCAATACTGCGTGTCTGTCTGTTACTTGTAAACTATAAATCTTTTCGATCTAAAATTTGAGATAAGTATTGCTTAAATTATTTGGGATCCAAAATAAATTAAGTGGGAATCATTTTTTTGATAGGGCTATGACGTGAAATAGTTCAAAACGTTTTTACTAATTAGTCAAATACGGTTTTATACGAAAGATTGTGTCTCAAATCTCAATGATCGTTACAATTGTTAGCATAGAATTCGTTTAAATTTATATATTAAGGAAATGTTTTCCATGATATGTTTTCGCGTGTGATTTTAGGATGTGATATTTTTACGCCTGTGATTTTAGGATGCGCTTTTTTTAGCGTGCATTTTTAAGTTAGTCTCCATTGAGATTTAGTAGATCTACTCTCCACTGCACGAATACAAACAACAACCGTTTGCTAACGTTTACTAACGTTTGTTAACAATCTGTCTCTATCAACCAAACTACCTTTCTAAAAACAAATGCTTGCTAACATTTGTTAAAGTGCCGAAAAATTTAAAATAAAAACTTTGACAGCTTTTGTTTGCCAAACAAATTGATAAAATCATTATTAAAACCAAATACACAATTTTTTAATATTTTAACAAAATGTATTTTTTGTTTTATTCTAAATTTTCACTTAAAAACCGAAATCAAATTTAGTTATCAATGACAGATCAATATATGCATGACAGATCTAGTTCCTAAATAACATGAAGTGGGGACAGATTTTTGTCTTCACTTCATATTATGAAGCACAAACATGCAAAAACATCGTGTTTTCCATTTTATTCTAACAAATGTTTGTTCGTCCTCATATTTCGTGTCTACACTAAACAAATCTATGTTTGCAAACGTTAAGGCTGAAATTCACATAAAACAGAAACAGAATTTCATACAAATTTTACAGCAACAGAATTTTTTACTGTCAAATTTGTATGAAATTCTGTTTCTGTTGCATGTGAATGCCCGGTTTTAATAAACGTTCAGCGCGGCTAGTGGAGACGAGCCTCAAGAAAGCGATATTTTTACGCGTGTGATTTTAGGGTATGATATTTTTCCCATGTGATTTTATGATGTGATATTTTTTCGCGTGTGATTTTAGGATGTGATATTTTCTCGCGTGTGATTTTAGGATGTGATATTTTCGTGATGTGATATTTTTGTGATGTGATATTTTCGTATAGTGTGATTTTTTCGCTGTGATATTTTCGACGTGATATTATTTCGTGTGGGATTTTTTCATGTTATATTTTATCACGAAACCTTTTATATTTAAGCACACTATACGTGATGATGCTCGAATATATAAATTTTTCCCCATAGAAAATCGCACAACGCGCCTAGAGAAGTTTTCACAAGTTTTCCCGAATAAGGGAAGCTAATCTAATACAACTACCGGAAAAATCAAAACTTTTACGAGAAGAGGTATCATATTTAATACACAATTGCGGTCATGACCGCGTTAAGCCTGATAATACTAGAGTAAAAATCATTGAAAACTATCTACAACCAAGAACGTTGCAACAAGTACAATCGATCTGAGGGTTCGTGAGTTTCTTACTTACTACCGTTAGTTTATCGCGCAACTAGCCGAACTGACTTTCTTTATTAATAAGCTCTTGAAAAAGCAAAAAAAGGTATTATTAAATGAACAGGATACTGTCAGCAATCTTTCAAAGAAATTACAAAGACTAGATGGGTGTTCAGCGATTGTTTTTGCATTTTTCTGGATAAACGCTATTTGTATCTAATGATATTTTTTACTTCCAATTTTAGGAGTAACTACATTTTTTGGAATAAACCACCGTATTTCACTTTTTATGAATTCAGAAACGGTTATTGCTGATTTGTTATGATGAAGTTCAAATTTCTCATTCCTTCTCACTCAGCTAGCTTACGCAATAAATGTTTGGCTTTAGTTGGTGCAGGTGATGGATTAATCATTTTGTCTGGTTTGATTGTTAAAAGCAGATTTGACTAGTTATTATTTTTAGGATGCCTACTATCTGGCATTTTAGGTATTTTTATGCAGGACGGTTTGTGAGGCTACCAGTTTAGACTTTTCACCACGGTCATTTACCACAGTGGTAAAATTAACATGGCAGCCGATTTTTTAAAAGTTGTTCCTTAAATTTGGGCTCTATGGAAGTTGTGTTCGACCTCACGATCAATTGTTCCATGGAGTTCTCACGTTTTAATCATTCTAGACTTTGAACTAGCTTATAGATTATGACCAAACCAAGCAATTCTTTTGGAGCAAAAACAACCATTTATATTAAAACTTTCAAGAAGATACCTGATTTCAAAGATATGTCGGGTCATTTACTCCCTTTCGTTTGCCTTCAGCTAACCAAAACTATAGCGTAATATTTAACGCTCAAATACAGATAAATGTTTTTCGTCAGTTTGTATAAGGGTTCATGTTTGCGACCCATGGTATACCTTGAGTTTGGTTCTACTTTTTGCAAACCTCGCCAGAGCTTCTCAAGAATCGACAAATGTGCATGACGTTCGTCTCGCAGATAATGAAATATGCGTGCATATTGAAGTCTGAAACCTAGTCTGAAACCACAGTCTGCTCATGTCACCTAACTTATCCTCGCCATTTTGAGAAAAATGAAAAACAAAGATTGTGCTGTATCGTGCTACAGTATTGCTGTATGTGTCACTCAGAAAGAATGCCATATCACCAATGAAAAAAATTTGGCACGCTGAAACAATTTTTTGAGCAGAAGTTAGCCCCGCCATTTTGAAAAAATAGAAAAATAAAGGTTGTCCTATATTGCGCTCGAGTGGAGCTGGTTGTGCTACTCAGAAAAAAATATCATATCCTTAATAAAAAAATTTTATATCGCTAAAATCATTTTTTCGAGTAAAAGTTAGCCCCTCCATTTTATATAAAATGATAAAGAAAGGTTGTGCTGTATTGTGCTAGAGTTGTGCTAGTTGTGCTACTCAAAACAAATTCGTACCACCAACAGAATAATTTAAACATGCTAAAACGATTTTTCGAGTTCAAGTTAGCCACGCCATTTTGAAGAAAAAAAAATTAAAAGCAAAGGTTGTGCTGTATTGTGCTAGGGTTGTGCTGGTTGTGCTACTCAAAAATAATTCCATATCATCAATGAAAAAAGTTTGCATGCTAAAACGACTTTTCGAGCAGAAGTTAGCCCCCGCCATTTTGAAAAAAATGAAAAGCAAGGTTGTGCTGTATTGTGCGTAAGTTGTGCTGGTTGTGCTACTTAGACGAAAATTTCGTAACCATAACAGAAAATTTTTACAAAGTTAACATCAGTTTTTCGAATAAAAGCTAGCCCCGCCATTTTGAAAAAACGAAAAACAAAAGAAGTGCTATATTGTGTTAAAATTGTGCTGGTTGTGCTACTCAAAAAAAATATCGTACCACCAACGGAAGCATATAAACACGGTAAAGCAATTTTTCGAATAAAAGCTAGCCCCGCCATTTTGCAAAAGACAAAAAAGAAAGGTTGTGCTGAATTGTGCTACAGTTGTGCTTGATGTGCTACTCAGAAAGAATTGTATATAATCAATGAATAAAAGTCGGCAGTCTAAACCAGCTTTTCGAGCAGAAGTTAGCCCCGCCATTTAAAAAAAATAAAAAAAAAGGTTGTGCTGTATTGTGCTTGAGTTGTGCTGGTTGTGCAACTCAGACAAAAATTTCGTATCACTAGCAGAGCAATTTTATAACGCTAAGATCATGTTTTCGAATAGAAGTTAGCCCCGCCATTTTACAAAAAATTAAAAATCAGGTTATGCTGTCTTGTACTATAGTTGTGCTAGATGTGCTACTCAAAATTCCATATCACCAATGAATAAAAGGTGGTGCGCCAACATAGTTTTCGAGCAGAAAGCTTTCGAGCAGAAGACTATAAGCGGAAGTTAGCCCCGCTATTTTGCAAAAACTGAAAAGCAAAGCCTGTCCTGTATTGCTCTAGGGTTGTGCTGGTTGTGCTACTCAAAAAAAATATCATACTACCAATGCAAGAGTTTGACATGCTAAAACCATTTTTCGAGTAGTAGGTAGCCCCGTCGTTTTCGAAAAAATGAAAAACAAGTTTTGTAGGTAGTGATATGAAATTTTTTTGAGCTGGCTACTTAGAACGGGATTATATATAACCAATGGAAAATATTTTTACGCTAGAATAATTTTTTCTTGTAAAAATCAGTGTAAGCATTAATTTAATAGCACTTGTAATATAAGTGACATCTGGCTCCCGATAGCATAGATTAATCTTGCATGTTTTGTTTATATAAAATAAGGGAATCACCAACATAAATTATAATAATAAAAATATTCTTACAAAAGCTGTGCGAATTTGGAAACCGAACATAAGGGGAAAAACAAGAAAAATATTTTTGGAAACAACGAACGGTGTAGTAGGGTGTAGTAGTAAAAATTTCTTGTTTGATGTTATATAAAATATCACTCAAATCCTTAAAACAGGTGAATCCCCTATACACAGTAATAATATTGATAACCCAAATATACAAAATTGTTCGAAATCGTTTGTAGTTTTATGTAGTATGTAATGATAAATATTTTTGGAATTTTTTTTTCACTTAAAAAATAAAAAAATTTACACTTGAGTTTAAAATTAAATATTCTTTTGATCTCAGAAACTACAAACGACGTAAATGATTGTAGTAACAGTTTTTGTTAGTTGTTGTAATAAATATCACTCAAATCATCAAAACAGCTGAAACCGTGCACTAAATTTCCCAAAATATTTATCATTACTGTAAAATACTACAAACGATTTCGAACAATCTTGTATACTTGGATTATCAAAATTATCACTGTGTATATGTGACTCACCTGTTTTAATGATTTGAGTAGTATTTATTACAACTACAAACAAAAAATTTCACTACCATCAACAACGTCGTTTGTAGTTGTCTTAGATCAAAAGAATATTTCAGCTTTTTGCCCAACTATAATTTTTTTTATTTTTTTAGTGAAAAAAAATTTCCAAAAATATTTATCATTACATACTACAAACGATTTCGAACAATCTTGAATATTTGGATTATCAAAATTATAACTGTGTGTAGGTTTCTCATCTGTTTTGTGTAGGTTTGTAGGTGTGTAGGTTTTGGTGTGTAGGTTGTAGGTGCGTAGGTTGTAGGTGTGTAGGTGCGTAGGTGTCTCATCTGCTATTTATTACAATTACAAACAAAACAATTTTAATTCAACCACCTACGTTTGTAGTTTCTGAGATCACAATTTTTTCCTCAACTGTACATAGAGTACATAGAGTACTGGACATTTCTCATTTCTCAAGAAATTTTGTTTTATTTCTCGAGAATTTGAAAATAGTTAAAGACAAACAAAAATCACTCATTAAATTTTTTAAACCTTAAATTTAAATTTTTTTAAAACTTACTAAGCTTTTCTTGTAGTCAGCGCAATCCTACAATTTTACGAAGGTTTCTGTCAGAATAATTCATTAAATTAGATTGAGAATCATGTTTTATCGTATAAACTAAAATTTTAAATTAGATAACAAACACTATATTCGTTTTATATGATAAAACAAATATTACATATTGAGAGTAAGGACTTCGTTATCCATATGATAAAAATGACGAATCGCTGACGAATTATTAGAATATTATTTTTTTTTCTTTAATGTCTATAAAGGACCGTAATTTTTATGGCCGAATTTCACTTGAAGACTTAATTTAATCGATTAGTTTTGTATGGGTGACCTAAGTGAGGACCAAAGTTTATTCAAATAGTATAGTTGTTTTAATTACACCCCCAATAGAAATTGTATATCGCAACACTCTGTAAAAATGGAGAAAAGAAAACTGTTTTCCCTATTTGATTTCAAAATTCGTAAGAATAGTTTGTTTACTTTGATAAAGCATATTTACAGGACTGGTTTCCCATACAGAAAATGATTTGACTTTCAAGAAACTTTAACAAAGTGTCCGCTGGTTTAAACAGAAACATCCCTCAATTCTAGTAACTTTAAAAAATCCCGATAGCTATTGATAATTTGGCGGTAATAGGGTTATTGGGTTATAAAATTATGTTTATTAATTAAAGAAAATTAATAAAGAATTATCTCGAGAATTCTTAAGAATTCTCGAGAAACAGATTTCCCTTCTCAATTTTTCCCGAGAAACAGAAAATGTCCCGAAAAGCGCATCTCTAACTGTACATGTTTTCATTTTTAAAGAGAAAAAAACATGTCCAAAAATATTCATCATTACTATAAAATACTACAAACGATTTCGAAGAATATTGTATACTTGTTTTACAAAAATAATCATTTTCTGTAAGGGGATCCTCTGTTTTGATGATTTGAGTGATATTTATTACAACTACAAACAAAAAAAAATATTACTACAATCATGAACGTCGTTTGTATTTTCTGAGATCAAAAGAATATTTCATCTTTTTGCTCAACTGTATAGTTTTTTTTTGAGTGAAAAAAAAAATTCCAAAAACATTTATCATTACTAAAAACGATTCGAGTCAAACGAGTCGAACAATTTTGTATAGTCGGATTATCAAAATCATCACTGAGTGTGCAGGGGATTCACCTGTTTTAAGGATTTGAGTGATATTTCATACAACAAGAAACAAAAAATTTTTACTACAATACAATCATCTACGCCGTTTGTTATTTCCAAAAATATTTTTTTTTCTCCTTATGTTCGGGTCCAAATTCACACAGCTTTTGTAAAGATTTTTTTTTTATTGTCATATATTTTGGTGATTTCCTTATTTTAAATATACAAAACATGCAAGATTAATTTACGCTATCGGACACCAGATGTAACTAATGTTATAAGTATGTACTAATAAATTAATGCTTACACTGATTCCTACAAGAAAAAATTATGCTAGCGTAAAAATATTTTCCATTGGTTATATAAAGTCTCTTTCTAAGCTGCCAGCTCAAAAAAATTTCATATCACTACCTACAAAACTTTTGTTTTTGATTTTTTCGCAAAACGACGCGGCTAACTTCTGCTCGAAAAATCGGTTTAGCGTACTGAGTTTTTTGCATTGATGCATTGGTCTACTTTTTATTCATTGGTGATATGAAATTCTTCCTGAGTAGCACATCCAGCATAACTACGGTACAATACAGAACAACCTTCTTTTTTTTTTAAATGGCGGAGCTAACTTCTACGCCGTTTTAACGTGTTTAAATGTTTTCCAATGGTGGTGCGAATTTGTTTTTGAGTAGCACAACTAGCACAATTTTAACACAATACGGCACTCCAATTTATTTTTTATTTTTTTTAAATGGAGGGGCTAACTTCTATTCGAAGAAATGATGTAAGCGTTATAAATTTGTTTTGCTAGTAATACGAAATTTTTGTCTGAGTAGCACATCCAGCACAACTCAAACACAATACAGCACAACCTTTGTTTTTATTTTTTTCTTTTTTCAAAATGGTGGGGCTAACTTCTGTTTAACCTTCTGCTTGAAAGCTTTCTGCTCGAAGATATCCTTCTGCTTGAAAAACCGTTTTAGCGTGCCAACTTTTATTCATTGTTGTTATGGGATTCTTTTTGAGGAGCACATCCAGCACAACTGTAGCATAATACAGCACAACCTTTCCTTTTTGTTTTTTTGCAACATGGCGGGGCTAATTTTTATTCGAAAAATTGCTTTAGTGTGTTTAAATTCATTCGTTAGTGGTACGATATTTTTTTTGAGTAGCACAACTTTAACACAATACAGCACTTCTTTTGTTTTCGTTTTTTCCAAAATGGAGGGCCTACCTTTTATTCGAAAAAATAATGTTGACTTTGTACAAATTTTCTCTCAGGGTTATGAAATTTTTGTCTAAGTAGCACAACCAGCCCAACTCGAGCATAATACAGCACAACCTTTGCTTCTCATTTTTTTCAGAATGGCGGGGCTAACTTCTGTTCGAAAAGTCGTTTTAGGGTGCCAACTTTTTTTCATCGATAATATAATTATTCTGAGTAGCATAACCAGCACAACCCTAGCACAATACAGTACAACCTTTGCTTTTATTTTTATTCAAAATGGTGGGGCTTATTTTAAGTAGCATGTTTAAATTATTTTGTTGGTGGTACAAACTTGTTTTTGAGTAGCACATCTAGCACAACTCTAGCACAATACAGCACAACCTTTCTTTATTATTTTATCCAAAATGGCAGGCTAACTTTTACTCGAAATAATGATTTTAGCGATATAAAATTTTTCTATTAAGGATATGAAATTTTTTTCTGAGTAGCACAACCAGCACAACTCAAGCACAATACAGGACAACCTTTGTATTTCAGTTTTTTCAAAATGGCGGGGCTAACTTCTGCTCGAAAAATTGTTTCAGCGTGACAAATTTTTTCATTAGTGATATGGCATTCTTTCTAAGTAGCACATTCAGCACAACTGTAGCACAATACAGCACAATCTTTGTTTTTCATTTTTCTCAAAATGGTGGGGCTTAGTTAGGTGACATAGTCTGCTCGTATATTTTCCGATAAGACAGTGTTCAGTTTTGACACTTACTGATATCTCTGCGATATGTTGATATCAGTTGATCAGACCTGCAGCGGTCCAGCACAGATCAGATTTACCTGGCATTTACACATATGGTATCTGATCTTTCTACATTCTTGGTAGTGTCGGGTTTGATACTACCAACCTTCATATAAGTAACTCTTTATTAAAATTTTCAGCTTTTCATCTTTATTCTCAGCTTAGTGGTTTTAATTTAAATTAGTTTATTGGGCTTGAGATTTTGCTGATTTATTTGTAGTCTGTTTGCTATGTCTGCTTTATCATACATACAGTTTTTTTCTATGAAACACTTTACTGCTTTTGTGAACTTTATAATATCTTTGTTTACGATGTTTTGACTCTTCTTAAAGATGCTTATGAGTTATGATGTTCTCCGAATCGAAATAAGCAATGATGTGGTCTTCTTTGAATAAATGTTTGACGAAAAATGCCAAACCTGTTACAATGTTCAATATCCGGGTGTGTGGACTACTTGGAGTGAAATTTAAACTTTTATTCAAGAGTTTTCTTACAAGGCCTATAAACGTCGCAAGCAATACAAAACAGTTAAAAAATACTGCACGACCTTCATAAAATTATCCTTTAAAGCTGTAAGAACTGTAACTAAAACGAACATAACTCTAAAATTAAACAGCCTAGGATTCTTGCTGTTCTTACTGTTTTTTTTATAAATATCGTCAACAATAGCTGAATTTGATTAAATTTGATGCATCATCAAATTTGATGCATCATCATTAGGGAGTCAGTTACTGCAAACATCCAAATTGTCTGGTGCGTTGGCTTTTATATTGATATAATGCAGATAGATTTTTTTATTCGACCTGCATATAAATGGCATAAAAATAATTGTTTATAATTTGTTTTATAAAATCTGAAATATTTAACCGTAACTATGAATGCAAACTGCAATTAACTGCTATTGTCATTAAGACTTATCAGTAGAATAGTTCTGTTTTGTCAACAGTCCCTAAAATATTCATCACATTTAATTCTATGCAATTTCCAAGTAACTATTATCTAAATTAATTATTTTTTCATACAGAATTCCTTTCGTCATCTCATACAAAAATGATATCTTGAGATCAATAGCAATTAAGTTGGTTATTTAAGTGTTTTGAAACATAATATCATCTAATATAATTATCTCTTCTTAATTCATTTTCCAAATGGAAACCCTATTACCCTTCAATTAAATATAGTTTACCCCATTTAGAATCTATTGCCTGAAAAAAATCGATTAATTTTAATTTCAATATTGCATTTTGTGATAAAGCAAAAATAGTGAAAAGCTTTTCCACATTATTCATACTATACTTAATCACCCTTAGGGTTGATTGAGAGGAAAAATAAAATAGAAAAAAAACTAAAGAGAAAATAAAGTAAGTTTTCATTTCAAAACCAACAATTTTATTTTCTATGGAAAATGAAAAGAAAAATTTAACATGAAACATGATTAGGGTCTAAGAAATAATAAAAAAAAAACACAAAAAAAATTTCCAGAAATCTCAATAGAATTATTATGGAAAATTTGAATGTCAGTCAGTATGTTAGATTACTTTCGGTTATTTTCTATTATTATTTTTTTCCTCAATTTTTTTTTTTTGTGGAAGTAATAACGAAACCCAAATTGATGAAGAAAATAGTAAGAATATTAAAAGAAAGACTAACAACAACTTTTTCATTTTCTTTATGAAAACGAAAAAAAAACGGAAATGGGTTGTTTTATATTCGATTTTGATTTATTGTTTTGTTTAGAAGGAATGAAGAAAGGAAAGTAAAGATTGCGTTAGAAAATTTGAGTTATTTATTGTGTGGAAACTTATTTCCATATTTTACATATAAATATAGTGAGAAACTGAATTGTTGGATAATGTCTCTTCGTATAATAACGGATAAAAGCACATAAACGTTTGAAATTTACACTAACACTTAACATAGTATGATAAAACAGAGTAAGTACACATTAACTGCATTAAAAGTTACCGTCAATAAGCTTTTCAAACTAGTTGTATTCCAATAAGTTTCTGTTCTTTTTATTCAAAAACAATAAATTAAATTTATAATCACTGCTACAAAAATTTCATAACAATAATTTGTTTCCAACAATCCATGTTATTTCATTCCCAATAAATTTCAATAGTCGTTAACAACAGATAATATATCAAAGTTTTTAGTTCTTACTATCAGAACCAGAAAACTTATTTCTATTCAATACAACTTTTTTATTCCTTAATTTATTTGATTTATATAAGAATTTTTTTTTTTTAAATAAAAAATTATTTATGAAATACACATTATAGAATTTTTTATTAGTTTTCTTTTTTCCATTTTCACAATAAAATATAAAAACCTAACAGAGAGCTCTATAGCAGAGAATCAATCCATGAATTCAATAAACAAACATAACAGAAAATTAAATAAAATTAGTTATATAATAATATTAGTAGATTTTATTATTATTCAAAACTATTCAATTATAATAAAATCAAAATTTTACAACACATAAATATTGTTGACTGGGTTTGTGAATTCTCTTTTATTGATAAAGTTTTTGTTCACTTTTTACCATTCATGAGATTCATCATTTCAATTTCATTTTTAGAGAAAATATATAAAAATGCTTTCCAAGAAAATTTATCGTCTTAATAATCTGGATGTCTTTTTTGTTTAAGATTTTTTATGTCATTCGATATAAAATAAAAAATTGACCATTTTTATTTTTTTATTGTTCTTGATGTTATCGAAACGGTCCAAAAATTTACACTCCAGTTCCAGTATTCCTAAAATGGACAATATCTCAGTTGGATAGGGATTCGGTACGTAATAGAGTCATTAAAGAACCGCATTTAAAAGTTGTTCGTTGCTCGGTTAGTGAATTAGAAAATACTAGTCTCAGAAATCCAAACCAAAACCTAACACTGCGATACCGAAAGAAGTAGTACCCAGTTCTACCGAAAACGCGTCAGCAACTGGTAGCACTACTTGAGAGCTTTCAATCACAAGTGACAGACCATCCACATCTGCTTCTGTAAGGGGCGTTTCTACCTAGTTATCTGCTAACCTGCAAGCAACGAAAACCAAATCCTCCTCAATCAGAGTAACAAAATCATAAGCCAAAACTAGAAGAAACAAAATGCCTAAAGTAAGGGGCGTTCAAATTAAGCTGCACTGGTCAGCGATGGGCTCAAATAATTTGAACTGGATGCCCACCCCAACAGAATGCTCATGATATTGGGTTTATCCAGGAACCATAACCAGACAGTAAAAAAATAAAAGGTCTATCGACCAACAAAACATACAACAGATATGGTCAGAACTGCGGTGCTCTTCAACAAACGTTTGAAAGTATTTCCCTTAGCCGAAGTCATGTGCAGAAATCTAACAGTTGATAATGCCTTTTCCCCATTGCGGCGTTCATACGTTCATCTTAGCATCTGCGTACTTTCCATAAGATGAGGAGGTAATACCAACTGATAAGGTTAGCAAGCTAACGCGACATTGCAAGGATAAAACACTACAACCTAATAATTGCGTGTGATGCCGATGCTCATCACACCGTGTGGAGTAGTAGTAACATCAACACAACAGGTGAGACTCTGCTCCATCACCTATATACAAATAACATGTTTATAGTTAACAAAGGCAGCAAACCAACCTTTAGAAAAGCAATGAGAAACAAGCTCCTGGACCTTCTTCTGAGCAACAACATTACCTGAGATGTGCCTTGGTGGAATTGTAATTCAGAGAGGATGAGGAATAAAGTTCGGAAACTCTTCAACAAAGCAAAAAGAACAAACACCTGGACGGAGCTGATTTGTAAATCAGCTCTTACTAACTGTAAACAAAGAACTTAGACAATCAACAAAAGATAGTTGAAGAGAGCTCTGCGGAAGATTGACAGTCTACTAACTGCAGCTCGACTCAAATAATTTCTTGGGTCTGATCGCACAAACTATCTGGGTTAAATCTGCAACCTGGACGGTACCAACACTACCAGCTGCAGCAAAGCTCTAGAAACACTATTACAGACCCACTTCCCGGGTTCTACATGCATGAGTACTGAAGGGAAAAATATAACAAACTATGTTTCGTTGGATCCTGAAATTAGGAATGTTTCAGACCAACTAGCCAACAGAATATTCTTCTCCAAACGAAACGATTTTGACAATCAAATCGTTCGAACCGTTCAAATCCCCAGGAGATGACGACAAATTCCCGATCTGCCTGTAAAGAGGTTTAACTACCATTCTTACATACCTCAAGTGTCGGTTTATAGCAAGTTTCAGTCTTGCGTACATTCCTCAGATATGAAGAGAAGCTTGAGTAGTTTTCATGCCCACGCCAGGTAAGAAATTGAACGAAGCCAAATCAAACAGGCCAATAAGTCTTCCATCTTTTCTTCGAAAAACGGACTACTCTATTCGGCAAGCATGTCTTAAGCAAAACACTCTCAACTCATGACAACATGCATACCAAACTGGGAAATCTACGGAAAAGGCACTTCATAAGGTCGTGAAAGAAGTTCAGAGCACACTGATATACAAGGAGGCCTTGCATGCAGATTTATGGACATACAAAGGGCCTTTGATAATGAGCATTTCCAAGCTATTGCTGAAATGACCCGCTAAGAAAAATCTAAACACGCACATGGATCATCAACATGCTACAGTGTCGGAAAATTACAACTATTCTAGAAAATAGATCGGTAACTGTCACGGTTTCAAGAGATGTTCCCAAGGCGGGGGACTCTCCGTTGGGTGCTCTCCGCTGATAGTCTCTGATGATCTTATAAATAGGCTGAAAAGTTCTAGTTTCACCACTGTAGGCTACGCCAACGATATAGCAGTCATGGTGAGAGGTAAATATGACTTAACTGTCAGTGAGCAAATCCAGTCAGTCTGGATCTTGTGATGAAATAGTGTAAAGAAGTGGGGCTATGCACAGACAGCCCCACTTCTTTACACAAAAAACTAGTACCGTAGTTTTTACTAATAGACAGTTTTAATTTCATTTCTCCTGAGTTTAACGGCGAACGGATACAATTGTAGTCAAAGAGATTAAGTATTTGGGTGTATCCTCAATAGCAAGCTCACTTGGAACTCACACCTAAAACATATCTCGCACAAAGCAAATAAGGCTTTCTTCGCGCGTAGAAACTTGTTTGGAAAAACCTGGGGATTAAACCCCAAAATGATACTTTGGTTAAATCAAAGTATAATAAAACTTATACTATCATACGCACCTTAGGTCTGGTGGCCAAAATTTAACCAAATATCTGCTCAGACAGTGATCACAAAAATTAAATTTTTCTCTCTCTCTGGCGTTTACATCCCATGAAGGGATTTTGCCGTCTGTGCAATAAGCTTCCAATCATCTCGTTCCATGACCAGTTGACCCCAGTTTCGACATCCTATATCACGAAGGTCTTGGATGATGTCATCACGCCAGCGTTGTCTAGGTCTTCCTCTTCGACGAACACCAGCTGGTTGTTGTTGGGACGCTTTTTTATCATTCTATCTAATGGAGCCCTTTCTACATGACCAAACCATCTGATCCGGTTAGATTTAATGAATCCGATTACATCGCAGCCTCCAAGAAGCTGTCTGATTTCGTGATTCATTCGGATTCTATACTGATTTTCAGCAACTTTGCATGGACCATAAATTGTTCGTATGATCTTCCTCTCGAATGTTGATAAAATTCTACAATCGGAGGAAGTCAGTGCCCAGCTTGCACTTCCAAATGTAAGCACAGGTTGAATTAATGCTTTGTAAAGTGTGAGTTTACACGACCGCGAAAGATGTTTTGATCGCAGAAGTTTTGAGTATGCGTAGAAAACTCTGTATGCGGCAGAGACACGGGCTTTGATATCTGCCTGCATGTCATTTGACGATGTTATAACAGACCCGAGGTATTCGAAGTTTTCCACGCGTTCCACTTCGTAGTCGCCAGTATCCAGATTGCCGGGAGGTATGTTCTTAGATGTTGTTAACACTTTAGTTTTGCCGGTGTTGATGCATAATCCAAGTCGTTTAGCATTTCTTTCAAGCTGAGAGAGACTATCTTTAATATCGCTCGTTCTACGTCCGAGAAGCACAATATCATCTGCGTAGCCAAGAACTTGACTAGATTTCTTATATATGCAGTTTTGCGTCTCAATTCGGCTTTTTCTTATCGCGTACACCAGCGCCAAATTAAACAGTACAGGCGCGAGTGCATCACCTTGTCGAACACCTGATGTTATATTGAAAGAATCAGAAACTGACCCTTCGATTAATATTCTTCAATTTGATCCCGATGTTGTGAGTTTGCACAGAAAAACAAGTTTCTCTGGGATACCAAGGCATATGAGTGTGGACCAGAGGTTGTCGCGGATGATACTATCATATGCTTGCCTGAAATCAACGTAGAGCTGGTGAATGCTGATGTTGTACTCCCAACATTGGCGAACGGGATGAGTCGAGCAAGTACGACATTAGCTAGTATTTAAAAAATTAAATGGAATTCTATATATTCCTGTCAGCATTTTTTTTTGACAAAAAATTCCGCAAAATATGCAAAGAGAATAGTCTTACCTGTTTTTTCTCGAAAAAAATGAGTAGTCGCAAATTCGCAAGAATGAGTAGAAAATTCTGCAAAATGTGCAAAGGGGATAGATAGTCTCACCTGTTTTTTTCTTGAAAAAATGAGTAGTCGCAGAACTCGGCGAGTGACATATGAACTGAAAGTTGGGTCCAAAATAAAACATTCACCGTGCTGAAGCTTTAGTATTATGTTTCGAGATGATTTTGCTCAAGTTTTTACAGACAATTTTATTTACTGTCCTAGTAAAATGTTTTATCCATTAGCAACTTCATTGCAAACGAAATTGCTACTTTCCTATCGTTAACACTTGCATCAAGCATTCGAGGTCTATAACCTAAATGATTAAGCTGAACTTTAAAAAAATAGGCTACGCTAATAAAGGAAACTTTTACAACTTTTTTATAAATTTATTAATTCATTTACTTATTTAATTATTTACTTTATAAATTTATTTATTTATTTTTTGATGAACAGTTTTTTCCCTTCAAATCGAAAAATAATTAGTAGATCAAATAAATTTTTTGTTTTTTTGAAATATACCATATCAGCTTACAAATACAATTGTGAGTTGTATATTTATAAAAAAATTTGTAAAATTTACTTTGTTTTTTTTTGTGTATTTTTGAGTTTGAATAGTAGTTATTGTTATCAAGGAGGAATATTACTTAGAACAGAGCATGCCATTCTTAAGACCACAAGCTTCACCGATGTGGCCTGTAGCTTCAATTAGCATCAATTTTTCTTTTGTGGGTTCCTTTGCATGTGCCTAAGAAGCACGAACAAATTTTGTTCATCGCTTGACTTGTTGCTGATCACTTATGTTAAGAAGATTCTCAAGGATAATATGGTTTGTCAGAGCAAATTCTCTACTTGCTTGTTTAATAGCTAATAGATGTTCCTTGGCTCTTATTTTGAAATTTCTTCCTGTCTGCCCGATATATTTGATAGAGCAATCGTGACAACTAGTTACATAGACAACAGATTTTTTTAATTGGTCAAATTATCGTTTATTTTTGAAAAGAAGTTTTTTAATGTATTACAGTTAGAAAGCGCTGTACTGATTGGTCTTCCTTATTTTAAACAATTTGGACTTTATTTTTATTATGTTATAACTGATTTTAACTAGATGAAGCTGGCTTGGGAAATTTCTTATTTCATAAATGTTAGTCAAGAACAATCCATGGTTGAAGATAAAAAGCAAATAATTTATAATAAAAAAAATCAAAAACAATAATTTAATAATAAGAGCACAAAAAATCTCTAAATTAATCAAATCTAAAAAATAAAGCTTACATTATAAGTGTAAGTACATATGATGATCCAAATTGTTTCTATCTAAATTTTGATTGTTCATCAATCCCAAACTGATTGTTACATTTCCTCATTGTAATTTGTTTTTCTCATATTGAAACCAACAGCTGTTATCATATCTTCACCAAACTGTCTAAAGTCAATAACATTAAGAAATGTTGTCTTTCTTAAATTTTCAAGACCAACTAATGTCAATTCCATTTCTCCCTTCCGAAACAAACTCTTAATCTAATCCAATATTCAAATTTGTCAAATTGAACATTCTCCAATTTACAGTTATCATTTATCATTACAATTATCAGAAAAGTGTACTTGCAGTCACTATTGATCCAATTCCTACTTCCTTTTCATTCTTCTAATTCACTTTCCGAACAAAAAAAATCATTTAGAATCACTATGATTGTAAATTTTATTTTTATTTATTAAGGAAATAACCAACAAGTTTCAATATATTTTTTTTTTTTTTAATAAAATGTGTTGTGTAATAGGGTTTAGAATATGTGTCACAACAACACATAAATACCTTTTAAGACCTAGGTCTAGACCTGTGTCCCACAACAACTGGCGTTCTGAGTTGTAGATTAACGCTTTTTTTAAACATCTGTGGGTTGAAGCCACCTGAGACTAAGTGTTCCGGAAAACTATTCCATTTGTACGCAGTTCGGACAAAGAAGTCTCTCTGCGATCTGCCAGTATGACAGCGCGGGATCTTTACCGTTTCACTGGTTGCGGCAGCCGATTGCCGAGTGGAACGGGGGCAAGAATAAGTTTGAGGCATGATGCCGCTGATTTCATCTGAGCACTGCTGATGACGATATTTGTAAAAAATAACGAGGTCAGCAACAGTGCGACGATGTTGTAGGGAATCAAGTTTTGATGTCAAAGTTCGATCACCTACAATTCGTATAGCTCGCTTTTGAACAGAGTCCAAGAGGGTCAAGATGGAAACAGAGGCAGCACCCCAAACTTGACAGCAGTACTCCATACATGGACGAATATAGGACTTATAAACATGGAGCAATTGGTATGGAGTGAAAAATTTTTTGCATCTATTTAGGAGGGCGAGTTTTTTAGACGCGCTTTTTGCCATCGCCATTACATGATCGTTCCAGAGTAGGTCATTTGAAACTGTGACACCCAATAAACGAATGTTTTTACATTCACCTCTTGGTTCATCACACATACTAAATAAAATATCTTTGGAGAACTCGGTCTTTAATCTGGAAACAATCAACAGCTGTGTTTTGGTGGAGTTGAAATTGACAAGGTTTTGGTCACCCCAGTCGGCGACTTTATTCAGGTCTTTGTTCACGTTTATGGCAGCGTCTCTCCGGGCAGGATTAATTCGTTCGGGCATTTTACCTTTTGAAGGAAGGGCCTTGAACGACTTGTGCAGAGTACTATCATCTGCAAAACTATTTATTGGGTTGCTGGTGATTTTCAACAATTTGTTGATATAAATCAAAAATAGGGTTGGGGACAATACTGAGCCTTGGGGTACACCAGCGTTAATTAGTTTAGACTCAGAAGAATATCCGTCTAAGGTTACCGAAATGTATCGGTCGGATAGAAAATTTTGAATCAGCTTCACAACATTGGGATGAAAACCGTACGCAACGAGCTTGTTGATTAAGTTGGCATGCCAGACTCGATCGAATGCCTTGGAGATGTCAAAAGCGATAACGTATGTTTCACCACCTTTATCAAGTTTGCTGTTCCAACAATGCGCTACAAAGTTTAATAGATCGGTAGTTGATCTTTTGTTTCGAAAACCGTATTGGCTGTCGGATATCAAATGATTTTCTTCCAGAAATTTTGAAATATGTGTATTAATATAATGCTCATAGACTTTGGATAGGACCGATAGTAAAGCTATTGGCCTATAATTTGAGATATCGGATTTAGGTCCCTTTTTGGGGACGGGCTGGACATTTGCCAACTTCCAGCACGAGGGAAATATACCAGATTTGTAGGATTGGTAGAATATTTTAGTTAAAGTTGATGCAAGTTCTTGGGAAAAGGTTTTTAAAATAATGGGTGGAATATTGTCCATTCCTGATGCTTTATTGATGTTTAACCCCTTTAAAAGTTTAGCGACTATTTTGGGTTTGAAGTGAAGTTCATTCATATTAACTCCTGAAGACTGGATTTGGGGTATTTCGTTAGGAGTTTCCAAAACAGTGGAGTTCAGAGCAAAGCGTTCAGCGAACAAGTTAGCTTTTCTTGCGGGATCATTGACGATTAAATCACCATCAATAATAGGGGGAATAGAAAATTTTGTACCAGAATTTAAAGAATTAATGGCACTGTAGAAACTCTTGTCAGAAACAGACAGAGACGTAAGTTTTGAGGCTTTCGCTCTGTCAATTTCGGACTTTTCGTTTGAGATAATCTGATTAGATATTTTGTTGGCCTTTAGATATTGGGATCGATTAGTGGGAGTTTTGTTATGAATCCAAATATTAAATGATCTACGTTTGTTTCTAAGTGCCGTTTTGGCAGCTTTCGAATACAAGTATTTTTGTTTGGGTTTTACTATGGAGAAAGGGACAAATTTATTGATAGCAAATTGGATGGTTTCTGTAAAGTTTTGAGCAGAAACATTTACATTGTCAGTGTAAAAACAATGACGGTCGAAAGGGAAACCATGGAAAAAATTTTGAAGACCACTCTTATCCATTTTTGAGTAGTGAAATATTTTACGGGGTTTGGGAGCTGTAGTTTTAAGTAAATCAGTTTTGATAACTGATGAGATTAAATAATGATTAGAATTTCCAATACTACCTTTCGCAACATCGACACTCGTAATATCTGGCATTGTGGTAAGATAGAGATCTAGTAGAAAACTATTATCACCGCCATTACGGGGAGTGAAAGTCGGGCTTTTAACAATTTGGAATAGGCCCTGAGACGCGGCAAAAATTTCTGCCAGTTTTCCACTATTGTCAACATCGTCGGTCGATTTGGAGAATTCCAACCATGATTTGTTGTGGACGTTGAAGTCACCGGTAACGATAACTTCACAATTAGGGGACTTTGCTCTAATCTCGTCCATAATTTTTGTCAGTATATTAAAAAAGTTTGGGTTACGTTTGTTGGGGGACCGGTATAAAGCTATTGTAAAAAAAGTCATTTCTGGAAGACAAATCTTTAAAACCATTGTATTGAAGCCGTCACCGTGTAGTTCAAAATTTGGAAAGCGCGTGTACGCAACACTCTCATTAATGAATGCGCATACGCCCTGATGGAGTTTGAAAGCTGATTCGAGCCTATATTTGGAATTAAGCGATTCTATAAAGAGAAAATTTTCAGAAACTTGTGTTTCTGTAAGGAATAGAATGTTCGGTTTGTCGTGGTCAAGATGATGTTGCACGTGGTCATGGTTAGCGTTCAATCCGCAGATGTTTTGAACATGTATTTTAAAATTTTTTATTGATTCATATATGTTTTGTCCCTGCAAATTCCGTGGACATGCCGCTTTATGGGCGGGTGGATTGCGCAAATTTGCTTTACCACTTGCAGACTTATTTTTTTTCGGTTGTACTGCCATATATATATCAAAATGTTTATTTTATTTTTTTGTGTTTTATTTTAAAATGCATAACTAAGTAAAAAATTCTATCATACTACAAAATATGACATATGCCAATATTTCATGATAAGATGAAGAAATAATAACAAAATAATAAGTGAAAAACAAATTGTGAGAAATTTGCAGAAAACAAAACAAATCTAAATGCCAATAATCCAGCTGATGCAGCGCACCCCAGACGCACCGCCCACCACCTTAATCGAGGCACAAAGCCCACACATAACTACGTGTTGGTTCGATTCCTCGGAAGAGCTAATGAGCGGTACCGCTACGGATCGCTGCCCAGCTAAGACTGGAAGTGCTGCCGTTGACTAATTAAAGTTCGTCCGCCAGCACCCTAAGATATCATCTTGGCTAATGACATCTCCTTCCATTGCCAGTGGTATGTGATATCTCACGCTAACTCATATGTCAATGGCAGGGACTGGAGTACGCAGGGTAGTCAGACCCGTAGATCAAAATTGATCATAATCGATCAAAATCGATCCCTCCTGCGGGGACAACGATATACAATTTTAGTATTTTTGATCTTATTGCTTTTACAAAATTTGAGCTGATTGTATATTTGATCGAGTATAAATAGAAAAATTCTCGATCTCACGTTTCATTTTTTTATTTTGTCTTTCATCAAACAAAAATTAAAAATTTCCTAAAATCATCAATATAAAATGCAAGTCAACCATTTCCATATATCATCTCAATACACAATTCTATTCAAACGAGAAAATATGCTCTTTTCCTCTGCAACTACAGACAACCAATCTACTTTTTATAAATTGCATAACCGTTTTATATCTCCGTATAATATTATGACCAAACTTTACTTTAAAAAAATTCTGATCATGCAAGTATATAGTAAATATATTTATTAATTATCATCGAGTGACTTAACAAAGCAATAAACTGATAAAATGTTAAACATTGGTTGATTAACCTGTTGCACACATAAATTTTTTGTGTTTGTAGAAATGGATTATTTTAAATTAAAAGCCGGACCCGAAATAAATTAGCAAATCATTAGAGAATTTCTTTATACATAAATATTCTTGTTTTAGAGTAAAATTCGAGAAAGGCAGTTGTTACAGTATCCTACTCATTGCCATGTACTTAAAAAAAATTTAAATATTAAACTCAAGCGTTCTTACCATAATACTTGACACAAAAATGAATTGGAGTGTTGCTATTCGATGTATTCAAAGTCTGTTTATGAATTGATCAACCCGGAAAAAAAGTATTGGTAGTTCTCAAATTATTTGATAACGCATACCTATCCTCTCGCAATCATCATTCGAATTTAAATGTAGCGTGTTGGAGCACATTTCAATAAGAGATATCTCTCCCAACTTGCCGATTTAAATTAGCAATAACGAAATCACTTGTTTGTATTGATTTCATTGCATCTTCCACAAACTTAAACCAATACCAAATTTTCTATGATAAGGATTACTACTACAATTTATGGAGGGATAATCCAAACCTTATTTAATAAAAATATTGCCCATGTTATACCTCCCAGTCTCTGTTTATAGACTTTCGAGGGTATCAGGAGCTTTTCGATTCAGTATTTTGTTTGTTTTTTAAGTTCGGGAACAAATTCTGTTTTGTTGTCTGTCTGGGTTTGATATTTTTTTTTTCAAATTCAACAAATTTTTTCAGATTAAAGGTGTTTACCTCAAAAATACATATCAGTTAACAGAGATCACCAATGAACAGGCGTATTGACTGTAAGTATTCGAACATTAGATCTGGCAGTGAACTATTGAAAGAACGTAATAGCCAACAAACACTCCATGCTTAAGGTAAATACATACCACCCTTGTCACACAGCATCTTAAAGCCAAAAAGTTAAAATCAATTTTTCCAAAAAATTCACTATTAGGTCCATCACCAAATAATCAACATTTTACAAAAAAAAATTATAATCGACAAAAATATCCCAAAAGTAAAGACAGAAATTTATTTTTAACCTCATGATTACCTCATAACTTTAATTAAAATTCATAGAATTATTCATCATTTCCATAATTTATTTTTAATAAAATTGAACAACCCAAGAATAACATCCATTCTCATTATTAATAAATTACAACCAATTATTGCGAAGGGTTGATAAATTTTTCAAGGGTTATTGAAATAAAAAGTATTTTGAGCACTTGCTTAAGTGATTAAGTAAATCTATTTTGAATATTGATATTAAATTAAATGTTTGTAAATATCATAATTTTATATAATTTATTCAACTTATTTACATTAATGTGTTAAGATTGTTTTATTTAACAATTTACTTGTTCAAAACTGTATGCAAGAATTTTTAGAAATAAAACCAATAATTCTTGGATGATTCAGTTTGCTATCATTTCTATCTTAGCTTGCTTAATAAAACAGTTTTACTACATACAATCTCACCGCTGTCACTATAGTTATTTAACATTTTTTATTGGTTGTTATGTTTTATCTACTTATGATTGGATTGTTGTTGTTACTTATGATTGTTGATACTTATGATTGTTGTTGTTACTTATGTTGTTGTTACTTATGATTGGATTGTTGATGTTTTATCTACTTATGACTGGATTCACAACTCAAAGATTACAATTCATTACACCATCATAAAGTTATCAACTTGATTATTAAATAATTGTAGTTGCAAATTCGTTTCCTAAAATATTTTAACACCTCGGAGCGTACATTTAACCAATTGAAATTTTCACTTTTAAATATTCAAAGATAAGCCATTTGATTATGTCTGTCACACACACGAAAATCAGCAGGGATATACAAAACAAAAAGTTTATGCACAAAATAAAAATGTTCAAATAATTTTCCTAATCTTCAGAGTCACTCATCACTCATTACCATAAACTAGAAAAATAAGGAAAGTAAAAAAAATTAAATACTTGAATACATGAAACACCAGACAAATATAATAAATTCAACAATCATTCGTTCCATATAATCAAGAGAAATGTTCATGAAGGAAAATTTTCAGCAAACAAAATTTTCTGGAAACAGAAACGAACGTTTTATCTCGCATTGAATAATATAAGACCAAAGTTAGAGAAAAACTGTACAATTTTCTTCTACTGTGAATAATTTAAACAACATTTTGTACATACATTTTCTAATAAAAATCTATTTTTTTGTTTTCTAATTTACATTTTCGTTTTTGGTAATTTTTCTTTATTTTCATTTTGTATGAGAATAAAATATATATTTTTTCCTGTTTTTCAGAAGAATAACAATTGGAAACCAAACTATGTATATTATAGAAAACAAGAGATTGAACGATGGTTTGGTATGGTTCATCTAAATAAAAAGAAATATTATATTGTCATCACGATGATTATCATTGAAGATATCATTATTACGATCATCATCATCATCTAAACAATATGTTTTCGGAAAACTTTTTGAAATAGATAATTACGGTGGTTAAATGGAAGCTCAAAGAAATCAAAAATTGCTATGGAAATGATTTTTGGTTCTTTTGAATTTGGATTAAACGTTTATATTAAATATTTAGAAATTTGAGTGCCATGGATATATAATTTTTTTGTTAAACATTGAATCAAATGATTTATTATCATTTTGATTTTCACTTTGAATTAAATTTTCCAAACAGTTTTCTATATTATACAGTATAATTTTCGCAAGTATAATGTTCTCATTTGTTAATAAATATCAAAAAGTATGAGCCCGCAAACACAAGAATTTCCATCAACAATTAATCTGAATGAAATTTCTTACATCAATAAATTTTTTAACATTTCAACGTCAAATTATTTTAATTTTCTGGTTAATATCCATTTTAAGACGATGAGACGGTATGAAAAATACTACCATCTTAAATTGAACATTAATTTAAAATTGTCAGTAAACATATCTAAATAATCCAGAAATAATATAAGAATTCATACGAAAATTAATTGGAATTGATTTTCTTGAATAAATTTGAGTTATTGATTGTATTTCTTATTTTATTTTACGATTTAATTCTTAGGTAAATAAATTTTAGCGTAAGATGTTGTTGTTTGTCTAATCTTTGGAGTACAAATTGTTCTGACACTTAAATTACACCAATTTAAAATTATGAATCGTGAATGAAAATTACTTACCTTGTCTGTAGCTTTTAAGAAGACGAAAAATTTATTTGATCAGTTTTAAGATGCAGACCAGATAGCACAAATTTGTAGCAATAGAGCTAATGTTACAAATAAAAGAGTCGCAAGATTAGATAACTAACGCAACTGTAGCTCTATTGCGACAGAAAAAGCAGAATTTACGGTATATTTTGATACAACTTTGGTCGCATTTAGGCAATAAATGAGTTATATCTATGTTTAAAATGTGCTGTTGTAACAAACTGAAGTTGCACGCAACAAGATGAAACAACGAATATTTTGATTTATTTCAGTTGTATATTGTAATGTTTTAAAAATATTTTTTAAAAAGTATTCCTTTACATAACTTTTAGAGAAATAATTTATAAGTTTTATAAGTTATAAAAATTAGACATTACTCAATAAGTACTTTGAAAAAGAAAAATTTCATGATCATTAGACCAAAATTATATAACGGATGCCATTTTCGAATTTTTCGAATTTTTATGACAACCATAAAATCCCACAAATACATATCTAAATACATTTTGTAACGCTCCTAGAGTCATATTGCACCATAAATTGTTAGAGGAAATAAATAATATTATAGAAAATCGCATTAGACTTTTCTCAAATAAAACCGCATGGTGTAGGAAATACATAGAACAACGAAAAATATGGCGAACATACAGCTTCAAGACAGATTGCTTCCAAAGTTCTTGAAACTAAATAAAAACCTCATTGCAGCGTCCTTGTTACTAATTGGCTATCTAAAATTATAATACTCGATCCGTTTTCTTTTTCTGTCATTGCAACTGTATAACAACCTCTTTGTACCGTCCTTGTTTTTTCTGTCATTGAAACTAAATAAAAACCTCGCTGCAACATAGTTGTAACAGTAATTTGAGGAAAATATGTTTGTCACATCAAGGTTCCTAGCTCGTTACTGGTTTTGTGACAACTACAATAAAATAACATTTTTAAGATGCGCTACAAAAATAAAAGTTTTAGTAACGTTAATTTAACTTAGGCATAACTTCTGCCTTTGCAACTTTTATGAAACATTTTAACAACAAGTATATTTTTCCGTAATAAAATAATAACAGGATTGTAACTGAGCCGAAGGATTTGTTGCCAATCGTTAGGTCGAAACTGTAATATAACCCATATGTGACTAAATTTATTTCAAAAAACTGAATTGCATCCAAATTGTAACTTATTTATGTTACAAATCAAAATCTGTGCTAGCTGGGAGAAGGACGTAATTCTAAAAAATCCAACCTTTTCGTGATAGCTTGGTTTCATATGAAAGGTTAATTCTATAAAGACAAACTAAAATTTCAAGGCAGTTTAAAAATCAAAAACTTGAAGGAATTTTAAATCAAGAAATTATGAACTTTAAAACTAACATCAGGATTTTTTATTTTAATGTACACCCACACACAAATATACGTGTCACACAAAGTTTTGAAGATTTAAAGAGGTCTATGAAAGTCTCCATCTGGACAGCCAGGCAGTCACCTTATCTTCAGTCAAGCAGGTTTCTGAGACCAATGTAACAGTTGTTACAATTGAAATGTAGCATATGAAAACAATCCCATAAATAAAATTAAAAGAAAATGTAAGAAATATATTGTATATAATTGATTAAATAAAAAAAAATTTTATTTATAGCTAATTAAAAAAAACTTCTTTGGTTTAACTATTTTCAATACATTTCCCATAGTCGGGAAAATAAATTGTTGAGAAGTATGCCTCTACCGGCAAAATTAGGGACTAAACCTTTTGAAAATGCGGAAAGTGGACTTATGTAGAAAAAGAGAGGGACAGTGGTATATGAGGAATATATTATATCGAGGTCCATTATGTTTGAAGAATTCAATTTTGTTGTAAAGATCGTGGTTTAAATTGGAGTTATTGGACAAACTTGAGCATTTGTGAAAGTTAAATAAAAATATGTTAGGTTGAACAATTAAACTCCTACCAGGGAAAAAACCTTAAAATCTACTTTTTTCATACTAATAGTTTTTAAAAGTTAACAAAAATTAAAGTTTAAATGTTCGTTATGCTCCCAAAATTGTTATACCCGCCAAATTACGTGATGTTTAACAGGTGGTGATATTTAACATTTATAAGAAAACCTACAATCAACTCCAGAACAAACTTAAGTTATTCATTCGTTATGTTTACATATATAAAACAACTGAAGATCATGTTTTTTTTTTCATTTATATAAATTTATTTCTCAGTCAGCTGTTTATAACAGTGATCCTTTCATTGCCAATGTTTGACTAGATGTTGGTAATGTTGGTTGACGCCCCTATTAAATTGATTATTATCAAATGTAACTCGATTTAATGTTAATGAATAGATTGGGCGTAGTCTATGATTTGAATATTGTGTCTCTTTTTTTGATGTAATTGAGTATGATCGTGGTTGATTAATTTTCGAGAATTAATGCTTATGTGATCAAAATTTATTACTCTTTTTTTGGTAATATTAACAATATAAATAACAGCATATTTTGCAATTTATGTTGAGTAGTAATTAAGTCTTAGAGCTAGATTCATATGTAAATTCCAATAAAATAAAACTGTTATCGTGCCACAAGTGCTTAAATGAAATGTAAATAAAAATAAAAGAAAAAAAATTTATGTGTTGTGTATGTCTTAACATATATTTTTGTAGAAAATAGTTTATTTTTAAAATAAAGTTTTTTTTAAAATGTAAAAGAAAAATATTTTTGCTGTGGCTATAACTATTGATGATAAATGTCGTATGTTTTATATTTTTATATAAAAATAATATTTCCGCGATTCCGTAATAACCTAAATCTTTATTTAAATTAAAATTAAAATAAGTGTTAATTGCGCGAAATTACATTATGTAATTTTTAATAAAATAAAATAAAAACAAAAAAACTAAAGTTTGGTTAGTGGATCGATTTTAAAGCAATACTAATTAATAATAAGGTCAACGAGTCATCGTTTTTTAATTATATAAGTAAGTTTTTAATTAAAAATCAGAGAGTCAATTTTACAAAATCAATCAAGCAGTTTAAGAGTCGTTTTCACACAAATAAATGACACAGTCGTTTCAGAATTAAAATCAATACAATCGTCGTTTTTAGCAATTAATTCATTTAAAATAAGTCATTAACATAATTAATCAAAAAGAAAATCAGTCGAACCTACCAAAGTCAAACGGTCAAATAGAAGTCAAAAGTGAGTTAAAACATTAATAGTGAAGTGAAATTCAAGATAATTTACTAGATAAGATAGTCAAATTACGATAATTTGAGGGTGATTTCATTCTATTATATGTTACATTTTTTTGATTAATATATGGAGTTGGAAATGGTTGTTTATATAATCTATATTCAAGTAGAGATCAGTGCGTGGTGTCATAATTAAACCACTAGACGAATAGTTGCTTATTCCGAAAGTGGCACATTTCTGTTGCCTAGTATTTACTGAGGATCTTCACGTTCACTACAATATCGTTATGTTAAACAGCGTTTTTTGGAATAAATATAATTGTTGGCTGAAGAAAGTAACAAAAAAATTAAACCTGGCGTATTATGCATATTGAATGAAAGTTGACATAGAGCAAGACTACAATCAACAGTGTTGTATTTTTTCATTTCTCTCAACGTTAATTCTAGTTTTGCATGTTAGATTAATAAATTGTTTTTATTTATTGTAAAAGTTATACTGAAACGTCAAAGATAAATTATCTTTGTTATTAGAGATCTTTCTTGTGTAAGAATCCGCGTTTTAGTCCGTACATTCGTTTATAGTAAAAAATTAATTAAAACCCTTGGATAATAGATACCGTAGGTATCTATCCTATCAGTGAAAAGTCCTACGTTTCAAAATTTTATTTATATAGAATTTTTTATATCTTCTGAAAGTGATATAAAGAACCAACCAAAACATATCAATTTGTAACAGTGAATTTCGGTGTATGGAATTAATAAATTTTTTTGGAAAGTGATCGAAGAAACTTGATAAAACTAATTTTTGTAACTAAAATAAGGTCCTTGTAGTAAAATGGAATGAAAGATACTGAACGTTTTATTTTGGAATAATTGATTATACAAAAAAAAGTTGAGAGGAGAAAGCTACTTATACCCACGCCGTCAGACATTTTGACTTTTATTAATTTAGGTATATTAGGTATTATGAAAAACATTGTTATTTTGATAAGAAATATGGTTATTTCAATATGTATTTCGAAAATCACTGTGCATGATAAATTAATTAACCTTTACCAAGGAACTAATTTGGTGACCCCGAGGTGATAATAACGTTATTTTATTATTTCAAAAATCAGTGTTAGCTGATTTAGATAAATTAATTTAGTTATTTGTACAAAATAATTAATTTATCTAATTAAGTTTACACTGATTTTTTAAATAATAAAATAAGTTTATTTTGTATTAAAATAACTATGATTTTTTATTGCAATCGGTTGTTTATATTTATCAGTCAGATGTGACACCAATTCACAGTATGTAGATTACACAACCACCAAAGCCAATGGCAGAGGTTAGTCCCTTTAAAAGTGATGGGCTAAAACTAATTTTAAAATACTATATTCCAGAGGAGAGCATAGTAAAAATAACGGCGAGTGACAAGAAAGAGTGGACATCTCTCCATGCTCCTGGTCTTATAAGATATCAGGAGCTGAAGAGTGTCAACGGAAATATCTACGAGCGATTATAAATATATTAATTTTAAATATCTAGTGGAGGGTCACGTCTGCCGGCATCAACGACAGATGGTTAGACTGCTTTTTTAGAGCTTTGTAAAGGAAGAACGAATGATTACTGATTTGTCGAGCCAGATAAGCATGGATACACGCGGTAGCAATAAATCGCTAGATTCACTAGCCAAGATAGAAAATCCAACCAGTAGAGATATAATTGCTGCAATTGTATCTTCAACAAGTAGTTTGTCTTCAAAAATTGACCAGCTAACAGCACGCACAACTAAACTTGAAGAAAGAAGCAATTCTCATGAACAGTTACTAGGTCAACTCAATGGAAGATGTGACAACTTTGATAGTGAAATTGTTTCACTAAATAAACATTTTCTCTACTTAAAACAGCAAAGAATTGAAACAGACATTGTAATCACACCACTACCAACAAACATTGAACCTGAAACTGTTATTACTAAAATGCAAGATTTATACAATTTTAATGCTGTTGATGTGAGTTATTACTTTAAAATCAATCAAATTGATAACACCCATAAAACAACTACTGGTTATTATTCATTAGTCATATCTTTTAAACATTTAAACACAAAAATAAACATAATGAATACAAAAAAACAGAAAGGATCATTGATGCTCCAACAAATTGATTCGAACAAAACTGGAAAGCAGAACTACATCATATTCATAAATCATCGCCTAACAGCTCATAATATTGCCTTGCAAAAACGGCTAAGAACGTTAACGAAAAGTAAGGAAATCCACAAATTTCGTTTTAGGAGCTCAATATTTGAATTTATGGCAACCGACAAAGCAGACTGGATAAAACTCTATACTGAGAATGACGTAGTCAACACATCAGCATAAGTTGGTGATATTTCTTAAAATTTTTCGATTTAATTTTTGATAACTTATTGAATTATTTTTTTGATTTATGTTATAGATTTATTTTTTAATTTTTTTTCATTTTCATTTTTTGTTTGTAAATATTTTAGTGTATCTTAAAAAGAAAGTGAATTTCGTATATATCAGTTGTTAATTTATTACGGTTTTTACGGTTCTGTTATAATTAAAATTAAGATTTTGATCATGAACCTATACGAAACGTTCTTACATAACAATGTTGAGTATTCGCAAAATATATCGTATGCTAAAATTCGCGAATGTTCAGATGGACTCAAAATTCTTTATTTGAACATTAATCGTTTGATGAGTGAACAAAAGAGACTAAACTTTCAACATTTTCTTAATTCATTTAACATTATCTTTGATATTATTATTTTGGTTGAAACATTTTTTGAGGATCTTGAGAATGTATTTAAGATGAATAATTATGATGTTGTACATAGTATAAGAACCAATAGAATGGGCGGTGGGGTGTCGATTTATGTGTTAAGTAATATTCGTTTTAAATTATTATCAAATACTTTTATTAATGAGAATGAATTTGTAGTTATACGACTTCTTGATTACCATTTGAACATTATTGCCGTTTATCGTCCACCTCACACAATTGAAAGTCTATTTGTTGATACTCTTGATAGGCTTTTGGAAGCTCACCAAAATTCTGTTGTGTTAGGAGATATGAACATAAATTTACTTAATTCGTCAGAAAATGCAGTTAAAAATTATATTGACAGGATAGAAGCCAACAATTTCATTATACTTAACAAACTAGATTGTTTAATGCATACAAGAGCTCAGTGTCATGTTCAAACTATAATAGATCATGTTTTAACAGATATGACCAATGCCTATTTCTTATTAAATCTTAGTGATACTCCTTTAAGTGATCATAGATATGTGTTTCTTAACGTAAACTGTCAAAATATCGTTAAAAAAACGAAGTCAGTCTTTACAAGCAGCTTCATAGTAATGCCATATATGCCTACATTAAAACATTTGACTTAATCAGTTCTAATTTAGAAATTTTTCATACTTTTTTATCAAAATTGATCTGCGACAACACTTTTGATATTAGGAAGTGTTTGTCCTATAATTATCGGAAGCCCTGGTTTAATTATTCCCATAAACAATTAAAAATTGAAAGAGATAAATTCTATAAGCTCTACAAAAGATTTCCGACTAATAATTACTTTGAACGGAAATTCAAGAAATTAAGGAATAAATTTACTAATAATTTGATAACGTCTAAGAAAGAATATTATTCAAAGCTAGTATCTAAGTGTGTACATGACCCATCTAAATTATGGAAAATAATTAATGAAATCATCTCAAACCAAACCAAATCGACCAATCCACCCAAAATTATTCTGAATATTAATGGTGAACAGGTAGAAAATGATGTTAATATTGCTAATCACTTCAATGAATTTTTTTGTGAAGTTGGTCCTAAACTGGCAAATAAATTACCCTATGTAAGCAATACATTTACTGTGGATTATGAGAAAAGCTCACCTATAATAACAGAATTTGAATTAACTACCACCGAAGAAGTAATTGATGTAATAAAAAGTTTAAAGCTATCTAGTTCACCAGGTTATGATGAAATCCCAGCGTCAATAATTAAATATCTGTCTGACTATCTTGGTCAATTTTTTTCAAATGAAATCAATAAACTGTTGCGTCTCAGTTCTTTTCCAGCATACATGAAAATTGCAAAAGTAACTGCAATTTATAAAACTGGTGATAAGACCGATATATCGAATTATAGACCTATTTCTGTTTTATGTTTTTTCTCTAAGGTGTATGAAACGATTATAAAAAAAAGATTGGTGGAATTTCTCATGTCTAACAATATATTACACAAAGATCAATTTGGGTTTCAAAAATGTAGTAATACTACCTCAGCCGTTCTAAGCTTAGTTGATAATATTCTAAAGTCATTTAATGATAAAAACGTCACAAGTTCTCTATTCATTGACGTGAAAAATGCATTTGATTGTGTTGATTATGATATTCTTATTAAAAAACTGAAAAAAATAGGCATATCGGGCAGTGCACTGGATCTATTGCAAGATTACCTTCGAAATCGCAAACAGTTTGTTGTTCATAATGGAGTAAAGAGCTCGCTGAAAGATAACAGATGCGGTATTCCACAAGGGTCAATCTTGGGACCAATTTTATTCCTTATTTATGTAAATGACTTCTTTAGCTTGCCTACGCATGGTAAGAAACAAATGTTTGCGGATGATACAGCGGTAACATATAATGCATTAAATTATATACTGCTTAAAAACATAATGACTGATGATCTATTAATGATTCATGATTGGTTCGTTATGAATAAACTCACAATGAATACATCTAAAACACATTTCATAACATTTGTGACCAAAAACTCTTCAACGCAGAACACCTTTGACCAACTGGCTCTGAATAGTAATGTGATTAACCGGAAGCTTGAAACAGAGTATTTGGGACTAACGATAGATTCAGAACTAAATTGGAGTTCGTACATTACTAAAGTAATCACCAAAATAAAACCTTATGTTGGAGTATTATGTAGACTTAAGTTATATTTAAACGTAAATATCTTAAAACAATATTATTACTGCCATATCTGTTTAACATATTTATTGCCAGTGTGGCGTTCTACATCTCAAACTCGATTAAATACTCTTTTTATACTTCAAAAAAAAGCTCTGAAACACATTTTTCGTTTTGGTAGACTGGAGCCGACAGTAAACGTATTCGCTCGATCTAATGAAATCCTTCCGCTGCCTATGATGATAAATTACGAAATGCTTCTAACTGTCTTCAAGATAATAAATGAATTGATAAGATATAACACAGAACTCATGACAGTTGGACAAATTACTGGAAGGAACACCAGGAACGCGAGAAATTTTTATGTGTCCTACACTAGACTGTCTTTAATCCAGAATACATTCTTTTATAAAGGATTATCATTGTTTAATGAAATTTTGGTCAGTAATGCATCTATACAAAACATGTCCTTACCAAACTTTAAAAAATTTTTAAAAACTGAGTTTTTTACAAAATTTGAACTGGAGTCTATGAGACCAACATTATAGTATATTGATAAATTTGTTTGCTCTTCGTTATCAACATAAAAGTTGATTTGGCTTGCTCAATATTGTTATTGTAATTACATACGTACATATATATATTTTGGTTTTTGTTAAGTTTTGTTTTTTTTTTTTTTTTTTTTTTAATTCATATTATTGATAATCAGTTGCCTATTTGTATACAATGTTATATTATAATTCAAACTTCTATTTTCATGTAAATTTATATTTTTGAAAATAAATAAATAAAAATAAATAAATTAAAAGCATTTCCAAGGTCTGGCCTATAGAACAAGCTTTTGAGAAGCTCAAAGATCTGTTAATTAATACCTGCTTTTGAGAGTTCGAAACCCGAAACAAGGCAACGGTGCTCAAGTTTGTCTGGAGCAACAAAAACCGTAACATACTAAGACAAAGATCAATGAAACTTCTGAACAGATGACCTAAGGTTTGTCCAAACCAACCCCGACTAGCAAGGAATACAATTTAAGAGTTTTTTAATCATTAACAAACGAATTATGAATGTTAAATTTTGCTCTCTTCTGAACCTAACTATAGCATCTTCAAAAATAGCTTGTATTGTTTATCTACACTGTCCACACACGATAATCATTTCAATGTTTGGAAAACAGAATCGTAACAAATGTTTGGCTGTCTCAGCTATTCGAAGCAGTGTGCTAGAATCAAGCTATCATAGGATAGAAGATTTCTTCAAAGCAGACCATTCAAGGCTATTGGCGTTTTTTAAAGACCTTTACCTGTTGAACAATTAGCATAAAGAACAGTTTGCATGTCAGACTACATAGTCATCATCTCAGAAAAAAAAATTTGTTTGGATTGAATGAAAAATTATAAAATAAAAACTTGAACTACATGGAAGTGTTGCAATACTTGTCATTTAGATAGATTCAAATGTTTTAAAGTTTTAAACATAAAATATTATTTAAAATGTTTCGTCAAGGAGTAATAGCTGTATCAATACAATATGTTTTAAATAAAGTCTAAAAAGCAGCCATCAGTTTTTTGTTTTTTATCAACGCTTTAATTGTAATGGAATTAGTTGATGCCGATTATTGGTATTAATTTTCATAAATATGAAAATAATGAAACTAAACGCTCACCCCCTTCCCTCTCCAATAGTCTGTTGAAATTTACTCAAAAGTTTTAGAGCGATAAATCAAATGTCATAAATCATAATTTAGAGTTATTTAAATTACCTAAACCACTCTGATTATGCATATCAAATTTTGCTCAAAATTATTGAAAACCGTATTAAACCACACCAAACGCTATTTTACTGAGCTTCGTCAAAAGCTGATGACAGAACCTAAACTTTGTAAAGTTACACATAAACCGTTGTTCTTGTCATTTTTGACATACGAGTGCAAAATAATTAAAATTTAGGTTCTAAACTTTTAATGAACATATTCCAAATAGAAAACAAAAACTCAGACTGAACCATCGAACAAAAAACTTCTATTAGTTTACCAAATACAAAACAAACAAATCTCTAATAAATCTGCACGTTATTTATAAGAAGATATTTTTTTCTTTTCGGTAATAGAAGTTTCTATTTTCAGTGAAAACGGCAAACTTTTTATGGTTTAAGTTTAAAATATAAAAATTAAGGTTTTTTTCCGCACAGTTTTTAAAAAAATATAAATTGCTAGTTAGCCTCATAAATACAATATGTTTACACTATATTCAAACTATAGTCATTTATTGTGTGTTCTCCAGATACTAACTTATATGACATCATATAAAAACAAATTCATCACTCTTGTAAATAACTTATGATATTAAAATACTTTTCTCCTCATAGCACGATAAATAATTTTAAATACCGCTTTTATCTTAATCTCAACTTCACTCTGTAAGAACAATTCATATTTTATTTTAAAACCTCACAACTAAACGGTAAACAAAATATAAACAAAAAAAAATGGAACAAAAAGCATAAATTGAAAATACAAAAACAAACGGTGAAACTTTTAAAATATCGTCAATCATGTTATGAAGCTTTTTATATGTTGAACAAATTCACAAGACATTATTTATGATTTATTAATAATTTTTTTTAAGTTTTAGTTTTAATATTCAGTTTGTTTTCTTGCTTACATTGACTTTTTGTAACTTCTAAACACCATAGATCTTAAAAATTATTTTTAATTTTGTTTATTTTAATATAACATATAGAAACCGTATTTTTTATCTAGCGTTAAATCAATATTTACCGTAAAATTTAAAGATATTGTTAGAATATGTATATATTCCAACAAAACACATCAAATAAGGAAAAGATCTATGATGACAACCTTTAAAATCCTAACGTTGTTTGAGCAAGCTTATGTAATAACATTTTCTAAAATTGTAACTGAGAAACTGCTGTGGTAACATTTATTATTATTATTGTCACGTTTTCCAACGTTACTTCGAATTAACCTTACTCTCATTTCGATAAACGTAATTCCAAAATCACCTTCTGGATTCATTATGTATTAAACACCGTTATTATTTCACAACAAAAAAGAAAACAATTCTGCAAACAATATTCTTTAACAAGAATATTCAACAGATTCTAAAACTCCAACGGTTGCTTGTAGAAATATCCAATCCACACCGTTCAAAATAATACACAAAATATCTTTTAAATAACACTTAGAACTTTATTCACAACATAATTTATTTTAACACAACCACATTCCACTTAAAGTATTTCAACTATCGCAGTCTAGTTTAAAAACTAAATCTCGTTCTACAAAAGGTATTCGTATATTCTAGGAAAATCCATTCTTTACAATGAAAACTCTAGAAATATACGTAATTATTTTAGATATATTTTATTACATGTATTGACCCTTTTTCTTAGAAACAATGTAACGTTCATTTTATTTTTGAAATATTGTATATAGGAAAATTGAGGTTGAATACAATTTTGTTTTGTATTCCATCGCGATTATTTAGAATCGTAACATTATTATTAACTTTCAAGAGTTATCATAGTTTTCAATCAAACGTAAAAACATAAAAAAATTTTGACATTACATTTACACTGCCACCTTAGTTTTATTTTTATATCAATCAAGAAGTAATGTAGGTAAAAATTTTCTGCTTTATTTTGGTATGAATTTGATCCAATGAAACTCTCTAAAATCTAATAACATCATTAAATTTGATCAAATAGATTTCAATTACACTGATAATTTCCCTAGAGCAATTATCACGAAGAAATTTTTTTTAAAGAAATTTGAATTAATTCTATTAATAGAGGATATCATTAATAGAGGATAATAAAGGATATCAACCTTTCAACCCCTTCAACCTTTTTATTTTTTAAAAAATTATCAAAAACTGAATCTTTAATTATTTTTATCAAATAGAATTCGAAAAGAAAGAATTTTAAATCCGTCAATTAGTTCATGATGTACATTAAATTGAACAAATAAATCGTAGTTTATAAAAACTACCTCCATCTCAGCTTTAAAGGGAGAGCCGCTCACAACACAAAATATTTCTTTTACGATGTTGTTCTCGGTGAAAAAAACTCCACAACCTCATCCATAGAACTTCTTTTTTTTCAACGAAGAAGTATATTAGTGGGGCAAAAACTCGTGACACCAAACAAGATATTTTGTCTAAATAACATCTCGAGCAGAAATTAGTTAGGAAAAGCCTGAATATAGTCAGGACGTGACCAAGACCTTGTAAGTCTAGTCTGATGCAGGCCTTATTTATCTTTACTATATACATTAATTTAGAAATGATTTATGTGGTAGTGATTTATGTGGTAGATGTTTGAAATCTTTTTCATTTGAATTTTTTTATTTTATTTAATTTATTTAAATTTAGCTATGATTATATTCTAGATTTTATTTGAATGCATATTTATGTACGAAAAACAATTTTTATGTATGTTATTATATCAGGAATCGATCCAGCCATCCCAATCAGGGTCTGATCCAGTTAGAAAAATGAGAAATAGTGTAATACATACAGGCATATACTTATACATTCAATATATATCTGTGTGTGTCTTTTGTAAATTTTTTTTTCTTCTAGTTGCATTCAAAATTAGTTTTGTAATGCGTTAAGAGTGCAATTTGAACGTACAGATTGATAAACTAGTGCTTACCGTAGGAGTGCAAGCTTTGTGGTATGGATGTGTAACGAAAGACTTTTTCAAATTTTACTCTAAAACTAAGGATATTCATATTTAAAGAAATTCGCTAATGATTTGCTAATTTGTTTCGGTTCCGGCCTTTAAATTAAAATAATTCAATTCAACAAACACACGTTTATGTGTGCTACAAGTCAGTCAATAATATTTTAACTTTTTTTCAGGTAATTGCTTTGTTGCGTCACACCATATCAATTAATAATATGTTTTTTTGTCTACATAAATAATAAACATCTTTGTTTGTAAAGCGAAGTCATAGTATAATATGTAGATATAATACGGTTGTTCAGATTTATGGAAGGTAGAATTATTATCTGTAGTTGTAGAGGAATTGTTTATTGAGATGATATATGGAAATGTACATGCATTTTTTATTGAGAGATATGAAGAAATTATAATTACTCTGACTATTTATATTCGATTATTTTTTCGACCGGAGAGATAATGTAAATTTAAATCAGAGACTAAACTAACCTCGAACGTTTTCACGTTATCTTTGGTTGCGAAAAATTTTCAATATGCCATGTGTCTTTTCTATTATTTCTGAACTTGATTCAGGCCACATATTTGCTTCAATATCTTCCCAAAGAATGCATATGGACTTCTAGATGGCGGAGGTGCGTTCAGTTTTGTAGAAAGAAATTCCTTGGAATTGTGAAACGACGACGACATTTCATTTCGTAAAATTTTGTCTACCATCCGCATAGAAGATGGCAGACGTAACCAAATTTTGTAATTTATCGATGTCTTTATCTCTTAACGGCTTAACAAAATCTTTTCGTTCCTTTGTTGTCCCAAGTCTGAATGAGAAGCTGTAATTGGGCATCGATTTCTTTAAGGAATTTGGTGACACTTTTTCATTTGTTGGTGAACTGATTCCGAATGTTTGAATGTTTGAACCCGTGTTTGAACCCTTCTTTCCGGTGATCTAATTGACGAAACAACTGTCAAATTTAGCATAAAACAACTTTTTACCAGCCATAATAATGAATGCAAGGCTGGTAACGTCCTGTACAAATGTTCGAATTTAGACGGTAGGCCGTGGGGACTTACCATACTAAAGAAATTAAATTATGATAGCCCTTCCTTAATTTTAGACCCATGTTAAATTATTTTGTAACAGTCCCTTAATTCTAGGTCTCTATTATATAATTTTGTAATAGTCTTCACAATTTAAGGTATTTGTTAACTTATTTAACTTATTATTCTATGTATACCTTTTTGTCTTATTTAAATCAATTTTTTCCCATAGCCTATTTTATTTTACTAACTTCATTTTTTCACTCTGGTTGGTTTAATAAATGATCCAAATATGTTCACCATATTGACGTGTTCCTGTTAAATTAGAGCCGCTTAAGACTGATTTCTTTAGCCTGCGATTATCTGACTGCGGTTTGTTTTAGTTTAATCTCCCCAATTAATTTTTCTCTCTTCAAACCCATCTCATTGTTATGAAAAGCTCAACCAATTTCCTTATAAAAGTTTAACTATATTTTTAATAGTCCCCATCGTCACCAATAGCAAATGTTGACTCCCTATAACCTGAAATTGAATTCTGGTGTTAGGAGGCAGCTTCCAGTAAGATAATTAGGTAGTTTTTTTATTTTTGGGAAAACTGTGGAGAAGAAGATAAAGACTCAAAACTGCCATCAGTTCCACATACAATTGCTGGACAGGACTCTCAAGTATAATACTTCATTCCATGGTGGTGGAAGCAAAATTTTTATTCCTCATTACAATAGCTCCTATTTAATTTTCATTCTCCACTTGTACCCATCATTTATATTGTTCGTACACATTTACATACTGTATTACGTCTTTGGGTGGTGTTGTCGTGCTGATACCCGAGGTGTCTCAACTGGGTGATTATTTAAAACATAACAGGTGCAATGACTCATAAATACTGCATTTCAACAAGCTCTTCGCTTCTAATGTCAATGATATTAGTACAAGTGTCAAAACTTTTTTAATATACTGACAAAAATTATGGACGAGATTAGAGCAAAGTCCCCTAATTGTGAAGTTATCGTTACCCGTGACTTCAACGTCCACAACAAATCATGGTTGGAATTCTCCAAATCGACCGACGATGTTGACAATAGTGGAAAACTAGCAGAAATTTTTGCCGCGTCTCAGGGCCTATTCCAAATTGTTAAAAGCCCGACTTTCACTCCCCGTAATGGCGGTGATAATAGTTTTCTACTAGATCTCTATCTTACCACAATGCCAGATATTACGAGTGTCGATGTTGCGAAAGGTAGTATTGGAAATTCTAATCATTATTTAATCTCATTAGTTATCAAAACTGATTTACTTAAAACTACAGCTCCCAAACCCCGTAAAATATTTCACTACTCAAAAATGGATAAGAGTGGTCTTCAAAATTTTTTCCATGGTTTCCCATTCGACCGTCATTGTTTTTACACTGACAATGTAAATATTTCTGCTCAAAACTTTACAGAAACCATCCAATTTGCTATCAATAAATTTGTCCCTTTCTCCATAGTAAAACCCAAACAAAAATACTTGTATTCGAAAGCTGCCAAAACGGCACTTAGAAACAAACGTAGATCATTTAATATTTGGATTCATAACAAAACTCCCACTAATCGATCCCAATATCTAAAAGCCAACAAAATATCTAACCAGATTATCTCAAACGAAAAGTCCGAAATTGACAGAGCGAAAGCCTCAAAACTTACGTCTATGTCTGTTTCTGACAAGAGTTTTTACAGTGCCATTAATTCTTTAAATTCTGGTACAAAATTTTCTATTCCCCCTATTATTGATGGTGATTTAATCGTCAATGATCCCGCAAGAAAAGCTAACTTGTTCGCTGAACGCTTTGCTCTGAGCTCCACTGTTTTGGAAACTCCTAAAGAAATGCCCCAAATCCAGTCTTCAGGAGTTAATATGAATGAACTTCACTTCAAACCCAAAATAGTCGCTAAACTTTTAAAGGGGTTAAACATCAACAAAGCATCAGGAATGGACAATATTCCACCCATTATTTTAAAAACCTTTTCCAAAGAACTTGCACCAACTTTAACTAAAATATTCTACCAATCCTACAAATCTGGTATATTTCCCTCGTGCTGGAAGTTGGCAAATGTCCAGCCCGTCCCCAAAAAGGGACCAAAATCCGATATCTCAAATTATAGGCCAATAGCTTTACTATCGGTCCTATCCAAAGTCTATGAGCATTATATTAATACACATATTTCAAAATTTCTGGAAGAAAATCATTTAATATCCGACAGCCAATACGGTTTTCGAAACAAAAGATCAACTACCGATCTATTAAACTATGTAGCGCATTGTTGGAACAGCATACTTGATAAAGGTGGTGAAACATACGTTATCGCTTTAGACATCTCCAAGGCATTCGATCGAGTCTGGCATGCCAACTTAATCAACAAGCTCGTTGCGTACGGTTTTCATCCCAATGTTGTGAAGCTGATTCAAAATTTTCTATCCGACCGATACATTTCGGTAACCTTAGACGGATATTCTTCTGATTCTAAACTAATTAACGCTGGTGTACCCCAAGGCTCAGTATTGTCCCCAACCCTATTTTTGATTTATATCAACGAATTGTTGAAAATCACCAGCAACCCAATAAATAGTTTTGCAGATGATAGTACTCTGCACAAGTCATTCGAGCCCCTTCCTTCAAAAGGTAAAATGCACGAACGAATTAATCCTGCCCGGAGAGACGCTGCCTTAAACGTGAACAAAGACCTGAATAAAGTCGCCGACTGGGGTGACCAAAACCTTGTCAATTTCAACTCCACCAAAACACAGCTGTTGATTGTTTCCAGATTAAAGACCGAGTTCCCCAAAGATATTTTATTTAGTATGTGTGATGAACCAATAGGTGAATGTAAAAACATTCGTTTATTGGGTGTCACAGTTTCAAATGACCTACTCTGGAACGATCATGTAATGGCGATGGCAAAAAGCGCGTCTAAAAAACTCGCCCTCCTAAATAGATGCAAAAAATTTTTCACTCCATACCAATTGCTCCATGTTTATAAGTCCTATATTCGTCCCTGTATGGAGTACTGCTGTCAAGTTTGGGGTGCTGCCTCTGTTTCCATCTTGGCCCTCTTGGACTCTGTTCAAAAGCGAGCTATACGAATTGTAGGTGATCGAACTTTGACATCAAAACTTGATTCCCTACAACATCGTCGCACTGTTGCTGACCTCGTTGTTTTTTACAAATATCGTCATCAGCAGTGCTCAGATGAAATCAGCGGCATCATGCCACAAACTTATTCTTACCCCCGTTCCACTCGGCAATCGGCTACCGCAACCAGTGAAACGGTAAAGATCCCGCGCTGTCATACTGGCAGATCGCAGAGAGACTTCTTTGTCCGAACTGCGTACAAATGGAATAGTTTGCCGGAACACTTAGTCTCAGGTGGCTTCAACCCACAGATGTTTAAAAAAGCGTTAATCTTCACCTCAGAACGCCAGTTGTTGTGGGACCCAGGTCTAGACCTAGGTCTTAAAAGGTATTTATGTGTTGTTGTGACACATATTCTAAACCCTATTACACAACACATTTTATTAAAAAAAAAAAAAAAAAAAAATCGACAAAAAAATAAAATTTTATTTAAACATTACGTTTTCTTTATTTATACAATTTGCTGTCTACTTGGTTGCATCGTGGTTGGCATTTAATACGTGAATTCAGCTATTTCTTTTAGGATTTGCCAAGTTCGGTTCTCTTGGTTAACTAACGAGTAATCCTTCTTTCTGTGTCACTATTCTCAGCTATCCAAGTTTTGTAACGACCAAAATCCAGTCATTGAATGTATTCGATAACAACGGATGATAGACTAAGTTTTTTGATTTAATTGAAACTACAAAAAATTCATCGTTTCAAAATTGTGGTTTATTGCCCAAAACGTTTCTGTGGTTTTTTGCCACCTTCCTCAGTTGGTATATTCTAAAAACATTTATCAAGATTAAATACGAAAACAATAATGGTAATGATAAAAAAGAAGGAAAAACTTACATGGATTAGTATATATAACAAACTTAATTTAAAAACATTTAGTTTAAAATTATGATTAAAATTGGTTTAAAAAAAAATTTTCACTATTTTAAAAAACATTAAGTTAGAATTGTTAGACATTAATTAAAAATATAAATTAAAATAAAACAAATTAAAAAAATATAAAAAATTGTAAAATTGTCTTTGTGACATTGTTTTTAAATGTAATGATAATAACAAAAATTAATAAAATTGATTTGAAAAGAGAGTTAATTAGAATTTTATTTGCTGAAGAGAGAGAGTTAGTTGGTTGTTTCTGGTTTGTGTCTTGTTTTTTTATATGCTGTTTCTATTGGAAATGAAATGGAAAACACCTTCACCAATTTCAACAACATCAATAAAGACATAAAGTTCACAATAGAACACGAGAATAATGGACGTTTGCCATACCTTGATCTATTAATAATAAAAGATGAAAACAACAGAATAAAAACTGATTTTTACCAAAAACCCACAAACTCCGGCAGAATCCTCAATTATGAATCAAAACACCCACAATTTCAGAAAACAAACGTAGCATATTCATTCATATCCAGGGTCCTTACTCTCAGCTCAAAAGAATTCCATGAAACCAATAAAGAGAAAATAAAAAAACAACTAATCATGAATGGGTACCCAAACCTATTAATAAAAAGATTAATAAAAAAATATTATGATGTTCAAATGAAACAAGATAACATCAGTTACAATGAACACGCCCCCAGAAATGATGGAAAAATGTATTTAGGCATGACTTACGTTAACGGTTTAGCGGAACAATTACAAAAACTATTCACACACAACAATAGAAATTTAGGAATTGGTTTTAAAACCGTAAAAAATACAAACAAAACTTATACAAGGAATAAAGATCCAATAGACAAAACAGAAAGAACGAACCTAGTTTACAAGATCAATTGTAAAAATTGTGACGGTGTTTATATAGGAATGACTGGCCAAAAACTAAAGAACAGAATGAGGCAACATAGACAAGATCAACAACAAAAACACCCACAAAAACACCCATCAAATCAAGGAACAGCAGCTGTACAACACTACACAGAAACTGGGCATACTTTCAATCTAGAAAACCCAGAAATTTTAACCTTTGAATCAAATAAAACAAAAAGATCAATCAAAGAAATGTTACACATTGTTGCAGACAAAAAATCAATTAATTTCAGAACTGACACGGAGAACCTAAGTAAAACATATGCACAACTAATAGAAACAGCATATAAAAAAACAAGACACAAACCAGAAACAACCAACTAACTCTCTCTCTTCAGCAAATAAAATTCTAATTAACTCTCTTTTCAAATCAATTTTATTAATTTTTGTTATTATCATTACATTTAAAAACAATGTCACAAAGACAATTTTACAATTTTTTATATTTTTTTAATTTGTTTTATTTTAATTTATATTTTTAATTAATGTCTAACAATTCTAACTTAATGTTTTTTAAAATAGTGAAAATTTTTTTTTAAACCAATTTTAATCATAATTTTAAACTAAATGTTTTTAAATTAAGTTTGTTATATATACTAATCCATGTAAGTTTTTCCTTCTTTTTTATCATTACCATTATTGTTTTCGTATTTAATCTTGATAAATGTTTTTAGAATATACCAACTGAGGAAGGTGGCAAAAAACCACAGAAACGTTTTGGGCAATAAACCACAATTTTGAAACGATGAATTTTTTGTAGTTTCAATTAAATCAAAAAACTTAGTCTATCATCCGTTGTTTACAAAGAAGTTTGACAAACTCTTTGACAAAAACAAAAAAAATATAAAAGATAAAAAACAAGGGACTAAACACCGGGGAAACTTTTCCACGGATATCAAAACCAATCTTAAAAAAAAAGTATTCGATAACATTTGTAAACTTAAAAAATTTGTACTTTATGTCTACCACTTGCAAAACAAACGAATACACAATTTATCGCTCCACTATGTTGTTTATTTTTTTTCCTGTTAACTAGAATTGCATGTAAAATAATAGCTATTTATGTATTAAGGGCATAAAACATGTCTTTTCCGCTTGAGAGTGAAATTGTTGCTCGAGGCGTTAGCCGAGAGAAACAATCACTTGAAAGCAAAAAAGATACTTTACGCCTGAATTGCATACAAGATTTTTTGTACGAGTAAGATTCTGTACTATTTGCATAAATAAAATGCATATATTTACACAAAATAGTAATAGTTATTTATTTATCTAGAACGAAAAGTGAAACTTTAAAGTACGAGCTAGTTGTTTACTAGTGAGTACCTTTAAAAATTACTAGTGAGTACCTTTAAAAACACTTTTCGTTTGAGGTAAATACAAAATTTTATTTCATACTGGAAATTTATTAAAATAAAAAGAAATGAGTTTTAAATTTTGCTCAAAAAGTTGAACTTTAACGTCCTTTTTTTTTTTTTTTTTTTTTTATTGGAAGTTAGGCATGTTTAGTGTTAATATAATTAATTATACATTAGCGTCTCTGAATATCCGAAGATACCATGCCAACTAGGGATTATAATCAATTGAGAATTAAGTTTCTTTTAGAAATTTATGAACGCCGACTTTGAACTTTTGAGGGTTAAAGTTATCAGGGAAAACCCACGAAGGTAATGAATTCCAGAGATGGGAGACTCTGTTGAAAAAGTCGCGCTGGAAGGCTACAGTTCTACATCTAATTATTTGAACCGTAAAAGGATGGGCCGCTACCGATGCTCTGGTATGACGCGATAGGTTTGCAGACTTAGGTAAAATCGATTTGATCTCTTCAGAAACCCGTTCATCCATGAAATATTTGTAGAAAATCGTCAAATCAGCAACATTTCTTCTATGCTGCAAGGAATCAAGGTCATTAGTAAGATTTGAGCTACCAATCAATTTAACTGCTCTCCGCTGTACAGAATCAAGACACTTCAAACTACATAAGTATGCTCCACCCCATATGTGAGAACAATATTCCATACAGGGACGTATAAAAGATTTGTATATTAAAAGAAGCTGTTCGCTACTGAAAAACTTACGACATCGTCCCAAAAACCCCAATTTTTGAAAAGCGCTTTTTGCTAGGGTAAAAATATGAGAATTCCGTTTCATATTATTTTCAACCTCAACTCCTAGAAGTTTCACGGACTCTTTCTCTATCAAAACGTTGGAATCAAACTTCAATGGAAAAGGGTTAGGTGTTGATAATCTTGAAAAATGGCAAACTTGGGTTTTGGACGTATTGAATTCAACACTGTTAGTAACACCCCAATCAAAGATAGTTTTAAGATCAACGTTTAATGAATCTATCAAATTTGATCTACAGTTATTAAGCGCTAAAGGCGAATACGATCTAGGTGCAACATGAGATGCATGAAGAGTGCTATCATCAGCAAAACTATGGATAGGATTAATTGTTGAAACCAACAAGTCATTAATATAGATAAGAAAAAGAGTTGGGGACAAAACGGAACCTTGAGGAACGCCTGCATTAGTCGAAAATACATCCGATGAAATACCGTCAACATTGACTCGAAATTTTCGCTCAGATATAAAGCTTTGTATCCAGGAAATTAGTGGCTCATCTAAACCATAACATCTCAATTTGCATATAAGATTTTTGTGCCAAACTTTGTCAAATGCTTTGGAAATATCAAGAGCAACACCGAAAGTCTCACCAAAGTTTTCAAGGGATCTGTTCCAAAGATGAGTAACAAACGAAAGCAAATCTCCTGTTGCTCTTCCTTTTCGGAAGCCGTATTGTCTTTCATTAAGTAATTTGGAAGACTCTTAGAAGCTCATTAAATTAAAATTTATATATTTCTCAAAATCTTTAGACACTACTGACAAAATTGAAATGGGTCTGTAATTGGATGGGTCAGTTTTGCTACCCTTTTTTGCTACTGGCTGTACACTAGCAATTTTCCATATTACAGGAAAAATTCCTTTCTTATAAGACAAATAAAATATTTTAGTGAGGATAGGTGCTAGCTCCCTAGCAAACGTTTTAAGTATAATTGGAGGAATATTATCAGGCCCAGATGCCTTGTTGGTATTAATTTGTAAAAGCATTTTTCGAATAATGTTTTTACGAAAAATTATTCGCTTCATTTTGAGCGATGCTTTAGGAATAGGTCTAGGTTGGAAATTGGGTTCGATTAAGGTAGAATTTATAGAAAAAATATGTCCTAGCAAATTAGCCTTTTCTTTTGGGTCAATAATAGGTATATCTCTATCAATAAGAGGAGGAAGAGAAGATTTACAGAAATTGCCTTGGATAGTCTTAGCGGCTTTAAAGAAGTTATGCGATCCAGTTGGGTGCTCAGCAAATTTAGAAGCTTTTTTCAAATTAAATAGATTTTTCTCTCCATCTATTAGTTTCCTACATGAATTCCTCTCTTTTCGATACTCTCTAAGGTTTTCATCAGTTTTGTTTTGGAAAAACTTTCGAAAAGCCTTTTTTAGGTAGATTTCATATAAAAATCTACCTATTGCAATGGGCTTCATCTCGGAATTTCGGAAAAATTTTGATGCCAAACGACTATTTGTGATAAGCGGAGATGGAAAAACAAAAAAAAAAAAAAATTATATATATATATATATATATATATATATATATATATATATATATATATATATATATATATATATATATATATATATATATATATATATATATATATATATATATATATATATATATATATATATATATATATATAACGATATGAGGTATAACGGAATTTAGCGGCACTCTCACGGTCGCATTTTTCGACCTACACCAAAATAATTTTCTGTGTATATTTCGGCAAATAATGTCTTGGACAAGTTCGTGAACTGGCCATATCCGGGTACCGGTTAAGCGGCTAGAGCCTAAAAAGTAGAAAAATCTAGGGCGCTATAACTTCCGTTTGAATAATAGTATTTTAATAAAATTTAAAAATATTGAATATTTGAACCTTTTTTATCATTTTTTTCCAGATGACCACTTTGGCGTTTCAGGTTCCTCAAAAATCAGCTGTTTTAAAAATTTACTAAACTTTGCTGCCCTTGATCTAGCTGAAATGGCCAAGCTCATAGTTTTTTCACGTACTTAAAATATAAATCTTTCCAAAATTTTCAAAAATAATAGTTTAAGTTTAACGGTTGAGACCCTACGGCTGTTGAAATAAAAACAAACGCAAAAGGCAATGCTTTCATCATGTTTCAGTTTATGTTATTTAAATTCATCTTAGCTTTTGAACATGCTTTTCAACTATAGCCTCAAAAAATTTCAGCTTTCTAACCTAAAAGGTTCCATTTTTATAAGCATTATAATGCAACCCTTACAAGAAAAATATCAACCCATTTAATACCATAGAAAAATTATCAAAATCTCTTTTGTTTTTATTTTTTTTACTAAGTAACCGTTTGAAAAAAGATTAAATAAGAACAAAAAAACACAACAACAAAAGATGATTTTGAAATAAAATTGTTTGATAATGTTTGATTATAAATTATGTGTGATGGTATAATTGTAGTTGTGACGTAGTTCATTTGATCTTTGGTGGATTTAATATGTTATTAAAAGTAGTTTAAACCAACTTAAATAAAACTGTTCCGAAATTGTATTGATGGCGTTAGTTCGGATAATGTATTTAATTTGGTTCGATAATTTTTTTGAATTATTCTGTTTCTACTTATATTTTTTATTTAAACTAATCTGACTTATCTAATTTTATTTGGACACAAAACCGTCTGACCCCGAAATCTACCTATTTCTAGCGGATATACCTGCCGCTGGGATTTTTTTTAGCTTTAATTGCTTTTTTGCATTTACTCGAAAACCATAGGTCAACCTTCGGAATGATCAATTAATTAGGAATAAACCTACGCATGCCTTCACCTATAATTTCAGAAAAATTAATAGCAGCAATGTTTGGATCTTGGCCAGTAAGACAACTATGTTTCCAAGGAAAGCGTTTGAAGAAGATTTTAAGTCCTTGCCAATCCGCCGCTTTGTAATCCCAAACAAGATGGGGATTTGCTTTAAATTGTTTAGGAATTTTTATATTTAATTTAGTGGAGATCAAATTATAATCTGACCCACCTAAAGGCTCTGATACTTTAAATTGTACTAAGCATGGATCATTTGTCAAAAATAAGTCAAGTAAGTTGCTACTTTGTCCAGGAATGTCAGGAACTCTGGTAGGCTGGTCTATTATCTGAGTGAAATTATGATAAAGAGCAAAGAGCTCAGCCTGTTTACCTATCTCATCAGTAGAGGAGCTGTGCATGAGCCATCCTTTATTATGAACATTAAAGTCCCCTAGAAGAATAAACTTAGCATTAGGATACTGAGCTAACCTATCTATCTTTTCAGACAGATCATGAAATAAATTAATGTTCTCAGGTGAATTAGGAGAACGATACAATCCAAAAACAAACAAAGTTTGATTAGGGCAACAAATTTTTAAAGATACCATATTATGGTGTTTAGTGTTTAATTCAAATTTTTTAATCCTCACATATGGAATAGAATTTCGAACATAAGCGCAAACACCATGTTTGTTATAGAATGAAGATTCTAGATCATAATTAGGACAAATATATTTACCATTATCTAATGTTACGGCTCTCCCACTGATAATCGTTTCTGTTAAAAAAAGAATATCAGGACCGCAACGTTCAAGATATTGGTGGACCGAGTTGAGATTAATGTTCAAACCTCTTATGTTTGTAAAATTGATTTATAATTCAGACATTTTAACTCAACGTTTATAAACCTTAATAAACCTTAAACCTTAAAGAAAAGCCTTAATTGCATTCAATATAAAAACAAAATCCAAACTGACAAATCAACAGCCCGAAAACTTGAATCTAAGTCTAAGTTCCAGCTGCCAAATCGACAATCTAAACTCTAGGACGTTAAAGTTCAACGTTTATGGTACAAAAAGTTGAACTTTAACGTCCAAGGCCTTTACAAATTTTTATAAAGTCCCAGGACATTGAAGTTCAACATTTTGTACCATAAATAATCCGAAAAATGTCGTTTTAGATATCAGTATGAAATAATAGTTATTTATTTATCAAAAACAAAAAGTGACACTTTAAAGTACGAGCTAGTTGTTTACGGCCGAGGCCGAAATTACTAGTGAGTACCTTTAAAAACACTTTTCGTTTGAGATGAATACAAAATTTTATTTCATACTGGAAATTTATTAAAATAAAAAGAAATGAGTTTTAAATTTTGCTCAAATTATTCGTAATAATAAAGTAAACGGTAACCAACCTAATATTTAGTAAACAAACAAAATAACATATAGTAACCAAAAAGACCCGTCAATTGTTTTTGAATAATTTGTTATTTTTGATAAATTTGTTTTCAATTATTTGTGTTAAAATGGATGCAAATGAGATTCGCCGTAAAGAAGAGTTTGCTGTGAATTGTTGTTTGTTGTTGTTGTTGTTTTGTTGTTTGTTGAGTGGAGAAAGGAAAAACGCATTCTGATTGTAAATGACGATGTCCTTTTAGCTTATTTTTCTAATAAGGTAAGTACCTAATTTTGAAAAGTAGAAAAATAACATTTAACATTAACAAAAAATTATAATAATTATAGTCAAAAAGTTGAAAACTTCCTCATTGTGGTCAAAATTTTCTATGCTGAAATCAACACTACGTGCTAAGGATGATATAGACATTGCTAATTATTGTAAATTAAAAGCGTTTTTAAAACGAGCAACGGAAAATGTTTTCTAAAAGTTTGAATTATTGTTATGGAAACAACTGACGTATAATTTTATAAAGTCCTAGTAATTTAAAAAAATTTTAAAGTACTAGGTAGGACTTTAAAGTTCAACTTTTTGTACTATAAATAATCCGAAAAATGTCGTTTTAGATATCAGTATGAAATAAAATATGTTTTTAGAAAACTATTTTATCCAGGTAGATTTTCGAAATAATAACTTTAGTCATTGTTATTTCAATTTTAGGTATTGTTATTTTAATTTTGACATTGTTATTTCAATAGGAAAAAAAAAGGCCTGCTTTACGAACAATTTTTGAATTCCAAAAGTGCATTTTACGGTTTACTCGTTCAAAAATTGATTTTGATTGAACAAACCTGATGATAATATGTTTTTATTCGCCTGCATATTAAAGTGTTACTTTATTACTGTGATTTGCGGCCTTAAAGTGTCACTTTTTAACTATTTATATTGTTGTCATAGTTACGTCCAAAAAAGCAAAAAGCATTTGTATTTGTTAAAAATTCTATGAAAAGTAGAATTTTTTATCAAAGCAACCCTTAAATTCAAAATATTATTATCCAATCAAAATAGTTGTTATCATTTGTTGTCATGGTTATACAATAATTTGGAAAATATAACAAATATTATGCCAAAGGTTACTTGTTCCACATATTTTTTTTTTAAAATTTATGCAAATTTATAATTTAAAATTAGAATAAATAAATTTTTTTTAAATGTTTTGCTTGCGGCGAATAAAAAATAGTATATGATGCACGGACGTAAGCTATTTTGGACTTAATGTAAGTGCAAATCTCGGCTAGCGCCTCGATTTGCAAACTCCACATCCGTCCAAAATCTTTAGCTTTACGTCATAGCATCATAATGTACTATTTTACAAAAACATAATTTAGAAAAATTTTGATTTTCAAAGAAAATTATTATATAAATTTTTTAGAATATTTTTGACTTCCAATGAAAAGGATTAATTTTTATATAAATAAAAATAAACGTAGTAAACATTAATAAGATGTCTTAATTATCAGAAAATTTAACGATTAAATGTTTTTTTTTATCAATTTAACTGTTCATATTGATAGGTAGTATATGAGACAGTTCTAATAGTGCACGAATAAAATTGCTTCAATGAGCGAGACAAATATTTATTTGTTGCAATAGAAAAATTAAGGCATACAAAATTAAGGTGGCCTTTCAATAGTATTGTATAAAATTTAGTATATTTGTAGTTTAAATAATATCAAGTGATAATGTTTTCAATTGATAACAGTAACTAATTTATAATACAATTAGTTTTATTGTTCAGTTTATATTCAAAAGAAGAAAAAGAAAAAAAGTTGATTTTATTATAAAATTGGTTGTAAAAGTGTGTATATAGCTACTGTTATTATTATTGTGGAAGCTAAGTCAAGATAAAAGTGAAATTGCTCATATTTTCAATGCATTTTTCACGTTAGAATAAACGACGTGTCGGATGGCCAAACTTAAAATTCGGGGCAGATTTTACACTAAAAATTAAAGAGATAGTTCATTCATACAATTTAAAACAGAGCATGCTAAAAAAAAATATAAACAACTATAATATTGACCCAAAAGCACATCAACGGAATTTAAGGTTAGTTTTTTTTTCTAATTATTTCATTGCTTTATTACTTCGGTCTGAAAGACCTAAGTATTACATTCATGAGCTCAAAGTGAAATTCTTACCCCCACTTTTTTTGGCATTTCTCGACGTTTTAGGACATACTGATTCTAAAAAAGCAAAAAAAAAATGTGTGTTTGTCTGTTGGCCGTCCGGCCGTCACAACCGACGAAATCTAGAAAACCGCTGGACGGATTTCAAAATTTTTTTTTCTAGAAATAGGTTTACTCAATGGGAAGAGCCGAAAGGACGATGTGTTCGATAACTGTACCGGAAGTGTGTCAAAAAAATCGTCAAGTGTGTCAAAACATGGAAATTTGCATATTTTTTGCTTAAAAATCGATCATTTTAAGTGATTACGAGTAGAAACATTAAATTTGGAGAAATCTTGATGGTCGGGATTGGTATGTGAGACCAAAACGTAGATTACTGCATTATAAGTTTGTCAAAAAAATGTTGTCAAGTGTGTCAAAAGAAAGATTTTTATTTATTTTTTTACCCAATTTTTTGGAAAAAAATTAAATTAAAATTTTGTTCGAAATGAAATTTTATTATTATTATTGAGAACTATGGTACTATAAGTTTGTCAAAAAAATGTTGTCAAGTGTGTCAAAAGAAAGATTTTTATTTATTTTTTTACCCAAGTTTTTGGAAAAACATTAATTTAATAATTTGTATAACATGAAAATATATTATTATTATAGAGAATTATGGCATTATAAGTTTGTCAAAAAATAATGTCAAGCGTGTCAAAAAATGATTTCATTGATTTTTTTAGCCAATTTTTTGGGGAAAAAATGTAGCTGTTCTTATGACGTAAATGTAGTTGAAAATGAATTTGGACATGGAAATTTTTTAATATGTTATAGTTTTTAAATTTTTTTTGGAATTTTGAAAAAAGGTTGTATTTTTGATTTTGTAATAATTTTTGCAATATTTTTAGAATTTTGGAAAAAGTTTTAATTTTTGATTTTGTAAGAATTTTTGGAATATTTTTGGAATTTTGAAAAAAGTTTCAATTTTTGATTTTGTAATAATTTTTGGAATATTTTTGAAATGTTGAAAAAAGTTTGATTTTATTATAATTTTTACAATATTTTTGGAATTTTGAAAGAAATATGAATTTGTGATTTTGTAATATTTTCTCGAATCGCTAAATTGAAGGTTTTTGAATAGTTTGCTGAAAATATAATTAAAAATGAAATTGGACATGGACATTTTTGAATTTGTTATAGTTTTTGAATATTTTTGGAATTTTGAAAAAGTTTCAATTTTTGATTTTGTAAGAATTTTTGGAATATTTTTAGAATTTTGAAAAATTTTAAATTTTTGATTTTATTTTAATTTTTATAATTTTGGAAAAAGTTTCAATTTTTGATATTGTTATAATTTTTGTAATATTTTTAGAGTTTTGGAAAAAGTTTGAATTTTTGAATTTTTAAGAATTTTTGGAATATTATTAGAATTTAGAAAAAGTTTAAATATTTGATTTTATTCTAATTTTTGGAATATTTTTGGAATTTTGAAAAAAGTTTCAATTTTTGATTTTGTATAATTTTTGCAATATTTTCAGAATTTTTGAAAAAAGTTTAATCTTTGATTTTGTAATAATTTTTGGAATATTTTAAGAATTTTGAAAAAAGTTTGATTTTATTTAATTTTTACAATATTTTTGGAATTTTGAAAGAAATATGAATTTGTGATCTTGTAATATTTTCTCGAAACGCTAAATGGAGAGGTTTTTGAGTAGTTCGCTGATTGTATCATCTTTTCACTAAATTATGTTAATTTATGATCTTTTATAATTTTCCGGCATCGTATTGATGTTTCGTGTTAGTTTTGTAATAAATTTCTAAACAGAGATTAAAAAAAATACTTGTACTTTAACAAAGAGTTATGTTTGATATACATCGCTGCCCAAAACTAAAAACCATGTCCTCATAAAAGTTTTTTGCCGAAAACTATATCAAAAACCTTAACCCAGACCGAAGTATTGATATCTCAGAGCTTTGAGATTTCAGCCCCTCCATATTTTATCATTTTATATTCTTTTATATATACATTTGTTTTTTGTCGTTTAATATGATTCATGGAACTTCTTTTAAAAAGTGATTGTTTTGGTCCAGGGGCCATATGTATATAAAATTTTGTTGTTAATATCCCGGTGTAGAAACATCAATCTGGTTCTATATCAAACTTGGTCCCTGTTTCGACGCCAATTTGTTGTAGAATTAATAAGCAGTGGATAACTCAAGCAATGGTAGACACGATGGGAAAAGAAAGAACATAAAAAAAGGCTTACATGGAAGAAGGACAAAGGTGGTATAGAAATCTTAACACAAGACTGAGAATAGAACCAAACAGAGCCAGAAAATAATGATGTGACGAAGAGTGCAAGAAAATAGAGAACATATAAAGGACGGGAGTTATGATTTAACTTAAAACAAGATAAAGGAATTGACATTCGTTGGTAAAGCGCAATGTGGAAGTGACAAGAAAGTGAAGGATGTAAAAGAAAAGGTTTTGATAGAAAAAAGAGAAGTGTTATACAAGGAACATCAGTACGGTACTACAGACAATCCTGCATAGATGGAAGTGGAAGAGAAGAAAAAAGTGAAAAAAATAAAAATGGGAGAGAACATACTGGTTAATGAGGAATTAGCTGAAATTAAATGAATAATGAACGGAAATGCTGCAGGTAGGACATGTAGAAGTGCTTGATAGAGAATGAAAATGGATTGTAGGAGGCTATACCATTGAACAAAAGTATTTATCAGAATGGAGAATGATTCAACAAGTTTTTAAAACAATAACGATCCCATTAGCAAAAAATTAGGATATAAAGAAGTGTGAAAAACGTCGGACGGTTAGCTTGATTATGCATGCGGAAAAGTTCTTCTAGAATTTTTAAAACGAAGTTGACGAGATATATGGAAGAAAATATTGCTGGAGAACAGTTGGAATGTAGAAGAGGTTTGACGTCAAAAGATATTATTACTTACTAGCATTTAGCGTTGTAAAGACAGTAGGTAAGCGGTATATAGAAAAAGGAAAAACGATAAATGTTTGTTTCGTAGAAATGGGATAAGTATTGTATTGCGTTTTATGAGAAAAAATGATGAAAACATTGATAGATATAACAGTTAATATAAGCAGATATAGGGCCGTTAGTCATCCTATCTTCGATTCTCATCGTCCCTTCCTGTTGTCTCTCTCCAGCTCTTTTCAACATGTATGCAGACAAAATTACAGCCGAATTATGAAGGTAAATGGAAGAAAAGTGTAATGATTATTTTTTTGCGGATAACATGGTGTTGTTTGCGGGGACAACAGACGATTGACTAAATTGGAAAGGTATGAAAGGAATATATAGATTGAAAATAAATAGGAAAAAACCGGGGTCATGGAAATCGGAGAACAAAAGGACCATTTCTTCCTTCTTGTTTGTGAAAAGCACTGGTACAAGGAAAGAGGTATAATTACCTAAGTTCGGTTATGACAGAGGAGTGGAACACTTCAAAGATTAAGGCAAGGACAGGAAAGGTAAAATAAGTTTATAGAAAGATGGGAATATAAATGAAAATTAAGCTGGATTTGGAACAGGGTTGGAAAAAAGAGGTGTTGGAAAAAGTTAGAAAATAGAAAACGATGATGGAAGTAATAAGCCAAAAAAAAATAAACTTGGTTGTGCACTAAGAAAAGAATGTTTGATGAGAGATATAATAAAGGGCACTGTAGCAGAAAAGGGTGGAAAAGGAAGGAGAAGGACTAAAATGATTGCTGATCTAAAGAATAGCTTAGACTCCAGGCTTCTTTCCAGCATATTTTAGAATTTTTTTACATATTTACATATTTTACATATTCACAACATAATTACCGATTAAAATGGTCATATTAGGTAAGAAGATAATCTATTTGTTTTAAAGTTAGAAAAGCTGGTTGCTAAAAACCTTGAGGGACATCAACACTTTGTATAACAAAAAAATTACCATTGTCACACAATGGTATGATTTCTAATCTTATGTTCATAGACTGCTCATAAAGTATTCTTCATTGCTTCGGTAAACATTTTTGTGATTTGAATTATTATTATTCCCATTTTCATCTAAATTATTTTTCTATATTTTATTGTTTTAATTTGAACGCAAACAATTTGTTTATTTTTATTTTATTTAATAATTTCAAACTTTGAACTACATATTATAAAGAATGTACATGGAAGAAGGTACATGGAAGAAAACTTACACTAAAAGAAAAAAAATTTTAAAATTATTCATCATGATAAAAGATAAAAGTATCAAAAATTTGAAATGTAGACACCACTTAGTGGCACCATCGGAAAATTCTTTTATTGTTAGCAGGTTGTGGGGAAGCAAAGACGAAAAACTAAATTGTTTCATTTTATTAAGTAAAATCCGTACTAGAACGAAAAGATCATTGGTTAGATAATTACATTAAAAAACAAGTCGACATTCTCATTTTCAAACAGCCACAGTTTAAGCATACGCGTAAATATTCTACCTGAGCTCTGGATTCTAATCATAGCAGGAAGCTTATTGAAGAAGGTGGGACCAACAACAAGAAAAGAATTACGAAAATGTTTGCATCTAAATCTTGGAACTTCATGTATAATACCATTATTAGAGCGAAAATAATAGTTAGCTGAAATCCTTGAAGGCAGGTTTCCACTTCTCTCAAAAAACAACCTTAGAACTTTAAAAACATATAAGTGTTGCAACGGAAGAATGCCATTGGACTGAAAATGTGGCCAAGAGGGAACAAAACGCTTTTGAAAATTCAATATTCTGAGTATAAATTCTTGCTGTATATAAATTGGTTTATGTGTAGTGAAATAAGCGCCAGGAAAACAATTCCATACTCCAATATTGACTGAATATTTGAAAAATAAAAAATCTTCAAGACTGAATGTGGATAAAAATTACGCAGAAGATACATCGATCTGACAGCAATGTTCGTTACTTTTTTTAATTTATTTATTTGAAGAAATGAAATGGAGCAATTGAAGACATTATTCTGATGAAAAGGAAAATACTAATGTGGTTTTTCTTGTAATTTTATTCAAATAACATCGATTTTGATATCTTATGATGAGGATGCTCATGAGTTATCGAAGGTGAATGCGACCAAAGTATATTTAAAATGAAACAGATATATGAAATGCGCGCTATAGAATTTTGACCTATTGATGTGATTTGAAGGCATTATATTCTGATTTTTGGATAAAATCAACATATTTTTTAGTGATCAATGATATCGTAAATTGTGTTTACATTTTTATTCGGAGCATCGATTGTTCAAGGTTTAATTCAGTAGATGGAATCCTACAATATTGTAAGCTTGATATTAATGTTATTACTTTGATTTTTTATGGCTAATTGTATAAGTAATAGGTACATTGTATAAGTAATAGGTACTCTTTTTTTGTAAATATTAAAATTGTCAAATACAGCTTTCGCTGTTCATAGAAACTAGTATTTCAAAATTCTTTGAGAGTTAAAAGTTTACATATAACAAACTAAAATGAACCCTAAGAGGTGATAAAGACCGGTTGTTGATGGTTAATGATATCAAATTTGTTTGAGCTTCAAACTGTTCTCTTTGCAACTTTTGTAAAGAGCTTTTTCACATTCCCATATGTTCACAAAGTATATTTACCGCCTCTCCGGTAGCAAAAACAGAAACCATTACAGCTCCTATTTTAGCTACAGCTACCGCTTCAAAATTGTGCTTGAAAACTAGTATATGTAGTAGCAAAGAGGGTACAATAAATTTCCAATCGACGGATCTTTGTAGATAACTCCATATTGTTTTTTCTCTTTGTCATTTTAAATTGCTTGAATTTTTCTGAGCAATAAATTTATCATCATGTTTACAGTTTAATATACAAGTTATTACTTTTATGTGATACGACATAACTTTCAATAAAATTGCTTACTTAAAAGTAATTACAAAATTCTTATGCACAACATAATAACTTTATAAAACTTTCAAACAACAAAATACACAACAAACTACAGTTTTCTCGAGAAAATTAAAAAAAGTTTCCTTTTGTCTGTTTATGATAAACAATTACATCATCAGTAAACACACCAAAACGAATAAATTAATGTCAAGCTGTTATAAAAAGTGTTAATTATTTTTTCGTTTAACTTTTACACAAAGTTTTACTGTTTTGTATGTTAAACTTTCAATTTTCATTTTTCTTACACTTTTAGTTCGTTCTTTTGTTTTTTAAATGAATAAATAATTTTCACACGTTATCTACAATGTAACTGAATTCATTATAAAATATTGTTATAGCGTACTTTTTGTAGTACTATGTAATTGGATACTTATTTGTTTATTTGAGTCGCCTCAAATACTTCCAAATAACAAGATTAAAACGTTTAACTAATCTTCTGAAAATACTTCATAAAATTGTTTATCGGTCATCAAAACTTTTTTATTCAAATCCTTTCGTCAATATCCTTTTAATAAATATGTCACTTAAATACAAAATCATAAAAACATCTATAAACCAGCAACATAACCAAAATTCCTGAAATTATATCATCTTTCATCCTATATGGGGAGTAATTCAAAGTTAAAAGCTTTAACCTTATTTTTTCTCTCTCTTAAATCTAACGTAAGTAACACACTTTGTATTATGACAACACCAACAAAAACAACATCAAAATGATGAAAATTTTATCTGTTATTCTTCAATTTTGATCCCTTTTTTGTTTACTAATATTCCGTTTTTTTTCTGCTTTTTTGGTTTATTTCAATTCTATTCCTTTTTTCCTTAGATACTTTTGTTGTTGTTGATGGTACTGATTTGATTTAATGGTATTTCTTCGTTTTTTTCCTGCTACTCACAAAAGCTTGTGTTGCCTAGAAAAAGCTAACAAATAATTTCATCAAAATCGATATAAATACATAAAAAAAAGAAACAAAAATTGGAAATTGAGATTCCGAAAATCAAAAATAAAGGCTTGAATATACAAGAAAAAAGGAATAAAAAAGATTTATGAAAAATATGCGTTTTCGGAATTTTAAAGGATTTTTATTTCTATTTCGATATTGGAAATATTATATTTTATCGTCAGATTCAGCAAAAAAGATAAACAATTTGTTTCGTAGATGATATGAAATTGTTTTAGTGTTATAAGGGTTGTGAGCCTAAAGGAACTCATACGATAATATTTGTTAAGGAGTTTAAATTGTACCGACGATAGATTAGACGAGGTTGATTGAGCTTTCTAATATATAAAATTACTTATCGTATTTGTTTTGAAAATATTGAGAACAGGACATCATGAATTGCTACATTTTTGTTTTTATTTGTATTAATTTACTTTAATCTGAATTTCAAACGGGTTGTTATGTTACTTTTTATTTACTTTAGTAAATTAGAAATATGAAACATTATACGTTGTTAGGTCAATCTAGCTGAAAATCTTGTTTTGATGTACACAAACAAATTGCTGTTGGCAAATATTACAAACTCGAACGATGCATAAGCGATTTTTTTTTTTTTTTTCAAATTGATAATATGAACTAGCTCACGAATTTCTGCTATGCAAACTGAATTGTCGATGCTTTGTTTGTTATTTATTTATTTTTAAAAGTATCGTGCCACAAATAAATATTACTTTTACAAACCCACCAAAATTTTTATTTGATGCTTACTGGCTTTTCTATAACTATGAACTCTAAACAGACTTTGCTGTATTTTGTTTAGAGTAAAGAGGAATAAGAGGAATGGCTATATGTTTACAAACTGTAATTACCAGATGCAAATTTGAATGTAGTATCAATGTTCTCATAAAGGACAGCAAAGTGATGAATACTACAACCACCGAGGAGTGAGACAAGGCTGTGTACTATCCCCGCTACTATTCCTAATAGTACTAGATAGTATCATGAGAAAGCTCGATGATGCAAGTCCAAATGGAATCCAATGGAATACAACAAGACGGCTCAATGATCTAGACTACGCAGATGACATCTGTCTACTTACACACACACATACGGACATGCAGCAAAAAATACAGAAGCTATCAACCCTTGCACATGAAGTCGGTCTCAACATTAATATCAGAAAAACAAAGGCTATGAGATTGAACACCAAAACGATAACACCAATTACCATCAACAATACACAAGTGGACGAAGTTGACAAATTTGTGTACCTTGGTTGTACTGTAGCAAAAACAGGCGGGACTGAAGAAGATATCAGTCAGCGTATTAACAAAGCCAGAAATACGTTCAATATGCTTCACAAGATCTGGAATGCATCCGTCCTGTCAAGAAAGACAAAGCTACGAATGTTCAATGCATGTGTCAAGTCAGTACTGCTGTATGGGTGTGAAACGTGGAAACAAACAAGAAAGATCACAAATAAACTACAGGTGTTTGTGAACAAATGCCTGAGAAGACTGATCAAATGCTTCTGGCCAAACACCATCAGTAACCAAGAACTTCTACGGCAGACAGAGCAGTTAGACATTGAGACCGAGATAAAACAAAGAAAATGGAGATGGATAGGACATACACTGAGAAAATCAGTCGAAGATATAACAAGGATGTCCCTAGAGTGGAATCCACAAGGTAAAAGGAGAGTTGGAAGACCACCCATGACATGGAAGAAAACGGTGCTAGCTGAAGCAAAACAAATTGGCAAGACATGGGGTGAACTGAAAGCGATTGCCCCCAACAGAGTTAGATGGTCCAGTCTAGTAGACGCCCTATGCTCCTAAATGGAGATAAAGGAAAAAAAAAAAAAAAAAAAAAAAAAAATCAATGTTCTCATAGGAGTAGATCACTTTATTGGACTTTTGTAACCTGAGAAGATTACTTCACTCAGAAGAACTTCACTCTTGAATCAACTGGCAGGCATTTTGAACGACTGCCACTAAAACCAGGTTTCACTTAACGTGTCACTAAAGTGCTCGCTGTGTCGCGTTTCAATTCAATGGAACGTGAATTTTAAAAGAATGAGTTACTTAAACAGGAATATTCTGAGTTCATGTAGAAGTAACAGGAACCGGGGGGGAGGGCGAACGACTGCCACTAAAACCAGGTTTTACTTAACGTGTCACTAAAATGCTCGCTGTGTCGCGTTTCAATTCAATGGAACGTGAATTTTAAAAGAATGAGTTACTTAAACAGGAATATTGTGACTTCATGCAGAAGTAACAGGAACCGGGGGGAAGGGCTGAAGAACTCTCAAAGGCTCAAGAACATATGAAACTTGTTCTTGAAAATGAAAAAAATCTAGAATCCTCGAAATGTCTAACTAACCTTATCACGAGGTTTTGAAGGATTTGTAATGAAAACTATGCATTCCTGATAATGAAATCACGATCAGGTACATTTGAGGGGTTACATGCCTTGAGATTTACTTCTGACTAGTGCAGTCTGTGAGTTCGATTATGTTTCTCCTCCGTCCATAACAAATGCTGAATTGCTTGCAAAAAATTAACAAGAAGAAGGGTTTAAATGAGCAAAGAAATCGCCTTGTAATGACCCCAAAAGTTGGAGGAACCAAGCCATGACGAACACCATATCAAATACTATTATTACATTTAAAAATTAAAATGTGTAACTCACCCCTTCATTTGCAATTGATCCAACCCTTCATGCTTCTTCTCTACCAGTCAATCATAGTGAATCAAATATAAATTAACAAAATATAACAATTAATCGTTGCGCCAATGGTACCGGATATTGTTGAATACAAATAATATGTCATTATAACAGCCAATGGTTACTTCAAAGATTCAGGTGATTGTTGAACAACATTAAAAATTTAATATAACAAAACTCATTCAGGCGATTGTTGAATCTAAATAAGAAATCTGAAGAACTAGAACAATAATAATAAAGATCTTTACGCCAAAGTCACAGTCAATTCTTCAAAAATATAGCAAATAGAATATAATAAAAATTCGTTACACCAAACTCATAACAGGAATGTACTCACTACAGATATTATTAAAATTGAAGCAACACTTTTCTTTCTATTAGGTGTTAAAAAAAAAATTCAAATTTAGAGATAACAGTTTTCAATACAAAGTTAATCTTTTTTCGTTATTTTATTGGAAAAACACGAAACCTGAAAACCAATAACTAAGTTTAATTCTATTCATTCACTTAAAATTTGACTATCTACAAATTTTAATAAATTCGACGAAGATTATCATCTATTACAGCTCCAAATGTTTGTATCTCGTTTACGAATGAACATCTCTTGTTTCCAATATATACAGTATTTTTAAATAAACAGTTATTTTCAATACAACTATTAATTCTATTTGATGAGCCACTAGCAGGAAGCAAGCAGGGAGACCGGGTGCCAAGCGAGGTTGTTATGCAAAAAACTTTAGTCTCGTGAGTTCAAGTAGGGATATCCTCCTTGTCCTGCACAAATGAGCTGCTATACACGCAAAAGAGACTCCATAACCGACAAAAAATATGAAACAGAGAAGAGGGACTCTGACAACCCCAAAGGCCGAAGAAGTCAAAATCATCACATCCTCATCAATACCACCACAATTATTATTACATTTCGTACTCACCCCTTGATTCGTTTTGATCCCACTCTCCATGCCAATCCTGTTCCTCAGTTAATCATTCTAAGCAATATTTCTTCAAGATGTGTAAGAACCCAGCCTACTGGTGGATATAATTAATATAATATCTGTTACAGCAATTAATATTTTCAATGATGGGATAGTATTCCAGGCTACTGGGAATAAGAATATAATAGTATTTCAGGCTACTGGGAATAAGAATATAATAACTTTTGTAAGAACTGATGTTGGCGATCGTTGAATTTATAAATGTAATATCAAAAATAATAATTTCTATAATAATTGACGTCGACACTCGTTGAATGTGTTATATATAAAGATGTTGGTTGGTTTTTTTTTTATAAATATACAGATGTGAAGTCAAAAATAATGTGAAGTCAAAAATAATATTTGTAATTTTCAAACCTTCAGTTTTTCTTATTTTTCTTCCTGTTTGGATCTTCAAGAACATTGACTAATTTTTCATAAGTGTTGGCGCATATTTACGGAACTGTAAAGTTTAGCTGTATATGCAAAGTCTTTTTTTTGATTTAAAAAAAAATGGTTATAAACAAAAATATGAATTCAAAATTAATATTTGTAATTTTCAAAACTTTAAATTCACTCAAATCAATTTTTTTATCTGAATTTAATTCCGATCGCTTCCGTTTATTGATATTTTTTGTTGAACATAATTTTTATGAAAGTGAAAATAACGTAAGAAAGATAGTATAACCTGAAGGCTGAAACAATTACATTTGTATATCATAATTATATGCATTGGAATTTTATCATCTTCACTAAATATGTTGTCGGTTTGGAATTGTATGTAATACATGTTTCTAAAATCAAGTGAAGACTTAATACTTGTAACTTGATATTTAATAAAATCGATTATATCGATTTAAAGCTCACAATTAAGAGACGGAAATCGCATAGGTTCTATACAAAGAAGCATAGCTTATCTATGATTAAACATGGATGGCAATCATGATAAATAAAATAATTAACTAGTGGGATGGGGGTGTGACCATAGGGGCCACGCCATGAACTTCCCGTAAGATTAAAAACAAACCAGTTACTGGATAAGGTATACTAAAATACCAAACATAAAAAAATATATACAATATAATTTAACTGCATTGTCCAAGAATATGTTTTATAGAACATAAATACAAATAAAAAACGAAAAATTACAAAACAAATATTAAATCAAATTTGAAAAAAAAAGTCAACAACAAGTGAAATTAGCTCAATTAGGGTTTTTAAAACCTAAATTACACAAAATTAAGATTTATTTACTAAACGACACATCAGTTGTAATAATTTAAATATAACTTGAACATGTGGTAATCGTATTTAAATTTAATAACATACTAAGACTCAGACTGCAAACTGAAATAAGTTGTCTAGACCGATTCAGGAGATATCTCATTCATGTTTCAACTGTTGTGAGGTGCAGTTCGAAATATAACCTAATTTTAAATAAAGTTGCAAAAAATTAAATATTCATAAATAAAATATATCATAGGATAATCTAACGTTGGTTAATTGTAAATATTCTTTAAATAATTAGTGTTGCATAAATATTAAAGTTTTTGATTTTATTTTTGTTAAAAAGTGATCAAAAAAATAATAAAGAAAACAAAAAATCTTAAAAATAACGTGAAACTTTTAATTTAATTACGGTACAGTTTCTTTATGTGAAAAAAATAAAAAAATGTCGTTTTGCAGTAAATGTCATCAACCCATTAAACGCAATGAAATCCATGCAAATATTGATTGCAAAACTTGTGGCCATCTGTATCACAGTAATTGTGTTGGTTTGAATCAACAAAAAGTAGTATCGCTTAAAAACAATAAAGATCCATGGTGGTGTTCATCTTGTGATCCAGTAAAGCTGATGGATCAAAAGCTTAATAATGACAATGGATCTTTGTGTGCTACTCAATCATCTTCGTCAAAAACTCAAACGATTATGACGTCACCAATTTCCGCTAATCAATATGTTACATCAAAACATAATACATTTGTTAAACCTACAAAAAATAATTATTCTCAAAATAAAGCAATTGGAGATGATAATATAAATAGCGGTATTAATGATGATAATAATGTTTTCGATTTTGCTTTGGAAGATCAGAACAACATTACAATTGATAAACTTTATGTTTATTTAAAAAATCGATTTGATGATTTAATGCCTACCGTAAAAATGGTTAAAACTTTGTTATTTGAAAATAGTCAACTAAAAACCACAGTCAATAGTTTGGAAAAACGGATTGAACAATTAGAGCAAAATGCATTACATAAGTCAATTGAGTTAGTTGGGGTTCCAGTGACAAAAGATGAAAATATAGAGGAAAATGTTTGTAAAATTTTGAATCAAAGTTTTGGTAGTGTATGCTCTTCAGATTACATTGATGAGTGTTTTAGAACAAAATCTTTTTCACCTGACAAGCCGGGAAAAATAATTGTTAAATTCAATAAATCATCATTCAAAAAACTAGTGATGGACAAAGTTAGAAAAACAAAAACTGTAATAAAAGCCAACAAACTTTTTAATTGTAGTCATAACATGAAAATATATATTAATGAATGCATTACCAATTTTCGTAGAAGCTTATATAGAGAGGCCAAAACTAAACAAAAGGAATTGAAATTTGATTACTGCTGGATGAGGAGAAGTTCTAGGATTATGATGAGAAAACAGGAAGGAGGAAAAATTATTCATATTAATACATTTGAGGACCTACAAAAATTGTGAAAGTTTTTTATTTTATATTAAATTTTTTTATTAAAATGAGCTTTAATTACTCTGAAAATTGTAGATTAGGTCATAATAATAGTCTTTTTTCTCCTTTTAGTGTCAGCTCGAATCGTACAAATATTAGTAATAGTATGCCCAATTGGATTATACATCAAAACATACGCAGCATTCGCTGTAACTTAGATGAATTCTTATGCCATCTGGATAGTTTCTAACTAAAGCCATCTCTTATATTTTTAAGTGAAATTTTTATCAAAAGTGACGAAATTCAGAACTATGATAACATCTTTGATTATAAGCTTTATGCCAATTGTAATACCTTCAACAAAAATGCAGGTGTAGCAGTGTATATGCATAGTCTGCTAAATGGTAATGTAGAAAATTTATCTTTTGTTAGCGCCGATGGAATTAAAGTTACTTGCCGTCTGAATAATGAGGATTTTACTATAATTTGTTTTTATAGATTGCACGAGTATAACCAAAACATATTTGTGACCGAATTGTCTAATTATCTTGAACATGTTAGGGATAAAAACTTAATTATCTTAGGCGATGTAAATATAGACATTTTGTCTAATAAAACTGAAAACGATGAATACAAGCTTGTAATGGCTTCAAATGGATTAATTTCATTGGTAAATGAATACACAAGAGTAACAAATATTCATAGGCCTACGTGTCTTGATCATGTTTTCGCTAGACAGACATTAAGCAGAAGACATACATTAAAAACTAAAGTCATAAACTTTGATATCACTGACCATTTCTCTACTTCATTGAGCATAGAATATAATTTTAAAGATAGCAATATTATTGAAGATTCACCCATTTTTCAAAAAAAAGTTAATTATAATGAGCTTAACAAAGGTTTAGCATTCGAAGACTGGGCACCTGTGATGAATTCAATTAACGTAAACGAAGCATATAATTTTTTTGTAGATATACTACAAAAACATATTGACTCGTGCACTCACTCTTTTGCTCTAAAGAAGAAATGTCTCAAGCTGAAAGAGTGGATCTCAGACGGATTGTGTGTTTTAATCAATTTGAAAAATTCCATTGGTAAAAAATGCAAGATCCATCCACATAATGCACAACTTAAAGTCAGGTATGAGAAATTAAAAAACCAAGTAAAACAGAAAATTAAAACTGAAAAAAATAATTACTATACTGTTTTGTTTAACAAACACAAAAATAACCCAAAAGGACAATGGAAAACCGTTAAAAGAATAACAGGTGATGACATAAAAAATAATAAAGAGCCTTTGATAATTAAAAACGCTTTTGATCAGCCTGAAAAGGATGTTCATAAAGTTGCTAATATGTTCAATGAGTATTTTGTTTTAATTCCACATGAACTTAAAACCACCCACATACAAAATTTCAACCATACTGAAGAGGAAAAAAATGAATTATTATTTTCCAATAATATGGAAACTGAAAGTTTTTTTGTTGATCTTACTTGTCCTGATGAAGCCATGTACTTTATTAATAAGTTAAAAAATACATATAGCTGCGGATTCGATAATATTTCTAACTATACGGCAAAACAAATAAGTCCGTTCATTGTTACACCATTGGCACATATATTTAACTTGAGTTTGAGTCAAGGAATATTTCCAGATAACATGAAAGAAGCTATAGTTCTCCCAGTATTTAAGAGTGGAGACAAATCTGACATGTCAAATTACAGACCTATTTCGTTGCTGCCTGTTTTCTCAAAACTATTGGAAAAAATTGTTAAACAGCGTATGTTATCTTATCTTAAAAAGACAGGTTTTATATCTAAATTGCAGTTTGTTTATCAAGAAAAACTGAATACAGAAGATGCTCTGCTCAATTTTCTGACTAACATATATAATAGTCTTAATGAGGAGGATAAAGTCACAGGCGTCTTTATAGATATTAAAAAAGCTTTTGACACAGTTGACCACAGCCTTCTGGTGGAAAAACTGAAAAAAGCTGGATTCAGAGGGATAATTTTGGATTGGTTAATTTCATATTTGCACAAAAGAGTTCAAAAAGTGAAAATTGGAGATACTTTTAGTACATATAAAGACGTTAGTGTTGGTGTTCCACAGGGTTCTGTTTTGGGACCAATTCTTTTCTTAATTTATATGAATTCGTTATGTAATTTAGCTTTGCAAGGCAAAATCACTACATTTGCTGATGATACAGCCCTTGTATATAATGCTAATAACTGGTTGGACATAAAAGAAAAGATGTCAGGTGACTTCATCGCTTTACGTAAGTGGCTTAATATCCACTACATGGTCTTAAGTCCCAAGTCCAAGTTTATTAATTTCATAATGCAATCGAATAAAAATAATGTTGACTTTTCCCCAAATCAATTTATATGCCATTCGGTTAATTGTCAGAACTCTTGTGATCATAATTGTGTTGAAATTGAAAGGGTCTTTGAATACAAGTATCTTGGTATTAAAATAGACAATAATCTTAAATACAAAGAACATATTAAAAACACAAAAAATAAACTTATGTACACAATCAGATCGCTTTATATCTTGAGAGCAGTTTGTTCAAAGTCTTTACTAAGAATGCTATATTGTTCATTGTTTAAGTCACGATTAGAGTATGGCTTAATTGCTTGGGGTGCAAATTTTTATAGTAATTTGAAAATGCTAATTGTAGCACAAAAATATGCTGTTAGAGTAATTGAGTTTAAATCGCGGAGAGAACACTCACTCCCATTATTCAGACGGTTAAATATTCTACCTTTGCGTTATTGTTTTGTTTACAAAGTTTTAGAAATTTTTTATTTAAGAAGCGGATGTAACAACCTAAGGATTATCGAAAGATGCATGCCACGTTCTTCAAACATTTGTATTGTTCCTTTTACAAGGAAAGAATACTTTCAGAAATTCTATGCATTCCTTGGTCCTTACTGGTACAATAAGCTCCCAAGATTTATAAAAGTGTCAAATTCACTACACAAATTTAAAAAGAACTTAAAATGTTGGCTATTAAGCTTGGATGATATAGAAATGCACTACAGAATAGGTTAATTTAAGCTTATTTTCTGATGAATTCTTAGTTTTCTGAATTAGTCAAGATGGTCTGTCTTTGGTAATAACTTTAGGGACTTTGGTTTTGATGATTTTCTAGGGCTTCTTTGTTTTTGTTTCATTAGTCTTTGAACTGATTCTATGTTTTTCCTGCAAATTTTAGTTTAATCTTATTTTTCATCCATTAAATTTGAATGATAATCCTTTTGCTACAGTCAATTCTTAAGCTTCTACACTTCATCTTCTCTCTAATCTAGTTTTAGTTTAGTTTTATATTATATAGTTTAGTTTTATATTATAAAGTGAATTTCCAACTTTGCACCTCACAAGAAAAGTTGGTTCTCTCGAGTTTTAAATTTTTTACTTTGAAGGGATCACTGAAACTGGTGCTTATGCACTACTAGTGATACCTACTTATTTTTTTTCCACATACTATTATTATGACAAATCATACTAAATTAACTTTTTATTAATTTTTTTTTTTTGTTGTATTGTATGTTTTAAAATGTTATATTAATAAATAATATTTATATTATCATTATTGTATTAAAGTTTGCTACCTCTCAAGACAAATTAAATATTTTATTATTATATTAAATTAATTCTGTATATGGAAATAAAATAAAGATTATTATTATTATTATTATTAAGATATAATTAAAATGTCAATATCAAAAATGATCTCCAACACAACAGTCAACAACCTAACCTATCGGTAAGATAAAAGGTCAGCATTTGTTTGATGAACACACACCACTATATACAATACACTTTAAAAGCAAATTTGTTCAATATTTCTTCTATATTATCTGAAACATTTTACCAAAGATTCGTCAATGGCTGTTGTTGTGATATTTTTAAAAGAATAATATAAAGCTATATAGCCGAAAGTAACAAACCAGAAGTTGCAAAATTACTATAAACATTAGAAAAACCTTATGCCCTAAGTTTCAACAAAATTGAATGTCAGGACTGAGTGTCATTAAAGTTTAAAAAACAGTTGTTCAACGATCCACAGACTTCTTTGCCAGATTTTAAAAAAGCTCATATTTTATATATTCAAATAAACCTGATCGCGTTTGCAGCTTATTTTAATTCAAAAGTTTCATCAAGATCTCATGCGTTTGCGTAACGATAATAACACCTATTTTTCAAATTTTCGTAAAAACTTAAAAAGTAAGATAGAAATTGTATATACAAATGTCATTATAAATTTTTGACATGATGACAAACAAAAAGGGAGGTAAATGGTCTTGACATGGTTATTTATTTACTCTCGTAATATTTGCATGAGCTGATTTTCAGTTTTTTGGAAACCACCAAATGAACCGATTTCGTTAGAAAAGGACTGTGCTGTAAGTTACGCCCCAAGAAACATCGATTGTGACCATTGCCGTTGAAATTGGATCATCCGTTGATGAGAAAGCGTTGGACAGATTTTTGTCCACATATGACGATACACAGCCGCATACACACACATACATACTGCCAGCTTAATATAGCCTAAACAGTTTCAAGAGTCTAGAAACGTTTAAAAATTTCTATTTCGAAAATCGTTCCTAAAATACAGTTGATATAAGGTTGACCAAGCGCTCCACTCACTAAGCTCTGAACTTTCTGTCAAATTTTGAAAATAGCTCAGATCTTCGATATTCAAATAAGTCCGTATTCGTCTGCAGTTCATTGACATACCAAAGTTTCATCTAGATATCATGCGCTTGCGTAATTAAAATAACACGTAGTTTTTTCACATTTTCTTTAAAAACTCAAAAACTAAGATAGCAATTGTTTATACAAATATCATTATAAATGACTGACATGTTGACAAACAATATGAAAGTCTCATGACCTTGATAGCATTATTTAATCTCATGATATATGCAAGAGATGATTTTCAGTTGTTTAGAAACCACTAAAAAACAAATGATTTAATGTCGCTAAAAAGGACTGGGCTCTAAGTTACGCCAAGATACATCGATTGCGACCATTTTCGTTAAAATCCACCCATCCGTGATTGAGAAAGCGTTGGACAAAAATTTGTCTACATACACCAATACACACATACATACACACATATACTCACACACACATACAGACTGCCAGCTAAAAATAGTCTAAACAGCTTCAGGAGGTCAAGAAATGTAAAGATATCAAAAAAATTCCGATTTCGAAAATCGACCCCAAAACAATAACTTCCCATATCGGGAAGTTAAAAACAATAACTTCCCATATTGGGAAGTTAACAATGGTGGCACTTAGCTGATAGTGATTTGCAAACGGCAACAATGCGCATTAATACCAATGAATTTGCTTAGCTTTCGGCAGAAAGCTTTGTAAAATTTAAGCTTGTTGATCTATGGGTGTGACAACCACGCGTTCTTTAGTCCCTGCTATTGGCATATGAGTGCTATTTTGACAATTATTTGGTTTACATTGTGAGGTTAGTGTGTGTAGTTAGTGGATTATCATTCTGACTTGTTCCTCATTTATTCTACTAATACAACCCAAATACTACTAATACGATATCAATTGATTGCGATTGCCAATGAAGTTTTCACTTCTGCCGTGCGGTCTTAAGCACACTTTCTGTTTTTATTTAAAAACTTCAGTTACTATTGTTGAAAAGTTTTGTGTTACATGTTTCTTTTGATGTCAATATAAATTTCCAATTAATCTGTCACTTAATTAAAATCAATCACAGTAATAGTTGTAGCAAGATTTTATATAACAGCATATACCTAAAACAAATTCTATTCATATGACAAAAAAAAACGTAATATCGCATTGCCACCACACGAATCCATCCTGAAAATTTTTAAAATTTTGTTTAATAAAATTTCAGTTACAAAATTCAAATACAAACAAAATAATACCAAAAGAAATAAATTATGAATTTGACTTGCAGCTACAGCAAACTATTCCTTTTGAAATAATAGACTTTCCATCAAAATTCCTTCCTGTTTATTCTAATCTACTTTTCGCACAGAATTCCAAAACTTCTTATCCAATTTCACATAGAAAAATTAAAAACATTATTGTTTTCATAAAAATCGATCACTGTTTTGTAGCAAGTACCACACACAATCTAGGATATATAGTTTTTTTGTTTCTTTATACCCACAGAATCATAAAACCATACCATAATCTTTAATGCTGGATGACCCTAAAGCATGCTACAGACCTACAATCAAGTTGTCAATCAGTCGAAAACGAAAAAAACGAAATAAAATTTAGGGTAAAAATCTCCTAAATTTTATTTCGTTTATTTTCGTTTTCGATTGATTGTCAAATTGATTGTTGGTCTGTAGCATGCTTTACACAAAAAATGTTTCCGTTTTTTATTTATTTTTAATTTTTCAAAAAAAAACATAAACCTCGGTGAAGAAAATTTTCTCCATTTCAGTGCGACTCAATGCACCTCAATGTAGAAAATTTACTTTATCACCTCGGTATATAATGTACTATTTCGCAATTTTAATTAATTAGTAAATTGAACTCCAAAATTCTGTCAAAGATAAAAGTCTAAATTGATAAATAAATGAAACAGTTTCCTGGAATGAATAATGCGGTTTTCTTCAGTACACAATTGGATAGAACAGCTTCCTCAGCCTCTGTTTTGGTACATAGGTTCTAAATAGAATTTGTTGTGCTGTTGTAACATATCTTGTTATTCTTATTACACAACACTTTTTTTTTAGATACTTTTCCAGTTGTTGTTAAGACATTTCAAAACTTTACAAAATTTTACTCGTTTTATGTCTAAAAACGATTGTCTTATAAAATTAACAACAATAGTTAAATAGAGCATAAATAATCTTGGATGTTAATAATAAATACGCATGTCACATCGAACAAGGTACATATATTCTTTCATCAAAATAAAGAAATAAATTTACCACAAACAAACAAAATCAATCTAAAAATTAATTTAAAAGTAATAATAGCTGAATTAATGGATACAATATTAAATAAGAAATTGTAAACGATATCCTTGTACAGCAAATTTATTTCCACAGAAAAGATTTTCTATTTCTTCCTTCTGTTTTCTTTTTGTGTGCTGTTGAGACAACTTTTATTTACTTGTTTTCTAATATTGTAAACTGTCATGTTTTCTTAATGATTATGTTATGTGTACATAGTAGTGTTACCATGTTATATTTTACTGACTTAATTTTTTTTTTTGCTGCTATCTGTCGTCATTTTATTATTATTATTATTATTTTTTGTTTTTCAATTGGAATGTATACATATATATTTTCTGTAACTATTTCTGTGTTGACATAATTTTTTTTTTTGGTTTTTGTAATTTTTAGAACTATCTAAGTTTGTGTACAGCAAATAAACAAAACGTACGAGGAAAATTATGCAAAAATTTTCTCATACATATCCATGATGTAATGCAAAAACTTTGTTTTTCTTGTGCTTTATGTTTAAAATTTTAGAAGTATGGAGATTAAGAAAGTGAGATGAAGTTTAATTTAAATTTATATAAATTTAGCACAGCAAACATAATTATTTTAAAATTTATAATTGCTTTTGAATATTCTGGAGTAGATGTTTTAGATAAATTTTATTTGGATTATATTAGACTAAAAAAAGAGATCGTTGATCTTTGTGTGCTTTGTGTGCACAATTTTCTGTTAATTCTTATTGTGATAGTTTCTGAGTTTTACTTTGCTTTATATGGCTTATATGAGGACTATATGTGAACAACTTATTTCTCTGGCTTTCAAAAAGCAAAGGTTAACCCCTTGTTTATTTTGTAGATTTTTTCTGATTTGTTTTGTCCATAAATATCCATATCCATTTGCTCAATATTAGTCAAAATTAGACGATTGCCACCTCAAACTGACCATAAAACGAGAAAATTGCAAAAGTCGCAAACTTTCCACATAAACCGAAAGTATCCACCAAATATGCTGCCATTCAAAAAAGTCACAAATTGTTCAAATACGACTAATTTGGTTTCCAAAATAGTAGAATATGATGCAAGGACGTAAAACTAAGGTTTTGGATGTGAAGCTTGCAAATCGAGGCACCCGTATCAATTCCAAAATAGCTAACGTCCGTGCGTCATATACTATTTTTTATTCGCCTCAAGTAAAATTTTAAAAAAAAATTGTTTAGTCTAAATCAAAACTAATAATTTGCATAAATATTGAAATAAAAATAATTTGAAGAAAGTTTGACCATCGCATTTGTTATTTTTTCAAACAAATTGTATAACTATGACAACACTAAATAATAAATTGTTTTGATTGGGTTATGAAATATCGAATTGAAAGGTTGCTTTGATAAAAAATTTTATTTTTCATATAATTTATTCAAATTTAAATGTTTTTACTTTTTGGACGTAACTATGACTACAAAATAGATAGCTGAAAAGTGCTTACAGTAATAAAGTAACACTTTAATGTGTGAACAAATAAAAACTAGTTTGGATTAAATATCTGATTCTGAATGAACTATCTTTTTGTGGTTGTCTTATACTAATTTCAAATAATTATTTTCCCAGTACTACAGAAAAATCGGAAATATCAAAATAAATCGAACTAATAATAGACCAGCTCTAATCAATTTTTTGTTCGAAACAACAAAACAGTAAATTGATCTTTAGTGTTTTGTTAATAAATTTTACAAAATTTTCCACAAAAAAAAATCTTCGAAACTCGTATCATCCTATGTGTTCTCTCTATCAAACCCATAAATAACATATTTTCTACTTCTTTTCCTAAAAAGTTTCAGTTTTTGTGTGTTGTGTCTTCTGAATTTCTATTTTGCCTGTTAAAAGAAAAGAAGAAAAATGAAGATTAAGATAATAATAAAATTTATATTATTAGAGTTTTGTTCTCGTTTTGTTCTCGAACGGAGAGAATCAGATTAAAAAATATTTTATAAGTCGTTCGATATTGATTTTATTGTCGATAGCTATGGATATAAAAATAAAAGATTCATTTAATTTACTTTACATCAGTTTCAGTTCGAACTATGGGGGTTGTTTGAAAGAACAAGATAACCTTAAATTTTATTTTTATTCCGCAAGCAAATCTAATAATTCACGTTCTGAGAACATCGTTCATCATTTCAATGTTCTTATTTGTATCATAAATTTATCATTTTCTTTTATTATTTCAAATCATATCTTTTATTTACTTTAAAACGGAAATGAAAATGGCAAAAATACGTTTTCACGTAGAAACAAACAATTTCAATATTTGCTGGATGCCAATTGCCAAGGATACCATGTTAAATTATTTCTATAGTTTCTGTGTGAAAAAGTTTTTCTGATTATTATTTAGAAAATTTTTTTTTTCGAATATCAGAATTTGTTTTTCGTGAAGAAAAATATATCAGGTAAGAGGAAGTCAGAACTTTGATCCTTTTTCGTAGAAAATAGACGACAGAAGGTTTTATATATATTGAAGTTTTTATCGGATTTACTTTTATTTTTATGTGAATTTTATTTATGTATAATTTAAGAGTTGTTGAATTTATTGTGTTTATAGAAATTCATTATTCAAGAGTTTTTTTGTTAATTGCTTGCTTGATTTGGAGATTGCAGATGTGACAATAGGGAGAATTGGGTTTAATGTGAATGTTAGGCTTGCAGAAGATTAGATTCAAAATGACAAGCAAAATTATCACGGCGTGCATGTGGTTTTTCCACAGAAGTTTGATATCGAGACTTGCTCCCTAAACTTTGTTTTTTTGTTGAACAGGACCGACGTAGATTGCCGATTAACTTTAGGTCCACAAATGTGTTCCTGTCTCTTCGAACTTAACTCTGGTTATAATAATATTGACATCAGCGTACCGATGACATGTAATCCTCTGGTTTATTAAGATAACCTGAATTTCATTCACTACTAGACTCCACATTTGGGGTAATAAGACCACACACTGCGGACAGTTGCTAGTGGTGCCAAGGATGATTTTACAATCATCTGCTTTATTTTCTCCTACTCTTGTTCTAATCATCTCACTCATCCAGACAACTGTCAATCTTTTTCTCCATGTGAAGTGTTGTCAAATGTGTCGTCAATATCGTATAACAACCAACAAAAATCTGATCAGTGGACATTTTCTTTTAAAATCCAAAAACAAACAGTTACCACTCATATTTCATTCCGTACTATCAAAGAATTTAAGATCATTTCAAAAATGATATCCGACCGTACACAACGCTAGAGAAATAAATATATTTCTTTGAGTGAACAGATAACGAAATAGAGTAAATTGAACCTGTGCATGTGCGTTGATGCTGGGTGATCTGGTCGATCAGATTACTGTGTTTTAACTGAGATGTTTTCGCAATATATATAATGGATTGAATTTTGAAGGACCTTAATGCTATGATTTGATGGTGTGAGACGGTTTGTTTGAATAATTTTTCTGTATCTGTTTCATTTGTTTTTTTATATGGTAGATTTTCATGTATGCGATAATTTTTTTGTTTAATTGAATAAGAAAATAAAAGCGAACGAGATAAATGAAATGCCTTTTTAAAAGACCAAGTCGTTATGTTAAACCACATTGATTTTAGTGAAGTTTTAACTTTCAACCAAATTAAGTTCTAGTTTAGTATCGAAACGGAAACATTTTAATAAGTTTTGATACTTAATATCATTAGTTATAAATGATAGTTTTATTTGGTTTAAAATCAAAAATAGAAATATGTTATGTGAAAATTATTGTTAAATTGGTTGGTGTAAATAAATATTTAATTAAAAACAAAATTAAGATAATGAAAATAAATTTATGCTTGATTGTTTATACTTATTTTTGTTCTGGAAATCAACAAGTTTCAAAAGATGAACTTTTTTGGAAGCCGGACCATTTAATGATCGATTAAGGAATTGTATATAATAAAAAAAACCGGACGCTTTTGAAGAAGTTAAATAATTTAGTACATTTAGGAACTTATTGTTTATTGCGGGTTTCTGAAGGATTTTACGGATCATTTGTTGAAAAATTTTGTAATAAATTGATATCAGCCTTGTTGGTACATACAAGACGGGCTGATTGTTGGACAAGAGGATCGAATGAACTACAATCAACATTATAAGTTTTCTTGTGCCAGAGGCCATGTATCAAACTTTTCCATATTTTATAATCCATGTATAAACAGAAACCTGTTTATAATAATATCCAGAAAGACACATACAGCAATTCTTATGTTGCCAACCACTGACCCTAATTCTTTCGTTAACTTGAACAGCTCGGTTGCCGTTAAGAAAGGTGATCTCAATTCTGCCCTCTCTGCAGCAGACCTGAAACATTCCGTCCACTCCTGGTGATTGGTATGGCTGGAAAGGCCTTTGGCCAACTAAATGTGGTAGTCTATAAAATAATCACAGCCGTCCTCCGATACTCTGGGTTTGGTCTTTTACTGCTCTTCCTACTTTCTCCTCCTACACAAATGCCTATGCCTCCCGGCGGGTGTGTTTCGAGAAGAAGAACAGCTATCTACTGCTCTTCCTTCGTATGCATTCTATCGGGCCACGAAGTTTTATTCTCGGCATCGACCCCCGTCAGAACCCTCACTACAGGCATTGCAGAAATATTTTTTCTGCCCAGTTTCCGGATTCTTTTGCTCTGTTAAAAATTCACCGTGCTTCTGTTCTTAATTTGGACAACTCCTTGCTCTACTAAAATGTGTCCCTCTTTTACCTTAGTAATAAGGGAACTGGCTCGAACGTCTTGTAGATTGCTAGGTTTACCTTCGTTTTATCATACTCCATTGTGGTAAAGTGTTTAACTGTCAATCTAACCATATCTAACTGAAGACCTTCTTAAAGGTTTTTTTCAAATTAGTCCGCCTTGTGTTCCTGTGATTCTGAATCAGGAGTAATTCCCTTTTCTACTGTCCAATTCAAATAAAATCATTATATGATCCAAAAAAAGGGTTCATCTGAGAGTCATTAGTTCTTTATTATCGTTAGATCTAACAATTTCTGCCTTGCCCTTTTGAAAAAAGTTTTTGTGTTCCCAACGTTGAACGCGCTTAAGTTTCTTTAGTTAAATATTCAAATAGAAACCCACTGGTCATTGAGATTGCGGCTACCTCTCTGGGTGGTAGTGGTGTCTGAGCTACTTCCTACGATAAATCACCAGTCCCTTTTCCACCGTTTTTATGGAGCCGCCTTTCGAGTTTCATGGACAACGACTTTACCAAGACTGGGGTACGGTATTCCCTAGTCCTGATGACACTGTCTTGGCTCAATAAGCTGGCGTTTTGTTCTTCTGGAAACACTAAATATTTGTCTTTGATCTGCTCAGCACTCCTTGAGAGAAAAGCAGTAAAGTGTGAGGGATTGGTAAATCATTTTCCATTTACGTCACAATTATATGTGTACCGACTTTCCTTTTAGGTAGAAAAGACACGAGCTTTAACCTCGCACACGAGGTTAAGAACTTAATTATCTCCTAAAAATATAAACTCTAAATTGACCTGTAAAAAATGCTTTACAATACAAGAAGTCGAAAGACGAATTAAATCTATATAATAAGACACGAGCCATTTTGCTGTGTGCTCGTCGTTACACTCTATCAGCACATGTCAGGTTTGAAGTCAATAACAATACCTCTCCTGACGGATGGCTATCCTGGTCATCATCGGTGTAGTATCCTTTCTGGCCCGCTTCGTGATTTCTGTTCCAACGGCTAGGCCTTCCTTTTCCATTTCAGTGCATCCCACTTTAAGTTCGCCGGCAACATCCTTGCCACGAGGAACCTCATGTACCGCCTAGCACCAGCTCCACCGAGTCTCCGCATTAGTTAGTCCAGTCCTCCAGGCTGACCTAAAAGGTGTCCTGTTTTTTAGCATGGTGCTCACCACCTGAGCTACCTCACCTCGAAGTTGGCAGTTTATTATCCATGCAAAGAAAAATTATTTGCAAACAATTTCATTGTGATTGGGACAACTACACGATAACATTTTCCTAACAACAGAATGAGGTTTATTTAAAATATAAAGTGTTATATCCAATATAACAGTAGTTGAATAAAGGTAATAACTATTTCCCCGAAAAAAATTTTCTTTGGCCTTATATCATGAATTTTTTATTTTAAAGTTTAAGTATTTGAGATTAATTGAGCTATGTTTTATTTTCACATAAATATTTCGTGTTATTGTCTCAACTTCATTGATTTATAATTGTAGAGTTGATGAAGCAATTTCGTACTTTGATTCGCCATACCGCACGGTGAGGTTGAGACAATTGCATATCGATTGGAAATAGGACATGTTTTTTTCAGTGTATTGTTTCAAACGGTAGTTTGCTTTGATCAATATTTTTTTTATTGAACATAATTTGCATTGGAATTTTTGAACAAATCCTTGGAACTAAGTATGTTGTCGGTTTGGAATTGTATGAAACACATGTTTCTAAACTTAAGTGAAGACTTAATTCTTGTAACTTGATACTTGATAAAATCGATTACATCGATTTAAAGCTCACAATTACGAGACGGAAATCGAATACATAGTAATCTATGGGTGTGACAACCACGCGTACTTTAGTCCCTGCCATTGGCATATGAGTGCTATTTTGACAATTATTTGGTTTACGTTGGGAGGTTAGTGAGTGTAGTTAGAGGTTTACCGTTCTGACTTGTTTCTCATTTATTCTACTAATACGATCCAAATACTACTAATACGATATCAATTGATTGCGATTGCCAATGAAGTTTTCACTTCTGCCGTGCGGTCTTAAGCACACTCTCTGATTTTTTTATTAAATTCACATTTTTTTTTTTAAGGCGTTCATGATCCATGTAGGAGCGTTGCCAGGTTGATCAGCTTCGAATATTCACCACGGTCATTCGCAACAGCGACATAATTACCATGGCAGCCGATTTTTTTAAGGTCGTTTATTACGTCAGTCTCCCATTGTAGTCGTGGTCTACCTCGCGGTCGCCCACTCCCTGGGGTACTAACGTACATTTTTCTAATCATTCCAGACTGTGAATCGGCTCGTAGAACATTCCCAAACCAAGCAATCCTATTAGAACGGATACAACCTATTATATCAGGACCCTCAAGAAGGTCTCTGATCTCAAAGTTATACCGGGTTCTATACTCTCCATCGTCTGTCTTAAGTGGACCAAAAATGTAACGTAGGATCTTATGCTCAAATACAGATAAATGCGATTCGTCATTTTGTGTAAGGGTCCACGTTTGTGACCCATACATCACAACCGGTCTAATCAATGTCTTGTATAACTTGAGCTTGGTGTTAGTTGATACATATGGTGATCCAAGGAGAGGATCACCATATGTATCAACCAAAGTTCGATTACCTGCAGCGATTCGAGCTTTAATATCTGTAAGTATGCTGTTGTTTGAGTCAAGCATTGATCCCAAATATTTAAAAGATTGAACTCCCTCAATTCGTTCATTGCCGCACATCAAATCTTTCTTCTCAGCCTCCCTTGAAACATTCATATGTTTGGTTTCATCGTAGTTAATTTGAAGACCAATTTTCTAGCACCACTCTCAAACGACTTGAAAGTCTCACTCATAACATCTTCACTTCGGTCGAGGATGACAACATCATCAGCGTACGCGATCATTTGTCCTGAGTTTATTGACAAGATATTGTTATTAATCGGTAGTTTCTTTTGACGGCACACATATTCCAAGGCTAAATTAAAAAGTATAAGAGAGACATCATCACCTTGTCTTAAACCGGAGTTGACTTTAAAAAACTTTGATATTTTGTTCTCTACTCGTACACAGCATTGAGAGTTCTGTACTGTCATTTTGCATAGTGATACCAGTTTACCAGGAATTCCCATTGACACCAGAGCAGACCATAGAGTCTCTCGTTCGAGAGAGTCGTAAGCCTGCCTGAAATCAATGAAAAGTTGGTGCACAGGTATGTTGAACTCTCGACTCTTTTCCAAAATCATCCTTATCGAGAAAAGTGCATCGGTGGTACCTCAGCCCCACCGGAAACCACACTGATATTCTCCAAACAGTTGTTCAGCAGATTGATTTTGGATAGCAAAATGTAAGAAAAGATTTTCTATGCTGTGCAAAGGAGAGCGATTCCTCTGTAGTTTGCACATTGAAGGCGATTACCTTTTTTATGGATTCGTATCAGCATAGCTGTGTTCCAGTCCTGTGGCATGGTTTTAGTCCTCCAGATCATTTTAACAAGTTCAAACAATCTTAAGGATAGAGTTTCGCCACCATGTACAATCATTTCGGATGTTATATCGTCGATACCAGGTGCTTTATTGCGTTTTAATTTAGACAGCACCGCTTCGAATTCCTTTTTGGTGGGTTCGTCTACATGTACCTTTGACGCACGAATAAGCTTTGCTCGTCGCCCGACTTGTTGCTGGTCACTTAAGTTGAGAAGATTCTCAAAATAAGCGGCCCAAGTATCTAAAATATTTTTAAGGTCTACTTGTAGCTCCCCATCTTCGTTTTGAATAGCAGTCGATCTAGTTTGAGGGCCCTTCTTTAAGGTTTTAAACTGTTGAAAGAAGTTACGCGATTGATGTTCCTTATTGAAGCTTTCAATCTCCTCACACTGTCTCTTTCACCATTCTCTCTTCGTTCGTCTACATAGCTTTGTAACGGCTTGTCTTGCCAGTTTATAGTTCTCCTTCGTGGACCTGATGTTGCGTCCTTGTAAACACTTCAGATAGCAATCTCTTTTGTATTGAATAGCATCAAGGCATGCTTGATCCATCCATGGCTTTTGGGAGTGGTTCTGTGGTCGTCCAAGTATTCCCTCAGCAGCACTTAAAACAGCATCTTTGAGCAAATACCATGACTTATCGACGTCTCCATTAATGGTTTCTGATTTATCCAATGTTTCGGCAATATGGATTTGATATCTCTCTTCTGTTTCAGCATTCTTTAATGATGAGATGTTAAAACGTTTCCGTTGATTGAATTTAGGAATGCCTGGATTTGGGAAGTGGAACCTTATCGGTGCACATACAAGGAAGTGGTCACTTCCAATGTATGCACCTTTAAAGGATCGCACATCCAGAACGCTCGAAAAGAAACGTGTTGTTACTAGAACGTGATCAATTTGATTTCGAGTATTTCCATTCGGTGAGACCCAAGTCTGCTTATGAATCGATCGATGCGGAAAGAACGTACTGGCAATTCTCAAACTATTTGATAATGCAAACTCAGTCATTCTCTCACCATTATCATTCGAATTCAAATGCAAGCTGTTGGGACCCACCACATTTCCATAAGAGATATCTCTTCCAACCTGTCCATTAAAGTCACCAAGAACCATAATGAAGTCGCGTGTTGGTGTTTGTTTCATAACCTCTTCCAGTGCTATGTAGAAATTATCCTTCTCGTCGACGGTCTTAGCTTCAGTTGGTGCATGCACGGCAATAAGAGAAATATTGTTATATGTACCGCGTACACGTAGGTAGCAGATCCTCTCACTGACCGGGATGAATTTCATCACGGCTTCTTGAATGCGTGCACCAACAAGAAACCCAGTTCCAAATTCTCTTCGAGAAGGATGACCACTACAGTATAGAGAGTGACTATCCAAATCTTGTTTTCCGATTATCGGCTGTCTTATTTCTTGTAGAGCAATAATATCCATCCTATACCTCTCAGCCTCTGTTTCTAGACTTATAAGTGCATCAGGAGCGCTCAGGCTGCGCACGTTCTACGTTCCGATTCGGTAGTCTGGTCCTTTTTCACGTCCAGGTAAAATTCTGTTGTTGGATCCGGGTCTGTTTTTCTCTTTCTGATAACCAAATTTAACATATTAGTTTTTTTCCGGGGTTAGGGTGTTAACCTTAGGCCCAACCCAAATTGTCGTGAATGGGTCCGTTCTGCATATTATGGGTCACCAGAAACAACCTTTTCGCTTGATTTCGCTTGAAGCCGCTTGATTCAAGACAGACGCCCACTCCAAGCCACCCCTGACATGGAGAACAGACGCTTGAGTCGCATTGGTTGTAGAGCGCCAATTCGCCGTGATGTAGCGTCATTGACTAAGCAGTTTTTACTCTGCTTGTCTCCAATACACCAACCTTAAATCTGTCAGCATTACCCATGCAGCACGGCGTGGACGTCGAATTTCGGATTTCGCTACCCTTACGTTGTGAGGTTAGTGTGTGTAGTTAGAGGTTTACCGTTCTGACTAGTTTCTCATTTATTCTACTAATACGATCCAAATACTACTAATACGATATCAATTGATTGCGATTGCCAATGAAGTTTTCACTTCTGCCGTGCGGTCTTAAGCACACTCTCTGTTTTTTTTATTAAATTCACATGTTAACATTATTTAACACAGTATCAATCAATTTCATATATCTGATTTCATAATACTTCAAAAACCTTAAAACATCTAGAAATTTCCTACAGCTTCTAAAATACAATAAAGAGAAGAACAACATATCGATTTAATTTCTTTTTAATCATTTAAATTACAATTCACTTAAAAATTTCACCATATATTTTCGATATAATAAAGATAACTTAAAATATAATTTTATAAAACTTTATTTAAATATAAAACGAAACAAACAAATAAAAATATAAAAATTAATTTAAATAAATAAAAAAGTTTTTATATAGCAAATGTTAAAAAGAAAAAGAAAATTTCTAAATATATTTGTATAAGAGAAAATTTTTTTGTTTTGCATATTCGAATTAAATTTTCATTCGTAAGTATTTAAAGTTAAAAAAAAAGCTTTGCTTATTCCGTTTTTAACTATAATATTTTTTTTTGTTGTTGCTTAATTTTATTGGGTATTGTTATTGAATAGGAATTATCACATTATAACACATTTTATTTTTTCGTGGTTTTGAAAATTGGATAGTTTTTTTTTGAGTTTGCATCTGTGTGGTATTTATGTTTTTAAGTATTAAGCGAAAATAATGAAGAACAGTCGTTTGTAAAATTGAAGTAATAAAAGTGGATTATCATTAAAAAAATATAAAAACCGTTTTTAAGTATAATATCTTGAACTGAGTAATTCTTCTACCTAACCCAAAATTTATTTTACAAGTTTTTTATGATTTTAAAGAATCCTATTACAATAACTAATCATCTTTGTACCTGTCATCTTTAAGCCAAAAACGACATTTTTCTTTCCTTTATAATACATAGCAAAAAACAAACCAGAAATATAATTTATTTCCACCGCTTTCATATTTTGCAATAACAAAAAAACAGAAAACCTCCACTAAAGCCGATAAAAAAGCAACTAAACAAGTAAAAACAATAAATATGAAATTCCATTTTCAATGTCGAGCTTTTTTTTATCACTTTTCTTGTTTTTGGTTAAATTTAATTGTTTCCTTTTTTTCCTTATTTTCGGTAGAACACCTATTTTCATGTAATTTTCTTTCGTTGTTTTTTGTTTATTGTATGAAAAATGTTAGTAGGTATTAAAGTGTAAATAATTGTGATGGTAATGTTTAGTTGCGATGTATATTACATGGCATTTTATTTAAGAATCGGTGAAAATATTCGTTGCAAATTAATTTGAAACATATACAATGATATGATAAAGATTTTTCTTAGTTAAGAAAAGTAGTTTATTGTCGGCTACAAAGCGGCTACGTGTAACTACATTTGAAAATGAAAAATGGAGATAAAGCTCACAAACGCTTCGAAACAAGCTTGGAAATAAAATTTTTTTATCAATAAATCAGAAAAAACTATTTTTTTTATTTATTGATAGTAATTTTATTTTAAAAGCTTGTTTAGAATTGCAATAAATCGTTTTGTGGTCTTCCTTTCCAGTTTTCTAAAATATAGTTATACGTAATGTTGTAAACCTTTTAAAACTAATCTAAATTTATTGAACTTATTAGTATAACTTAGTGATATTTCAAAATTTAATTTGGTTTAAAAATTGTCTGTGATTTCACAATGTAAAAATTTAATACAAGTCAAAATTGCATAGTTTCATTTTCTATTATATTTAAAAAATAAATATAATAAAAAGTGTGAACAAACTTAGTTTCTTGACTTGTGAATTTTTATATTGGGAAATCCTCTAAATTAGGTCAAATTATGTTTAATTGTTTTTATTAATTTTTAATTGGTTGCTTTTCTTTTGATAACGGAAAATAACGGTTTACAACATTTCCCCTACAATTAATAATTATGAAAGAAATTTAAAAGTTAGGAGAGTAGTTTTTTAGACACAGATCGAAGTGGTCGGTCAGCAAACAAAAAGTTTAAAGATTTAAGTGTCAGTTTGTAAAACAGTTAAGATTAAAGTGTAAGTTAATTCAAGATTTAAGTGTCAGTTTGTAAAACAGTTAAGATTAAAGTGTAAGTCAATTCAAGATTTAAGTGTCAATAGCTTGGTTGCTTTAATAGTTTAAATACCAAACAAGAAAGTGTCGAAAATAAATAAATATTACTTCAATAAATAAAAACTGCTTTTTAATTAATGATAACAATTGGCAGAAATTATAAAGGTAAATTCAGTTAAAGTTAAATAATTAACGTAAGTTAATTTAAATAACAGTGTTGGTGTGAGATAGTTATATCCTAGCTAAGAAGGATATAACAGTAAATGTTTTGTAGCCGACGATATAGTTAGTATAGATCATTTCGCAACGGAAACTTTTATTTCAAATGTCAAATCGAAGAATTTTCTTTTTCGAAATTTCAAAAACATGGGCTAACCATTAGGGATTTTTTTCAATAACATGTAAATTTATTCTCCATAAATCATTCAAATAGATACTAGAGATCATCTCTAGTACCAGTTAGTTGTTAAAATTTGCATAAATCCGACGTTTAAGACAAACTGCCAGTTTTTGTAGAGAACTACTCGATATTAAGCTACAAAGGATTTTCACGTTTTTTGTTAAGCTTTAGCACTGCAGTAAACTTACTCCCCATCCATTTGGGTAATATTTTGAAAGAAAACGAGGACAAAACCTAAATATCAAAATATCATTTGCTAGCATCAAAGATTTTTTGAATTAAAACTTCTATGACCGCGTAAGAAGAGAATAATAGAAAGTAAAACCGATCTTACAAATTTGTCGAAGCTGTCGTCATTTCAATTTGATGCAAAAAATGAACGTTTTATTATCATAATAATTGAATGTTACGAGCATGAACTTATAATACTAAATACACTACCGTAACTAACTCATACATATAGTTTCTCAAAACCTTACCAGTAAATGTTCCTCAAAACCTTACCAAAAACTTCTATCTGTTGAAATAGTTTATATTTTGAAATCTCACCAAGTCTAGTGCAATGACCAACAAAAATCTGATAAGTGGACATTGTCTTTTAAAATCTAAAACAAACTTCATTTCGTCATATCAAACAACTTAAGATCATTTCATATATAATATCTGACCGTATACAACCTTTCACTGTATAACTAAATTCATCTTTTAGCTAATCTTTCATTCCAACTCAATAAATGAATCTGGTACTTCGGTATATAGTCAATTGTTGTTTTATTTTATTTTTTTAATGAGACACAAATATCTTTTTTTGTTGAACAGATAACGAAATAGAGTATATTGATTCTGTGCAGATCTTGCTATCATTAATAGGGTATTTCATTTAATGGTGCTTGAACTAAAATATGTTTGCAAAATTAATAATTGCTTGAATTTTGAAGGACCTTATTGTTATAATTTGGTCCAATTCCTTGTTGTTATAATTTGGAACGCTCATGGCATTAACTAAAAAAACTTTAAAATGTGGTATATTTTTTAGTTTCGAAAGAAATAAAGGTTAAAATAAACAACAGAAAAAAACATTGTTTAATTAGAAACAGCGAATTTGTGAATTGTCTTATTGTAATATATACAGCACGCATTTTGTAAATACATCTACAGAAATATATAAAAGTTATTTTGAAATTATCAGTAGTAATTTCCCAAGGGCGGTGATAATTCGAAATAATTTTTTGCCAAAAATTTTGAAAGCAAGTATATTGATAAAAGCATGAGACCGTAGGCTGAGGGCTTTTATCAATACCACTTGCTTGAGGAATTTTTCAAAAAATTATGAGAATTTATCAACGAACGAGGTGAATTCGTTTAGAAATTTTTTTGCCATTTTTCATTTCTTTATATATTTTTTATGAATTATACGTTGGCCTACTGTGATATCAGTTAATTATTTCAAAATTAGACTGATAATTTTTAATATCCCAGTAGGCCAGACGTATAAATATTTGTTATTAGTATAATTCAAATGTTGTTGGTGAAACTGAATGATGTCATTACATTTCAGAAAACTTCATTGGTTTAAATTAAAATAAAACTAAGGCAAAACATTTTCATTATAAATGTTAGTATAGGAATTTTTGTAAGGTTATAGTTTTTAATTCTCCATCATTTATCGTTATTTTGGTTGGTTGTACAAAAATGGAAAAAGTGTTAGTGTATTTTAGTTCACAGATAGTCCAAACCTCAATCACGTGTTGTATTCCGTAAGGGCCCATCACACACCTTAAAACGTGCGGTGTCACAAAATCTGACGTTACAAATTTCTTAGAAAATAATTCCATAAAAATGTTAAATTATTTAAAAATTGCAAATATTTTAAATTGCTATGACAAAATTTAAATTTTTGTTATAACATGTGACATATAGTATATGTGTGGTCCCCTTTATAGGGTATATAAAAATATAAACAGCAATCCGGCTGCAAACAAATTTCGTAATTTTTAAAAACATTGTCATTCACGTAAAGTTGTATTGTACTGAAAATATCTTGACAATTGGTTTGTATTTTGAAAACTCAAAATAATAGTTTTTCTTGCAAGTCAGGTTATTTTGGGTTGCGTTTAACTTGTTTTGACTATATGTTAATTTTCTAGTCTTGTTTCTTTCCGAGTCCTTGTTTTGATGTGTGACATATCTTTTTAGCGTGCACAAAATACTATTTCGAAGAATAAAAAATATTTTTTAAGGTATATGTGGGACATAAATATTTTTCGTTTATTTTATTTTTGAGCGAAATGGGATTTTTTTTGTACATGTGTTACAAAAAAGAAAATTTTAGAACGACTTTATAATTGTAAATTATTAATTTGACTAGAATATTTTTTCTAATGAATTAAAACCAAAAATATTTTTCATAGTTAGTTTACTAAAATTGAGGGTAAGCAAAATCACTAAAGAAAATGAATTCCACTTTCTAATTAATTTAGTCAAACATGATACAGACATAAACATATATCCATTTTTTTTTTTCGTTTTAAGATTTATATAATTTAAATTATTAATTTGACTAGAAATGAACTTTAATTTACAAAAATGAAGACACAAAAATATTTTTCTATTTAACTCAAGAAATGTAGTGGTAACAAAACCAAATGAATAACACATATTTACACGACTGATTGCAAATCAAAAAATGTCGACCTAAATATTTTATCAATTTGCATGAAGTAAATAAAAAAAATTTTAATTGCAAAAAATAACATTAATGACATTACCTTTGAATCTAAAAATTGGTAACTATTCTTTCAATTTTTATAGTGCTAATTAGTTGAAGAAACACTTATTATTGAAGACTATTAATATGACCAATAAGTGTTTGAACTAACTACGCACCTCTTGTCACTAATAACCAAAACCAAGAGTTCAGTAGCCTGATTTGGTTTGTTGCCAACTCAATGTCAAAGAGGAAGTGGTGTACTACGGGATATATCCTATGATGAAATCAACGTTAAAATTAACACATCTATCCATCCACTCCAGGCCTTAACCAAGAACCAATCACCTGACTCCCTTTATATACCAGTTCGTTTCATCTTTGGTAGATCCTACAAAACTACTTTACATACACACCACTGTTCTATCGCATATCTTAGGCATTAGCAACTTTTGAAAAGTGTCTAAATAATACATGGCGCAGCCAGAGCCGTAAAGAGAAAAACGGGGCTGAGGGAAATGAAATTACTGAGAGGGCCCTCTTTACATTTATGTTATTTTATTAACTAATTAAATTATAACTAGGAAGGCTCGGCGTGCTTCGCTACGCTTTTAAATAAAGTTTTGCGTAGACATTTTGTTGACGTAGAAGCAATGATTTCAAAAAGTGGTAATGAGAAATGCTAGCATATAATTTTTAATTTTTCTTTTTAATTATATGAATGAAAAATAATCAGAACTCTAGCTGATCAGTTAGGGATCAAATAAGCTTACTTGAAAACTTATTTGATCGCTAATTTTTCATATATCTGAACTGATCAGCTAGAGTTCTGATTATTTTTCATTCATATATTTTAAAAGAAAAATTAAAAATTATATGATAGCATTTCTCATTACCAATTTTTGAAATCATTGCTTCTACGTCAAGAAAAAATCTCCATAAAAACTTTATTTATAAGCGCAGCGAAACACGCCGGGCCCTCCTAGTAATAAAAAATAAGCTCACTCATTCCATTATCATTCATTCACAACATTCATTTCACCATTAACACCATAATAATTAAATCAAAGAAAATCAAAAAAAAATAATAATAATAAAAAATATACTCACTCATACCATTATCATTCATTGACAACATTCATTTCACCATTAACACCATAATAATTAAATCAAAGAAAATCAAAGAAAAATAATAATAATAAAAAATAAACTCACTCATACCATTATCATTCATTCACAACATTCATTTCACCATTACCACCATAATAATTAAATCAAAGAAAATCAAAGAAAAATAATAATAATAAAAATAAACTCACTCATACCATTATCATTCATTCATAACATTCATTTCACTAACAATAATAATAAAAAAACAAAGAAAAATAATACGTCCGTACACTCCTAAATCAATGCGTAAACTAAATTGAAATTTGAAAATAATAATAAAAAAACAAAGAAAAGACTTGGGCAATTCCATTTGATATTGTATAGAGGGGCCGTTAAATTCAAAAATACATTTCAATTCGTCTATAACTTTTTTATTTATGATCCGATTTGTGTGAAAAATCTTTAAGACCTAAGTTACACTAAAATCAGTTAGCAGTGAAAATTTGAAACGAATCCATCTGCGAATAAAAAGAAGTTTTTTTTAGCGTATTAATAAATAAGATTAACACCATAATAATTACATCAAAGAAAATCAAAGAAAAATAATGATAATAAAAAATAAACTCACTCATACCATTATCATTCATTCACAACATTCATTTCACCATTAACACCATAATAATTAAATCAAAGAAAATCAAAGAAAAATAATAATAATAGAAAATAAACTCACTCATACCATTATCATTCATTCACAACATTCATTTCACCATTACCACCATAATAATTAAATCAAAGAAAATCAAAGAAAAATAATAATAATAACAAATAAACACACTCATACCATTATCATTCGTTCACAATTTTCATTTCACCATTACCACCATAATAATTAAATCAAAGAAAATCAAAGAAAAATAATAATAATAAAAAATAAACTCACTCATACCATTATCATTCATTCACAACATTCATTTCACCATTAACACCATAATAATTAAATCAAAGAAAATCAAAGAAAAATAATGATAATAAAAAAAAAACTCACTCATACCATTATCATTCATTCACAACATTCATTTCACCATTAACTAACACCATAATAATTAAATCAAAGAAAATCAAAGAAAAATAATAATAATAAAAAATAAACTCACTCATACCATTATCATTCATTGACAACATTCATTTCACCATTAACACCATAATAATTAAATCAAAGAAAATCAAAGAAAAATAATGATAATAAAAAATAAACTCACTCATACCATTATCATTCATTCACAACATTCATTTCACCATTAACTTGTAGGAACCAGATTCCTGTTCAAGCTAATCCAACAAAATTAATATCAAATTGATGTTCAAATAATAAATCAACATTATTAGCAAACGTATAACATCGAGCAATTCTGTATGTAAAAATAAAAGAAAGATTAAAATAAAGAAAATATAATTTAAAATGAAATAAATAGAATAATGATTTTTCTAATCATAAGTTGGTTTTTCTAAACTTATGAATATGTGTGCGTGGATTGAGGAATATTGAGAATGTTGTGTCTCACCTTTTAATATATGATTAATATTTTGGCCTCACCAATATTTTGATATAAATTTATTATGTAATTCGAATTTTGGATTGTATAAAATTAAAAAGAATTTTATCATTCTGTTCTTACCCTTTCGGTACTTACAACTTAATTTGAGTGTTAAAAATTAAAATTAACATTTTGGTGTACAAAATTAAATTTGTTTGTTTTTTCAATTAAACATTAAATAAAATTTCAAATGTGTTAAAATAACAAAAATTACTTTATTTTTAAAATATAAAATATTCGTATAGTTTTATTATTCATAAAACTATAAACTAACACCATAATAATTAAATCAAAGAAAATCAAAGAAAAATAATAATAATAAAAAATAAACTCACTCATACCATTATCATACATTCACAACATTCATTTCACCATTAACACCATAATAATTAAATCAAAGAAAAAATAATAATAAAAATAAACTCACTCATACCATTATCATTCATTCACAACATTCATTTCACTAACAATAATAATAAAAAAACAAAGAAAAATAATACGTCCATACACTCCTAAATCAATGCGTAAACTAAATTGAAATTTGAAAATAATAATAAAAAAACAAAGAAAAAACTTGGGCAATTCCATTTGATATTGTATAGGGGGGCCGTAAAATTCAAAAATACATTTAAATTCGTCTATAACTTTTTTATTTATGATCCGATTTGAGTGAAAAATCTTTAAGACCTAAGTTACACTAAAATCAGTTAGCAGTGAAAATTTGAAACGAATCCATCTGCGAATAAAAAAGCCTTAGGCTCCAGAAGTTTTTTTGAGCGTATTAATAAATAAGATTAACACCATAGTAATTAAATCAAAGAAAATCAAAGAAAAATAATAATAATAAAAAATAAACTCACTCATACCATTATCATTCATTCACAACATTCATTTCACCATTAACACCATAATAATAAAATCAAAGAAAATCATAGAAAAATAATAATAATAAAAATAAACTCACTCATACCATTATCATTCATTCACAACATTCATTTCACTAACAATAATAATAAAAAAACAAAGAAAAATAATACGTCCATACACTCCTTAATCAATGCGTAAACTAAATTGAAATTTGAAAATAATAATAAAAAAACAAAGAAAAGACTTGGGCAAATTCATATGATATTGTATAGAGGGGCCGTTAAATTCAAAAATACATTTCAATTCGTCTATAACTTTTTTATTTATGATCCGATTTGTGTGAAAAATCTTTAAGACCTTAGTTACACTAAAATCAGCTAGCAGTGAAAATTTGAAACGAATCCATCTGCGAATAAAAAAGCCTTAGGCTCCAGAAGTTTTTTTTAGCGTATTAATATATAAGATTAACACCATAATAATTGAATCAAAGAAAATCAAAGAAAAATAATGATAATAAAAAATAAACTCACTCATACCATTATCATTCATTCATAACATTCATTTCACTAACAATAATAATAAAAAAACAAAGAAAACTAATACGTCCATACACTCCTAAATCAATGCATATACTAAATTGAGATTTGAAAATAATAATAAAAAAAAAAGAAAAGACTTGAGCAATTCCATTTGATATTGCATAGGGGGCCGTTAAATTCAAAAATACATTTTAATTCGTCTATAACTTTTTTATTTATGATCCGATTTGTGTGAAAAATCTTTAAGACCTAAGTTACACTAATATCAGTAAGCAATGGACATTTGAAACGAATCCATCTGCGAATAAAAAAGCCTTAGGCTCCAGAAAGTTTTTTTTAGCGTATTAATATATAAGATATCACAAAAATTAAAATGTTGTATTTGTTTAAAATCAATGTTATAAGAATGTTAAATATAGACAGACGAATCCATCGTGATAGGATAGAGAAAATAAAAATAAAATAAGCGATAAATAGCAAATTTGATTTAAAAATTGGCAAAGACAAAACAAAAATAAGCTTGCTAATAATTCAGCAACGCTGTCGTCCTTAATGAATATTGCACACATAGAGTTATATGAAGGCTCGATTCTTCGAGCAAACAATAACGTACTATCGTCAAGGAATACTCCATAACTAAGATTGAGGGTGCTACCGTTGGCTGTATAGAGTTCATCCCCCAGCACTTCTAAGCTATCACCTTGGCTAGTGATATCTCATTATTTTCACTGCTATTGCCAAGTTGTTAATGTGATATCTCACATGAATTCGTATGTCAAAAGCGAATTTTGTGAGTTGTTCTTACTTTTTTTATAACAATTGAGCTTTCAACGCTTTGGTTGAAACAAAAACATCTATAATGTCACCGAAAATTAACTGCCTCACTAATTTTGATTCTTAGTACAGAACCGCAAGACACGCTCTTGAAAGAAACAGTATCTGTTGAAATTTTTGATTCGTGATAATACTCTAAAGGTACGTTCGGCAATTCCCGCAGGAGGGATCGATTTTGATCGATTATGATCAATGTTGATCTACGGGTCTGACTACCCTGCGTACTCCAGTCCCTCATATTGACATATGAGTTAGCGTGAGATATCACATACCACTGGCAATGGCAGGAGATGTCATTAGCCAAGATGATATCTTAGGGTGCTGGCGGACGAACTTTAATTAGTCAACGGCAGCACTTCCAGTCTTAGCTGGGCAGCGTTCCGTAGCGGTACCGCTCATTAGCTCTTCCGAGGAATCGAACCAACACGTAGTTATGTGTGGGCTTTGTGCCTCGGTTGAGGTGGTGGGCGGTGCGTCTGGGGTGCGCTGCATCAGCTGGATATTGGCATTTAGTTTTGTTTTGTTTTCTGCAAATTTCTCACAATTTGTTTTTCACTTATTATTTTGTTATTATTTCTTCATCTTATCATGAAATATTGGCATATGTCATATTTTGTAGTATGATAGGATTTTTTACTTAGTTATGCATTTTAAAATAAAACACAAAAAAATAAAAATAAACATTTTGATATATATATGGCAGTACAACCGAAAAAAAATAAGTCTGCAAGTGGTAAAGCAAATTTGCGCAATCCACCCGCCCATAAAGCGGCATGTCCACGGAATTTGCAGGGACAAAACATATATGAATCAATAAAAAATTTTAAAATACATGTTCAAAACATCTGCGGATTGAACGCTAACCATGACCACGTGCAACATCATCTTGAGCACGACAAACCGAACATTCTATTCCTTACAGAAACACAAGTTTCTGAAAATTTTCTCTTTATAGAATCGCTTAATTCCAAATATAGGCTCGAATCAGCTTTCACACTCCATCAGGGCGTATGCGCATTCATTCATGAGAGTGTTGCGTACACGCGCTTTCCAAATTTTGAACTACACGGTGACGGCTTCAATACAATGGTTTTAAAGATTTGTCTTCCAGAAATGACTTTTTTTACAATAGCTTTGTACCGGTCCCCCAACAAACGTAACCCAAACTTTTTTAATATACTGACAAAAATTATGGACGAGATTAGAGCAAAGTCCCCTAATTGTGAAGTTATCGTTACCGGTGACTTCAACGTCCACAACAAATCATGGTTGGAATTCTCCAAATCGACCGACGATGTTGACAATAGTGGAAAACTGGCAGAAATTTTTGCCGCGTCTCAGGGCCTATTCCAAATTGTTAAAAGCCCGACTTTCACTCCCCGTAATGGCGGTGATAATAGTTTTCTACTAGATCTCTATCTTACCACAATGCCAGATATTACGAGTGTCGATGTTGCGAAAGGTAGTATTGGAAATTCTGATCATTATTTAATCTCATCAGTTATCAAAACTGATTTACTTAAAACTACAGCTCCCAAACCCCGTAAAATATTTCACTACTCAAAAATGGATAAGAGTGGTCTTCAAAATTTTTTCCATGGTTTCCCTTTCGACCGTCATTGTTTTTACACTGACAATGTAAATGTTTCTGCTCAAAACTTTACAGAAACCATCCAATTTGCTATCAATAAATTTGTCCCTTTCTCCATAGTAAAACCCAAACAAAAATACTTGTATTCGAAAGCTGCCAAAACGGCACTTAGAAACAAACGTAGATCATTTAATATTTGGATTCATAACAAAACTCCCACTAATCGATCCCAATATCTAAAGGCCAACAAAATATCTAATCAGATTATCTCAAACGAAAAGTCCGAAATTGACAGAGCGAAAGCCTCAAAACTTACGTCTATGTCTGTTTCTGACAAGAGTTTCTACAGTGCCATTAATTCTTTAAATTCTGGTACAAAATTTTCTATTCCCCCTATTATTGATGGTGATTTAATCGTCAATGATCCCGCAAGAAAAGCTAACTTGTTCGCTGAACGCTTTGCTCTGAACTCCACTGTTTTGGAAACTCCTAAAGAAATACCCCAAATCCAGTCTTCAGGAGTTAATATGAATGAACTTCACTTCAAACCCAAAATAGTCGCTAAACTTTTAAAGGGGTTAAACATCAACAAAGCATCAGGAATGGACAATATTCCACCCATTATTTTAAAAACCTTTTCCAAAGAACTTGCACCAACTTTAACTAAAATATTCTACCAATCCTACAAATCTGGTATATTTCCCTCGTGCTGGAAGTTGGCAAATGTCCAGCCCGTCCCCAAAAAGGGACCAAAATCCGATATCTCAAATTATAGGCCAATAGCTTTACTATCGGTCCTATCCAAAGTCTATGAGCATTATATTAATACACATATTTCAAAATTTCTGGAAGAAAATCATTTAATATCCGACAGCCAATACGGTTTTCGAAACAAAAGATCAACTACCGATCTATTAAACTATGTAGCGCATTGTTGGAACAGCATACTTGATAAAGGTGGTGAAACATACGTTATCGCTTTAGACATCTCCAAGGCATTCGATCGAGTCTGGCATGCCAACTTAATCAACAAGCTCGTTGCGTACGGTTTTCATCCCAATGTTGTGAAGCTGATTCAAAATTTTCTATCCGACCGATACATTTCGGTCTCCTTAGACGGATATTCTTCTGAGTCTAAACTAATTAACGCTGGTGTACCCCAAGGCTCAGTATTGTCCCCAACCCTATTTTTGATTTATATCAACGAATTGTTGAAAATCACCAGCAACCCAATAAATAGTTTTGCAGATGATAGTACTCTGCACAAGTCGTTCGAGCCCCTTCCTTCAAAAGGTAAAATGCACGAACGAATTAATCCTGCCCGGAGAGACGCTGCCATAAACGTGAACAAAGACCTGAATAAAGTCGCCGACTGGGGTGACCAAAACCTTGTCAATTTCAACTCCACCAAAACACAGCTGTTGATTGTTTCCAGATTAAAGACCGAGTTCCCCAAAGATATTTTATTTAGTATGTGTGATGAACCAATAGGTGAATGTAAAAACATTCGTTTATTGGGTGTCGCAGTTTCAAATGACCTACTCTGGAACGATCATGTAATGGCGATGGCAAAAAGCGCGTCTAAAAAACTCGGCCTCCTAAATAGATGCAAAAAAATTTTCACTCCATACCAATTGCTCCATGTTTATAAGTCCTATATTCGTCCCTGTATGGAGTACTGCTGTCAAGTTTGGGGTGCTGCCTCTGTTTCCATCTTGGCCCTCTTGGACTCTGTTCAAAAGCGAGCTATACGAATTGTAGGTGATCGAACTTTGACATCAAAACTTGATTCCCTACAACATCGTCGCACTGTTGCTGACCTCGTTGTTTTTTACAAATATCGTCATCAGCAGTGCTCAGATGAAATAAGCGGCATCATGCCTCAGACTTATTCTTACCCCCGTTCCACTCGGCAATCGGCTGCCGCAACCAGTGAAACGGTAAAGATCCCGCGCTGTCATACTGGCAGATCGCAGAGAGACTTCTTTGTCCGAACTGCGTACAAATGGAATAGTTTGCCGGAACACTTAGTCTCAGGTGGCTTCAACCCACAGATGTTTAAAAAAAGCGTTAATCTACACCTCAGAACGCCAGTTGTTGTGGGACCCAGGTCTAGACCTAGGTCTTAAAAGGTATTTATGTGTTGTTGTGACACATATTCTAAACCCTATTACACAACACATTTTATTAAAAAAAAAAAAAAAAAAAATGGCGCTGGAAAAATAGTATCAATATTTTGAATGGCAATTGCATTCAATAAATCTAGAGCTAAAGATTTTCTTCGAAATGTACCGCAAATACGTGTATGGGGTAAATTACCTCATTTGCCAACTCTTCTGAAATATCTGCCTTGTATATTGCTATGTACATGCAGTTATTGTTTCCTCCTCTTCCCTTCGAATTTAAACATTACGCTTGGTATTACTAAATCTGCAATAACTTAAATCGTGTTTCTTTTGAATTCTTTTTCTTCATTTCCATTTTCAGAAAGGTTTCTGAACCGTTTTATTTTTGTACTTACCGAAAAAGAAGAAGAAATATTTAAACCATTTGTCACCAATTACTTTCCTTCAAGATGACCTCACATTGATTTCTTTAACTGCCTCGCTAATTTTGATTCTTAGTACAGAATCGCAAGACACGCTCTTGAAAGAAACAGTATCTGTTGAAATTTTTGATTCGTGATAATACTCTAAAGGTACGTTCGGCAATGGCGCTGGAAAAATAGTATCAATATTTTGAATGGCAATTGCATTCAATAAATCTAGAGCTAAAGATTTTCTTCGAAATGTACCGCAAATACGTGTATGGGGTAAATTACCTCATTTGCCAACTCTTCTGAAATATCTGCCTTGTATATTGCAACGAATTGCTATGTACATGCAGTTATTGTTTCCTCCTCTTCCCTTCGAATTTAAACATTACGCTTGGTATTACTAAATCTGCAATAACTTAAATCGTGTTTCTTGTGAATTCTTTTTCTTCATTTCCATTTTCAGAAAGGTTTCTGAACCGTTTTATTTTTGTACTTACCGAAAAAGAAGAAGAAATATTTAAACCATTTGTCACCAATTACATTCCTTCAAGATGACCTCACATTGATTTCTTAGAATCTGCAGTTCTGCGAGCCAGATTTTAAGTCATATTGATGGCACTAATCTTCAGGTAAATTTACCCATGTAGTTTTTTAATTCCTTTGATGTCTAAATAAGTTTCGGCTGTTAAATTAAGACCTTTAAGATCTTCAGCCATATTTTTAGTACTAAAAGACGTTATGCAAAAGATCTAACATCATCAATTCTATAGCTGATGTCGGCCTGTTAGGAAGCTTATGTGGTGACTGCGGAATACTTTTCATTAAAATTGCTCATCGTTGAGGGCTGCTGCTAAATAAGTTATAGCATTTATTAAATTATTCCAACAAATGTAACCTAATTTGAACATCATTCGGCAGAATCAACTCAACGCGAGCCTTACATGGGGAATACACAGCATATATGTTTTCTCTACAAATCTCTCTTTTTGTACTCTTGTTTTCACTTTTCATGTTGCTTGCGTTAGCATTCCCTTGTTCTTCATTCAGCTTGAATTACTAATTCTAAATGGCTTGCACATAGTTGGATGAGCTCATTTTGGATTTCCGATGATAAATAATGGACTTGTTAACGATACTAAACTTGCTTGGAAATTCTTACTTTTTCTAACAGATAACGTAGCATAGGATCACAGTGACTAATAACCTCCAAAATTCCAAGAAGCTACCGTTATTAGGTTCATCAATCAGATAACTGTCTCCACTCAAAGCCATGCTCCTCTCATTTCAAAACAAAATAGTACCCAATATTCTTTTTAAAATGTGCCTCATTAATTTTGCTTGGCGTTCCATTTGATCGCAAAATAATTGTAAACCGGTAATCTGTCGTATAATTTAACTTAAAAATAGTCTTGCGGACGACAGAAATAAGAACGATTTTACTTAATATTCGTGCTAAATAATAGACACGGTAGGCAATGAAAGGCATCTTTATTGGAGCTCACAACTAACCAATCTCGTTTAATTTTTTCTCCTTTTGGTAAAATTTTGAAAAGGAACGACCTAGAAAATGGTTTACGATCACAGACACACAATGTAGGCATTTACATATGCCCTCGACGAATCACATTTTCAGTAATATGTGAATTTTTTATTTTATCTTCTAAACTAACTACCAATATCAAAACCATTGCGAAACCCAATATGCTTTGGTTGGTTTTCTACTTGCGTTTTACAAATTAAAGGAATCGGGGATTCTAATTTACAAACAGAATTAACTTTTGTTGCTGAAGAAGCTGAGACTAAAGCTTAAATTTGAAAAACATTTACTAAGTCGTGTTATATATTCTCCATATTAGAAATTCAAAGCGCGAATGGTTTGTGTTAATTGTTTTGTTTTTGTGAGAGAAAAATAAATATTTCTCATGGTGGTGCTCAAAACCAGTTGCCATTTGCCAATACAAGCGGTCAAAACAGGACTGATTCTTTTCAGGTCCTCCATAAAACAATTAATTTAAAATTTCATCTCAATACTTTGATTTTTTGGTTACTGTTAATTTTTTAAAAATCGTCCCATGCAAAATTGACCACTTTTTATCGTTTCCTTACATTTGTTATCACATATGTACGGTATTAAGGCATCTTTATGTTATATAACCCATTCTTGAAAAGGAATACTTCTTATTTAAACTCAAGCCAAATTGATTAAATCATCGTGCATTTTATTAATGATAATAGTGAAAGCTCAAATTCACATATACTGTTTTGGTTAAAAATTATTTTTTGCCTATATAATATTTTCATTTTGATCGGAGCCTTTTGAAAAGCAGAGCTCGGTCCACCCCCTCTTGTCGGGCCTGGGCGCTCTGTGAAGGGTTGTTTAGGCTTACCAGTTGTAGATAATGCAGAGAGCGTACCATAACCTCTGGATGGCTATTTAGATCTGTGTTTCGACGCCAATTTGTAATAAAAGCTTTAACACTTATTTTCTGAGATTATACCGGGGTGTTTTGAATCGGTAGACCGAATTTGATCTCAGAATCAAAAACTTATTAGCACAATCTAGTGGGTAGCTCTCTTAAAAAAACATGAGACAACTAGACTGCCACCCCTTACTTCAATCAAACCTGCTGTAACCTACACTAACATGGACACCGAACAAGTATCTAAGCAGTAGAAATAGAAAATCTCACAAAATTAAGTACTAGAATTTAACTAGTTGTAGTTGATTAATCTAGCTAATGCAATCGTTATTTTTTTTTCGTCTTCCAGATTTAAAATTCTTTTAACGTATTCTTTTAATTTTATTATTTCTGTTTCTGATCATGCGTGGCTCGGTGTACATAAAAAAATATTGGATTTAACGGGACCATTAGATTCAGTGATCATCTTCACTAATTTAAAAAGTAGTTTAATCTAAAAGTACTAATACTATAAAGGCAGGGAAAATCAATTAGGATTAAACACTTAAGTTTTATTATGAACAAACGCATCAACGAACTACATTCTTGAGAGAGCATCTGCAACTACGTTTAGCTTACCCCGTTTATGTTCGTTCCTTCATGTAGTCTGATAAAACATTTGCGGTAAGGCTTGATATATGCTTGGAACTTCTAAAAAAGATATCAGCAAGGCTTCTTTTTCGCTGTAAGCGTAATTCCTCTAAGAAATACTAACAACATTACAAACATGGTGAAAAGGGTTATAAACGCTTTATTTATCCTTAGCGCAACGGCAACTTCATTTAAAACTTAATCTGCTAAAATAAAATCGAATAATAGATAAATTCGAAAGAAAAGTGGAAAAACTGATTTCGAAATTTTCATGAATAAAATCCAAAATACTATTTGTTTATAAAATTCAAATAGCAGTTGCCCACGCCGATTTCATATGATGATTACCACGTATTTTATACTGCCTGTCCTTGAAGCTTTTGTTCTGCGATTTTCCTCAAATCGGCCGCTTTTTCGTTCGGCAAGCTCCGAAAAATGCCTCTCGCCCGCGATCTTGTATATTTGCTGCCACAATTTTTTTTAAACTGTGGTGGTTGGAAATTTGTTTTAGAGCACGAGAGTAAGCTTGTCCGCCCAAAATGTGTCTGCTATTGTTGAGTTCGACAACTGATATTTTGGTATGTTCGGGTTGTTGGACTAGACAATAGCAGACAAATTTTTGGTGGACAAGGTTACCCCCGTATTCTAAATCAAATTGCCAAACCACATAGTTAAAAAAAATTACAAGATCCCGGACAATCGAAATTTTTCAGAGCTTGCCGAACGAAAAAGCGGTCGATTTGAAGAAAATCGCAGAACCAAAGTTTACGGCCTCGTCAAGGAAAGGCGCCTCACGAAGTATAAAATATGTGGTAATCATCACATGAAATCAGCGTGGGCCCAGGGTAGGGTTTCTCAAACGGGATCCCGGGATCCCGTTTTTCCGGGATCACGGGGGTAAATTTTCATCCCGTTTTCTCGAGATTTTATCCCGGGATCTCGCGTATCCCGCTAATTTTTATTAACATTTTTTTTTACGTTTTTCCAAGATATTAAAAATTTTCTCACTCGAAGATCGAGTAGTTTTTAATTCTTTTCCCCTCTGTAGTTTAATAATTTAGATTATACAATGCACTAATGACTATCACACCGACATCAATTGAATCGGAAAGAGCTTTTTCTGTGGCAGGACGTTTTATCACGAAAATTCTCACAAAATTGAGTGATGGCGCCATTGAAAACCTAGTTTTTTGAAAAGTTGTTTAAAAATTAGTTTTATGAATTTATTTTTGTTTTGTTTTTATGTATTCTTTTATATTTAATTTTTGAAGTTTTTCTAATTAAAAATAATGGAATTTAAAAATCAATAGCGCATTTTTGCGTCAATAGCGCTGTTTTAATTTTACACATTTTTTTACCACCCAAGTAGAAAAATCTAGCTTTTTAGCGTTTCCCGGGATTACCCGGGATCCCGGAAATTTGACATTTTTTGTCCCGGCTTCCCGGGATTTGAATTTCTACGGGAAATGAGAAACCCTAGCCCAGGGACTATAGTTTTAATAATTAAACAATCTTTCAAACTTCGAGTTTCTGATATTAAAAGCAAATTTTCTAGTAAATTTGACATCTTATTTTATCGCCAATCAACTAAATCAATAAAATCTAAATACCTTTAATTTTCTTTAATTTTCATTATTTTTATCCTCTATAGTCTATACAACAATTGAACACAACAGAAAATTAACTGAATGAAACATTAAACACCAAAAAAGAATATAAATTATAATAAAATTTATTCAAATTAACTTCACAACTAAGAGGAAAACGAAAATTATATATTTTCATTATTTTCGTACTAAAAATATAAGAAAAACTAACGTCGGAAAAATGAAGAAGAATAAATTAAAACCGGAAAAAAAATTTTCTTTTATATTTTTACAATCCTCTTAAATTAAAAATTATACTTTCGATTGGTTAAATGAGGCGTTAACTTTTTTTTACTTTTTGTTTTTGTGCAACTATTTTTTTACTTAGAAAGCAATGAACGGCGAGAGCTTTTGAAATTCAATAGAATTATATATTTGTGAAGTTTTGTAAAAAAACACGCTTCATTCATATTTGGTCTTGGTTGAATGATCGATTGATGGTATTATTTCAATTCGTTGAATATATTAAAATATTTTGTATAAAGAGAAAAATTATTTTTTGATTTTATATTACATATCTTTGAGTCATATTTTAATAAGACAGACAAACATCATGCAATATAAATCAAAAATCGGTTTATGTCACATATCCTACCTGTTAATTCCCCATCTATATTCACGCATACAAATCATTTCACAATTTCTATTTATAAGATCACAAAAAAAATTTACGATTTTGTTTTTCATTCAACACATCATAAACTTTTGGATTATTCGATTCGTTTTTCCCAAAATTTCATAAAACAATCAATATACAGAGGAAATAATACATAAAAAAATATAAGAAGAAAATTTGATTGCCTGAAATTCAATTTAAGAAAATATGAATAAAAATTTATATAAATTTATTCGTATTTTGATTTTCGGTCCAAAAGAGATTTAACTTTTATTCGTTATTTTTTTTTTGTTTTTTACGAGAACTGTGGATTGTGGAATAAAATAGTTTATTCATTCTTGTTATTGTCAATTTAAATGCAATAATAACAAAATTGAACACCAAATAAATTTAAAATGTATTGGGAATAGGAAATATTGGGTCTAGTAGAGAAAAAACTTGAAAGTTTTTCAATTTGGTTTAATATGTTTACCTTCATTAGTTACGATAAACAACGCTTGAAAAAGCAGTTATGATTGTCCATCCATATAAATGAATGAATAAAACGATTTATACAAATATCTTGAAAATCTTATCAACCTAACTGTGAATCGGAAAACTGAACCTGTAACTGACTAGAAGATCAGACCATTCTAATATCATGAATTACTACGTAAAACAATCATTTAAATCAAGTTAAAAAAATATGGCGACGCTGATGCATGGGCTGACTTCACCACAGCTCTGGAAACATAGTGTTCTGGATATATAATGAGCTAATATCCATAAAATACTTTAATTAAAAGCTAACCAATGTTATAGACTTCGTAGTTCTAATTATAAAAATATTAAAGAGAGCAGTAGTATCCCAACAAACATAAATTCTGTTGTACGAGAAAAAGTTAAAAAATAATTTAACCGGGGGTGACAAACCTAGTTAAGAATGGAAGTTAGAATGCAGAACTGTTGTGAACCGTACTAAATGTTTATATACCAAGATTCATCCAATTCGATTGTCAGGTACAGATGTTATTGAGCTCCCATAATAAAAAGTGCTCGGAGGACCCCCTACCACTTTGTTTACTATCGCTAATAAAACTAATCAGTTCCTTTCCATACATATTTGCATCTTTTTGCGATGTGTCATCAAAATTACCTAACGAACGAATGTTGTATGCTTCAAACAAACATTGAAACAATAAACGGGTGTACGGGAGGACCCCCACCACTTATACCAATATTGTCCAAAAACTAATCAGTTCTTTGTCTTTAAGTGTTTATCTTTTTTCAAAGTGTCATTAAAATTGATTAATAAATGAAGTTTGTATGCTCCCAACCAACTTTAAAAACAAAGTATGAAAAGTCAGCAGTTGTATGGTAGACCATACCCCCATACCCCCCGTCGCTCTGATCAATGTGTCCCAAAATATGGTAATTATCTTCTCACACTAATTGGAATCTTTCTTCCATAAGTTTCATCATAATCACTTCATTATTGTTGGCTGTAGTGTACAGAAACACACTGAAAAAACTTTGTTCACTATCGCTCAAACTCTAATCACCAAAGTGTCATCAAAAGTCGTTCACGAACGAATGCTGTGTGCTCCCAACAAACATTGAAAACATGGTGACACAGTAAACAGACGTTCGGGAGGACCCCCACCACTTCTTCCAATATTGTCCAAAAACTAATCAGTTCTTTGTTATTTAAGTTTCCATCTTTTTTCAAAGTGACATTAAAATAAATTAATGAATGAAGTCTGTATGCTTCTAACAAACTTTAAAAACAAAGTGTGAAAAGTCAGCGTTTGTATGGTAGACCCCCGCCACTTTGATCATTGTGTCCCAAAAGATGATAACTATCTACTCACATTAATTGGAACCTTTTCCATTAGTTTCATCATAATCACTTTATTATTGTATGCTGTAGTGTGCATAAAGACACTGAAAAAACTTCAAAAAAAAAATTTTACCGGAAGTGAAAAACTGGAAGTTGGGATGCAGAACTATTGTGAACCGTACTAAATACTCATGTACCAAGTTTCATTCAATTCAATTATCAGGTACAGATGTTATAGAGCTTTCAGAAAAACAGGTGCTCCAGGGACCCCACACTATTTTGTTCACTATCGCTTAAAAACTGATCAGTTCCTTGTCATACATGTTTTCGTATCTTTTTCCAAAGTGTCATCAAAACTCATTCACGAACGAATGTTTTATGCTCCCAACAAACAAAAACATTGTGGAAAAAACCACCTGTTGTATGGTGGACCCTCAAACCCTTTATTCAATGTACCCTAAAAGCTGATAAAATTGTTCTCATGTTACTTGAAAGCTTTTACCAACGTTTCATGAAAATCGATCGGTAATTGTAGGCTACAGTAGGGATAAACACCTGGAAAAAAAACTTTTTAACCGGAAGTGATAAACTGGAAGTTGGTATGCAGAAATATTGGAGACTGTACTAAAACCTTATATACTAAGTTTCAATAAGATCATAATCCGGGAATAGAAGTTATTCAAGATTTAAGCTTAGAGGTGTTTGGGAGACCCCCGCCATTTTGTCCAAATTTGAAATGAATCCAGATCTTCCATTTTCAAGTGAGCATGTATCATTTGCCAAACTTTCATCAAGATCCTATGCAGAAAGTTCAAACGACCACCCAACCACCCACCCACCCACGCACACACAGACGTACACCAAAATTTTTATTGGCTATTTAGATAGAGGATAGTCCAAAACAAAAGAAAAAACAAAATATGGGGTATGTAAGATTTTTTTTTCTCGATAGATTGCATTACTTCACACAATTTAAAATTGAGGTGAAGTAAAAATTAATTCAGTTTCAAGCCATGCATGCATATTTCAAAAAATATCGGTTGCAATAAATCGTAGTTTTATTAGTAGCTTAAAACTATTGATCAAATATAGTTTTGTATTTGTAGACTAACTTTTGTTACATATTTTGTTTAAAACAAAAATAAGTAAGTTATCTTTTTTTCGTAAATTTTTAGTATTGTAGGTTGGACTGTCGCTCATCATAACACAAGGCCAGGTGCAATCCACAAGATCTCCTTCCTCTACTCGAACCAAAAGGAGCTTTTAATGAAGCTTGGAATTTCCTTAATTTAAAAATTGCTCGGGTTAAAGCGAGTTTTAACTGTGTGCGTTACAAAATGAGTTAGCCGTCTATGCGCCAACGCTAGACACGCACATAGTACATGGCATACTTTATCTTTTTCCATCTCAACTTTATATTTAATGCTGTATTTTCATTGGTAAGACCAAGCCTTTTTGCATTTTCTTCAAGAATCTAGTGAGCAACGGTGACTCCTATACGAACGAACGAATATCCTGCCTACTTACGGCTAAAAGTTCTTTGGAGCGCTTTGGCGATGAACAAAAGTCTATTAAATAGAGGTTTTTATTTAAACTCTAAACCACACAGGCCTCTCAAAATTCATACTACAAATCCTACATACGTTCAGTAATATCAAACAATTTAAGATTCGTTTCATAAATAACATCTGTCGGGTTATTACGTTCCACTGTAACGCACAGTTTTATTTTTTCTCTTATCATTGTTAAACGAATATAGTTTTTCTTGCTATGAACAAAAACCAAAATAAAGTAAATTGATCATGCGCAGAAGCGTTGTTGCTGAATTATTAAGAGGGTACATCATTTTATGAGCTTTGGCTGTTCTATGTTTGCAAATTGCAATATCGATAATTGATTAAATTTTCGAGGTACTTAAGTTTGTTTGGTAGTATTTGGATGGTTTTTCTCTGGCTGTTTTATTTATACACATGGTAGATTTGCAATGTATGAGTAATATTTTTTGCTATTTGATAAATGGAAGCCACAAGACAGAGCTAAAGATTATATTTTGTTTGAAAAAAACGTAAGTAAAATTGTATCGAAATAAAAAGTTAGTTAGGTGTTTAACTTTCAAAAATTGAGTCTTAACTTTGAAATTAAGTTGTTCATTAGTGATGTAAATTTTTTCAAAAAAGGACAACCTAGGGGTGAGTTTCGACATCTGCATATGCCTATTATAAACAAAATTTCATCCACACCTGAGATCTTTAATGCCAGAGAATTATTGTGCTTAGAGTTCAACTCGTAAGCCTTAATTCTCATACATGAAAGTGAATCTCGCACATATACATAGACGCCATGTTTGTTATAAAAGGAATGTTCCAATGCGTAACTAGGCATCCGGTATTTATCGAGATCCAATTTCGATGCTTTGCCACTAGCTATTGTTTCGGTAAGAAACAATATGTCAGGTTTTTTCCTTTTGATAGGGGTGTCGGATTTGATTCCCGATGGATGCCACGTTTCCCATAGATAGCTCAGATTGAGTGTTTTAAACTGAATTTTTAATTAATCATCCTAAAAATAAAGTAAAAGAAAACCATGAAAATGGTATGTGGGGATAAACAAAGCTTTTGAACTAGATGTTAACGAAAACAACTTACTTATATTAAACACAATGTAACACATATTAAACACAGTAAATTCAATGACTGTAATTCCTACGTTAGCTGTCAATCCCGCAATAGGACTTATTATAGCGTAGTGTCATCGGACATGGTCTGGTCCAAGTCCCAACTTGGATTTTGCAACAATTTCGCTCAAAAACAAACCTACCCAATTTAAAATTTCGGAAAAAAATATAATACTTCTGTGGTAGGGTTATTAGTTTGCTATTTTGATGTAAAAAAAAGAAAGACATAATTTATATTGTTATATTATAGTAGGATAGGAAATTATTATTAGATAATTTAAATTTTAAAGGCTGATATTTTTGAAAATTTATCAATATTTGGAAAAAGTATGAAAAAAAACTTGGGCTTTAAATGGTCTATAATAAAACTATTGGTCTATAATTTTGTTTAACAACTTTTGCTTTGTTCTAATTTAATTCAATTAAATTCTCTTAAATGTAATGACATCATTGACATTTTCTAGGACAATTATCAGGGGGCAATTATCAAGTTATATTGTGAATTGTATTAAATAATTTAAATATATTTAATTTTTTTAATCCGTAAAAGCCTTGGTTATTTTTCAAGTAGATTTGTAATATCCTTACCTACGTAATACCTTACTAAATGACTACCAACCAGCTGACTTGAATTACGAATTACTTGAATTACGAAGGGAAGCCTTAACTCTGTCCGAAACCCCAGAATCGTCAACTTATAGCGCCATTTTAAAATTAAAGTTCAATTTGAAAAAAAATTTAAAAATATTTAACGCTATCTTGATATATAAAACTCCATATAAAAATTTAAAAAAATTCACTCAAACATTCCATGGCAATGTTCATTATTTTTTGCATATGACGTCAATCAATTAGGCTATGAATATTGGGGTTTAGCTCACTAGATCCTTCGTACATTCAAACTGGAGAAGGTCTAGCACTTCTTGCAGTACTGGGAGTTAAGTCGCATTCTGGAAAAATTGTGTATATATTTCATTTATTTATTTCAATCACTATTATCTAACGTACAGGCAAAAGTTCAATTACATTAAAGTTAAAAACAAGATTAAATCAAACAATATGCTAGAGATCTCCTTCGTCATAAATCGTAGTGACGTCCCACACCCTGAGAAGGTCTGATGTCGGGAAACAAACAGTAGTTATGATAGGGCAGCATTAGGTTACACTGAATTTGTACCAGCTGTCGCCTGGGGAGGTAAGAAACTGGAAACAACCCAAATACAACCATATCGCATGCAGAGGCGAAAGAAAGGCTGCTGAGAGCTGAACACCGATCTAATTCTTAGTGATACTCCCTAAGGGTTTGAAGTGCACTATGAATGACAGCACCGTACCATCTAGATGATTAAATCGAACAATCGAATATTTAGAAACGAATATCTTTGACCTGGTAGACACCTATATGATTATCAGTTGGGGTTTCCACCATAAAAGGTACCTTTCCGAAAGGCCTTAATAACTTTGCAGAGAAATTTATGGACGAGCTTAACATTAAAGTTTTTGGTGGCTCCACTCATTGCGAAATTGTGGACGTAAACCTTTTGGGGTTTGAGAGAAATTTCGTTTATTGCTTTTGAAATTATAGCGATCAGCATTAAGCTGGTGCACACGACTTAAATTCCATACAATATCTTTCTGGATACTGGAAAAATTATCCGCATTGGGAGCAGTTGAGGCATATTGTCAAGATATATTCTGTACGTCACGAAGCATTTGGTAGTTGGATCCATTGCATGATGTCGACCGAAAATAGTAAAACTTTGGGTGAACCCTGTGGAGGGATCTGAAACCAGTTTCTTACCGTAGGATTTATTTCAATAAGATGAAGGTCCCATGCTTTGTGATCAGTTTTTAAGAACGACTTGACCACCGATAGAATTAAGTAGTTGACCCGTTCGACACATTTGACTGTGGGATTTATTTCGGCCTGAACACATATGGGTCACCCTAAAAATTTGGGAAGTGGTTTGCTATAAAGGGAAACACAAACAGTTTTCCATTGTCTGAGACTTAAGTTTACGTTACGACGAAGAGATAAAAAACATTATTCTCAAGGAAATCGATGAAGTGAAGCGCCGATGCTTGCCTCAGAGGTTTCGAAAGCACAAAACGACAAAAATGGTCTGGAACGATCACCAGATAGATGTTTCTTTACTAATTCCCTAATATCGTTGAAATCGACGAAAAATCTCCACCTCTCTTTCCATGGGTTCCTCGTTTGGAGTGAGGTCTCTATAAATTCGCAGATGTGGTCGGAATACCTCCACTTCCCTTCCCATGGGTGGAAAACCAACAATCATAAGCTCTTTGCAACTTTTCAATGACCTTAGCACAAAGAAGAGCGAGTGGATAGCGGTGAAATATGTGCTTGGTGATGAGACATGCGCATTTATTTTGCAACCAATGAACACCAGTGTTCGTCGGCATTCAAGTATTTATGCCCTACTGGTCTGGAGATAAAGGTCGACAATCTACTTCTTGGAGGTTGGATTGGGGATGAGTTTTCATTACAACATACTAATTGTCTTTAAAGTGAATCAATGTGAGATTCGAGTACGAAACGTGGCTTAGGTCATCCTTCTAGGCATGATCTATCTCATCAGTATTTAGACGGAAAAGAGTATTGGGCACAGTACTTTGAGCAGCCTTATAATAGCTGATTTAAAAATTGTATCCCTGGAGCCTTAAATTCCACCGAGCCAATCTGCAGGAAAGATACTTTAAGGACATATATCACTTCAGGCCCGAAGGATCCGTAATTATTATGTAGGGTGTCCCTTGACATATGAACGAAATAGTTTTTATCACAAGACATTCTTATTCAGTTACACTATAACTTTTTTGGGCCAGATTAAGCTTTTAGGACATGAATGCTACCGAATTTTTGGTTCCATTGGGTGATTTTTGGAAGAAAACACCTCCTATACCAGTTGTGATTGCGTCACATTGGATATAGGGATATAGAAGTGTCATGTTAAATTAAAGTTCGTCAGAACAGGAGCCTACACTATCTTCGTTTTTAATGACTTGAAACTGTGTCGGGTGCTGTCGAGTTCCAGATGAACTTCCAATTTTCCTTTAGTAACTCCGTCAGACTGGTCGAGATGGTGAAATATTTGGCGATGAAACGACGGTACCAACAGTGATCCCTAAAAAACGTCGAACTTATTTCACTGTTTTTAAAAGGTATACGATTGCCTTAATTTGGTTTGAGTTAACCAGTAGAACTCCGTGTCCAACGACATAGCCCAGGTCCTTAATCTCTAAGTTTACTGTGAGTCCAGCTGACGATAGTCAATTTGCAACTTCAGCGAGTGAAGTGAGATGTCCCTCAAAAGAAGTAGAAGTGAGCAGCAAGTCGTACAAATATACAAAAACTCGATCGTGAAGTTAGTGAAGAATTACTTTGTGGGGCATTACATAATCTGAAGGGCACTACCATAAATTGGTAAAACGGTTGACCAGGGACCGTGAACATCGTTTTCTCCCGTGAGGAAGGGTCTGAGGGAGTTTGCCAAAAAGCAATCAATGCTTTCGAATCAATGCTCGAAATACATTGATTTTCTCTCAAACGGCTGAGCTGGCTATTTTTAATGAGGGATGGATACTGTTAGGAAATAAATCTCCCATATATCCATGATATGTTTTAGCCTATGGTAACCACTTTTCTTAGACCATTACCTCTTGTGGAGTTTGAGGCAGGCTGGGTGCGAGATGAATTGAAATGAGTCGGTACTTGCCATCAAATTCAACCGGGGCGGTATATAACTTATTATCTGTTGTTGAGATCCACATGTCGTTGAAATAAACGGTGGGTGTTCCGCACACTCGCATCCTATACACTCTGCAATAAACTTCAACGCACCACTTCCTTGTACCGTGATATTCGACCAGTAGATATTTGGACGCTTTTCCGGCAATTTACACGTCAGCGTATGTTCTATCGTCTCCGGGGGCGAGGGTCAAAATAAATGGAGCAACCAACAATTTTTAGGTTTTTGTTGCTTAAAATACAGGGCTTAACGCTCAGCAAATTGAGAGAGGCACATTTAGCTAACGCAATTTAAGAGGATATTGAAGGGGCCAAAATGTTTGTGAGAGTGGCTAAACAAAGGGTTGAAAGTTTAATCCCTTTGACTGGCTACGACTGAGCTCCGGATCGGTTTTCGCTCTGGCGTTGGTTTGTGGAGGAGGAAGGAATGATTGGGCGTTCGAAATGGGACTAGCAATTCACCGGATAAATGCTACAGTTGGGTTTCACGACTTCCAAATTCCCAAAACCAATGCAAATAAAAAATGGTGTAGGAAATACAAAAAAACGACGAAAAATATGCTAAACTTAGAGCTTTAAGACAGACTGTTTACAAAGTTATATAAATATTGAATTGAATGAATTTTCCACTCAGGCATTTAAAGAAAATGTTCATCGTCATTTAAAACAATTAGAATAGTCATTGCTTATTTCTTCCATTTTTCCTATTTTCTTGCTTTCTATTTGACATGGTATCTTTGGATATTCAAAGAGTCTGAATAATGATTATTTCATATTTAATGTGCTAAACATTTCTAACTAATTAATAAAGAAAAAAAATATTTACTTCGTATCTCTCCGCTCAGTAACGGAGTGACCCAAAAGTGGTTTTGTCAATGTATGATATAATAACGGTTTTTACTGTGACTCAAATGCTTAGTCAAGAAAATGATATTCAAAGAGCTCAGTCTCCTCTTTTATTGCCAGTTTCACTAAAGGATCATTTTACTCGGCCCCAATTTATTCGTCACCTTTTGTAACGTAGATCGAGATCTGTGGTTGCTTGCGCTCGTGAGTTAAAAAAGTGTTCAATATCTCCAAATTAGTAGTCAAGTTCTCCAAAAGAGTATGGTCTTTTATATTTGGTATTGGTGTTTCCCCAGAAAATATTATGCGAATTATATGGTGACCGTTACATTGCTCTCAGAAGCTTGCTTTTCCAAAAAATAAACTCCTGACCTCTGGTTTTGGCTGTTCCGGATAGAAATTTTTTTCAAAACTTGTTTTAATCTCCAGGAGCTCACACTCGAAACCTTAGAAATCAACTTGTTTAGTTACAACAATAATGCTCATAGTAAAAATATGTAAAAATAAGAACATGTCCCAAACAACACATTTAGCTAACGTAATTCAACAAGAACATCTGTTTTCTTATTAAAACTTCCCAAGATTATATATTTTGATAAACAAATTTTCCACATAATAAACATTGCATTTTCATCCTATAGTTTTTCATTTTTCATATTTAAATTCCATAGCATTAACGTCCATTTTCAAAAGAATAACACGAAGACACATGAGCAAAATCAAAATCCATTAAATAGGAAAATAATACAGAAAACGGAATTCCATAATATCCTTTATTTTTTGTTTATTATTTTTGAAATGCATATATATTAGAAAGATAAGGTGACAGAAAGAATATGAGATTTTCTATTTATTTCTTGTCTTTTCTTAGCTCTTTGTTCCTGTTTTTCTAGTTTTTGTAGTTTATTATTTAGTTCCGCTTATACAATGAAAAGAAAAAAAACTCATACAAACTCGTCTAACAAAACAGAAAATTAAAATAGGAAAAAGGAATTCTGTCTTTTCTTTTCGAAATCGGTTGAGTTTTTTTATTTTATTTTTTTCTAGAAAATTTTCCAAGGAAAAAATTAGAATACAGATATTTTTATATGGATGATAAATAAATGTGGAAAATGGATTTCATTTTATATTGGGAAGCTTTATATTTTTTTACCTCAGCTACTTATGTGTAGATTATTTATGAAAAATAAATGACGATGATGGAAACGGTTTTTCAATCCAACAAACATACTTGAAATAAATTATTCCATAACAATCTACAATATAATTAACAGAGCTAATTTGTATTAAAATTCATCATAATTAACATTCAAATGTTTCATAATAAATTAGTTAATTAAAAAAAATTTCCATGTTTTCGATTGAAATAAAATAAATATTATTTTAATCGTCAAACGTGCTCAATTTTAAATACGTTAGTTGATCTGTTTTAATGGATTGTGAATATGAAATAAAAAGAACATTTTAGAGTAATTAGTACAAAAGGAAAAAGATGTCGAATGAAATGGTAATAGTAGAAGGCCGAATGTAATTGTAATAAAAACCAAACCATGCAAACACTCATAAAAATTTTGTTTCATAAAACTAGATCCGGCTCGAAGGACCATCTTTGTATCTTTTACGTTTTATTTATGAATGGACATTAATCTGTTTGTTTACCTTATTATTTCTAACATCAACAAATATTTATTTTATATATTTTTTGCCTGAATTTTTTTTTTATTTTGCAATTATAGTTTTCTGTTTGCTGATTTGATCGATTTTGATTCTTATCACTTTGGAAAAATTAATTGCATTTTTTTTCTGCTGTCGGTTTTTCATTCTCACACAAATTACGTTTTGTGCCAAATATTGTCGTTGTTCAATAAAATAAGCATAAAATTTTTTTATCCGATAGTTAATGTTAGTTTGTATAGCAATACCATTAGTTCCATTAATATTAATTTCGTCATCGCCGCTGTGGCTGAGAGTGTAAGACACTTGGGATTTAAACTCGTCATCACCGCTGTGGCTAAGCATATAAGACACTGGGGATTTAAACAGGTGTCTCTGATGAATATGTAAATAATAATTTTTCTAATGGCTTTTTTCTAAGAGAACATGAAGACGATTTCCAAATGCAAAATTCAAGTGATTTCCATTATGTACTTAAGCTTAATCGCTCACAAATACCCCCTTAAATTAAGTTTTGCAATTCCGAATCACAATTCAACGTTTTCAATATTGTCAACAATATCAAAAAGTGAGATTTTTCCGCACTGTTTTATTTTACCGCACTGTTTTATTTTTCATAGAAAATTGTCTCAATGCTAAGTTGATGATAGAAATGTTTACTTATATTTTAATATGAATGTTGATTGTAAAAAATTTGGTTGCAGAATAATTTTGTAAAAAATTTGGTTGCAGAATAATTTCGTTTAATTGTGTTTTCGGAATTGCAAAAAACGTTGTGTGCAACTCGTTGCACAGATTGATTTTTTCCGCACTTGTCGTATATTTCTCAATAACATAAACAAGTTAGTTTTGTTGACCTTGTGGTTTTGGAGAAAAAAGAAAGTTGGCGAATGACATCATTATAGAGAGAGAATCTTTTTTCCTATTGCGCTGAAGTTTGAGCTTAATCGAAAATCGGGGATAAGAAAGCTGCCTGTGGAAATTTCGGTTTGTAAGGAAAAATAACGATATTTTCAATATGATTTAAGTCTGTTGAATTTGAAGACTGTTGGGTATAATTGAGCTTGTTGTAAATAACAATCCAACTTTGACTGATTTTGGTTGCAAAGTTTTCTTCAAACATTAATTTCCATATTTCTTTGAAAAACAAACCGAAAAAATTACATAATAATACAGTGGTTGAGTTAAGATTATAGTTCTAGAAATCTAGAATATTTGCCATCTAGATCCCGATATCAACTGAAAAAGTAATAATAAAATATTCGAAAAAACAGCAGACTTTAATTTTCCATAAAAAACCGTAAGAAAAAACTGGTCCTCTTTCGGTGACAAATTGTTACACCGGGAATCTACACAACAATGTTATTCAAAAAGAAGAGGAACTTTCACGACAATTAATCCTAGATTAACGAACACAAATCTATCTTACATCAATTTAAAAAAAATTTGTAAATTAAAAAAAATAAAAAAATAATATAGCAAACAATTTCCTCTGTACCAAAATTCCTTCAAAATCATTTCTTCTCAAATACAAAGTCTTGGTTGATGTACAAAATTGAATAACACCATTTAAGATGTCCGAATTTCAACATCCATTTTTAAGTGAATTTGGTTTTGTAACATCAATGTGAATATCAATTACAACATATATTTTTCTCTTTCCTTTCTTCGTCCAGAAATTATTCCTGTTTTTTCTTCGGTAAACAGTAGGGTCAGACTAGAAATTATTATTTTATTTTGACAAAAAATTTTCGTTAAAGCCATAAATGTTCTGAGGTATGCGTAAAATCGAACAACGTAGATAGGCTATGTAAGGTTTATAGAATGTAGTCACTTTAACCATTAACTTAGACCAAAAAATATGGTGCATTCCGCGTGAACGAGAACAACCAGAAATTTGTTTTTGTCCAAATTTGGGGAATTGATAGTACTCCATTAGAAAACAATTTCGGAATTTTTTTAGATTTTATCGCCAACCCCTTTGCCGTCAGTGACAATCACAAATTTGAAATTTATTCTTGAACGAAAAACGTCTGCATTTTGTTGGCAATTTAATGCGTATAAAAATTAAAAAAAAAATTAGTTCGTTAGTATTTTTTCCGTAGAATACGAAAAAAATATTCAAAACATTTTTGAGTGTAGTTTTCGCTCTTATTTTGGGATTTTAAGGCTTAAAATAATTTTTTGGGGCGTGTATGATGTGTTTTTTATGTTTTTTTATTTTAGTTTAAAATATGCATTTTCAAATAATTTTTATCGCGTGATGGAAGTTGTCTTGATGTGAGCGCTAGAAGGTGCTTAATGTAATAAACACAGTTTTCAAGTAGTTCTAAAACTATGATTTTTTTCTCGGAATAGCTCCACGTAAGAAAATTTTGCACATTGCAATTTTAACTTGAAATTTTACGTAGATTATGAACACATTTTTCGATTTTTAATCTTCAATTTAAATCTTCAATTTAAAAATATTGGCCGCCATATTGGTGCCTCCATTTTGAATTTTAATAACTTCACACCAAATTTAGATTTAATGACTATGACTATCTTATAATAGATTCTTTGATCTTTAATTCTCATTTTACGCCTCAAAATAAGGAAGAAAACTGCCCTAAAAAAATTTTAAATACTTTTTTCTATTTTGCGTCTAAAATATAGTCATTTCGATACCCAAAAGCGTATCGAAATGGTCTTCATTACGATCCGCAAAGTTTTGTCTTTCAATGTTGGTCACATTGGTCATACAAACGTCAGTGAATATTAAAACGAATAATTATGTAAATAAAATTAATAAGAATATCTAAATTAGTGTTGAATATTTTAATTAATTAAAATAATTAGTAATAAGAACAAAATTTCAAATTGACTATTTTTTAATAAAATACACATTTTTTAAATTTTAAAGCCAAAAAATGCAAAATAGAAAAATAGTATAAAATACTCGTTTCATAAGACGTTTTATCGCACTTATCCTTTAGAAAACTCCCCGCTGCGCGGGTCGTTTTCTAAACAGATTGCGTGCGATAAAATCGTCGATTATGAAACTACTTTCTTAATATGCTATTATCGTATTCGACGGAAAAAATACTAACGAACTAATATTTAAAAAAAAAAAATTTATACGCATTAAATTACCTACAAAATGGAGACGTTTGTCGTTCTAGAAAAAATTTCAAATTGGTAACCGTTACTCTCTAGACGAATTTTAGCCCACCCTAGAACACGAAGGTCATAAAGCATATGACAGTTAATGAAAAGAAATTGTATTTCTTTATTAAGGAATATGCTGTTCAAAATTATTTTAAAACGTTAGCGTCAATATTTAATTAAATTATTTTGTTTTTTATTTGTGATTTGATCATCTCGATAGAAAAAACCACCTACCATTAAATCATTAGAAATATACCAAATTACTATTTATTTAGAACTATTTATTGACAATTATGAAAAAAAAATTTACAGTTCATATCACTGATCTTCCTTTTAATTTAATAAGGAAGTTTAATAAGGACTATACCTGCAATAATGTTGCCACAAAAGTATCTGCAAAATGTTCGTGAATCTTATCGATTCACAATATTAGTGAAGTTTAAAAAAGAAAAAATTTTCTTTCGAACATGTGATGTGTCAGATGTCAGAATTTCAAATGAATTCATAATTTCATAATATCTGGAAAACCACACTTTCCAATTTGCTCAACAATATAGAATTCGTTTTTATAAAATACGGTCTCATTGCTCCATAAGACCTAAGACCACACCGAAACACCAACACTACTCGTAGTATCAAGTTTTTTTGCATGGCCATTAGCAAATTGACGACGTAGTTCAAAGTCTGATGGATTTAGTTCTGAATCATGTATGGCTGGAAATGAAGATCGTTGTGCACAGTACTGCATTAAATGGTTGGGGGAGTGTAATTACTGTAAACAATGAATTGTTATTATTGGATTAGTTTTTATTTTTTAAATAGTTTTGACACAGAGGGTGGAGTGAATAAAAATTAAGCAAATGCTTTTACTAGCTTTTTAGAACATTTTTGAACAAAATATGTGAATAAAATTTTGCTTAAAATTTAAAATTTATTTCAGCATTTGCTACTTGATTGAAGTTTCCCTAGAAGGTTCTTAAATTTTTGTGAATAAAACCTAGAATGTACTTAATTTTTCAAGAACATTCTGAACATTTTTTAAGTATGATCTGAAGCATCTTAAATTCTACATAACCTAAGAAAGTAAAGAAATGGCAGAATTTATCAGAATACGTAAAAGAAAATTATATTGTGAAAGACGGGAAAATAGTGTTAACGACTGCAAAACGTTGCACAGATTTACCGAGGCAAATGTTGAAAAACTATCCAAGCTGTTTTTGAACACAAGCGTTGAAACCAGAGGTGGAGCATTAACATCAAAACAAAGAATGAAAATATTTTTGAGGTACATGGCAGATCCTGGATTTCAAATTGGTGTAGAAGAGGATAGTGGGGTACACCGTACAAAATAATGATGGAGATCGAGAAGTTTATTAAGTTCCCAAAAACAGCAGAGGACATAAGGATCGCAAAATCCGAATGGAATGCTAAATTAAATTTTCCGGGTGTTATTGGAGCTATAAACTATACATATGTCGTGATTCCCAAGCCAAAATATCATGGCGATGAATACGTCAATAGAAAGGGTTTCACGAGTCTAAATGTACAAGCTACCTGCGATGCAAAAGAAATCTTCACAAGTATTGACGCTAAATGGCCGGGTTCATAACACGATAACTGGGTTCTAAAAACCTTGCCATTGCAAGTTTGTCTTGTAACAGGTGAACCATCGTACATTTTAATTGGGGACTCTGGCTATGGAATACGGCCTCGGTTAATGACCCCATTTAAAAACCCAAAAACTAATACAGAAAAGTTGTTACAATACGGAACATCGGGTTATAATAGAGAGATGTTTTGGGCAAGTGAAACGAAGATTCCCCATTCTTAAATACGGTGTTCGAACGTCATTAGAGAAAGTACCAAAACCAATAATGATTTGCTTTGTACTACATAATATAGCAAAAGATTTGCAACAACAAAAACAAACAAAAACTTCAAAATGCAACGTTAGTTGTCACATAAATGATAAAAGCATATGCTACTAGATTATTCTAGGTAATTAGAATATACTTTAAAGGGAAATTCTTAAATTTTATAGCAAATGGTCGAAGTAAAAGCATTTGATTATTCAAAATATTTTAAGAATATGCTTTCAGACCCAGATTATACTTCTAGTAAATGCTTTTGCTTATTCTTTATTCTTCTAGCATTTGCTTAGTTTTCTATTCTTAGTTTTCTTTTTCTATTCTCTATAGCATAAATAACTGCATTAACATCGGTAGATGTAGTAGCAACGATGTCAAAAGCGACACTAAACCACCGTTAATTTCACCGTTCATATTATATGGGTGCCAGGTCACAGTGGCGGTAAGGGCAAATATATAGCGAACGCACTTGCTAGGCAAGGGGCTGAACTCGATCTTCTACGAGAAATAGAAGCTCTAAGCGAGTCGTTTTCCCCTCTCAAAAAATTAACTTATGACAAGAGTAAATGCGTAACATATAGGGCACACATACTTTGCACGTGGTCAAATACCACTAGCTGCAAGATAAGCAGGAAAATATTGCCCAGACTAGACCTGCAGCGTTCCAAAAAACTTATATCCTTGAGTAGGCAGAATATTAGTTCATTGGTAAAGACATCGCTGGTTACTGGATCCTTGGATAGCATCCAAGTACTGATTGCAGGAGTTGTAAGGATGAGTATCAGGAGGAACCAGCGTTTCATCTACTTTGCACGTGTCCAGCATTCGCCCGTTATACGGCAAACTCGTTTTGGAACGCACAATTTTAAAACTCTCACCGACTTGGATAATTATAAAATCACGCAAATACTTAGCTTCATTAGAAGCTCAAAATGCTTCGAGCAGGGGAACGAGATTCTTTGTCGTCCTTAGTATGTCGCCCTGATATTGTGTTTTGATGGCAGTCACTGCAACCTAACCTAACATAAATAACCTAGCAAAAAAAAATATATAAGACAGTAAATTTGTAAATCAACCTCAAATTGACAAACCCGTTATGTATTAAAAAAAGATATAAAAACGGAAAGTTAATTAATTATTTTACTCAGAAATATATTATATAGGCCCACCCTAGAATAAATTTCTAGTTACGCCAATATGCGACTAAGTAATTTTTTTGCTGATCCGGTTGGTGAGAATATTTAATATAGGCGTTATAATGTTAATTTCCAGTCTATGGGCCAATACTGGACGCATTCGTTTGTGTCTCACATTCGCAACACAATTCACAAAAATTTTTCAAACGACACTTAGCTTTCTATCACATTCAATAAATTTAACCAACCAAAAAAAACTATCTTCAAATTTTAGAGAAATAAAAATTACTTTCAAAACAATCAAAATTGAATTAAATTATATTTTCTGCTCTTGGTAAAAATTTTTTTGTTTGTTACTTTTTACTTCGGTCTGAAAGACCTAAGTATTACATTCATGAGCTCAAAGTGAAATTCTTACCCCCACTTTTTTTGACATTTCTCGACGTTTTAGGACCTCCTGATTCTAAAAAAGCAAAAAAAAAAAAAATGTATGTCTGTCTGTCGGCCGGCCGGCCGTCATTACCTACGCTGCAGGGAAAACCACTGGATGGATTTCAAAAATTTTTTTTTCTAAAAATAGGTATACTCAAGGGACAGGTCCGAAAGGACGCTGTGTTCGATAACTGTACCGGAAGTGTGTCAAAAAAATCATTATGTGTGTCAAAACAAGGAAATTTGCATATTTTTGGCTTAAAAAACGTTCATTTTAAGTGATTACGAGTAGGAACATTGAATTTGGAGAAATCTTGATGGTCGGGATTGGTATGTGAGATCAAAAACTAGATTATTGCATTATAAGTTTGTCAAAAAAAAGTTGTCAAGTGTGTCAAAAGAAAGATTTTTATTTATTTTTTTACTTAATTTTTTGGAAAAAAAATATAAAATTAATTGTTTGTTTGAAATGAAGTTTTATTATTATTATTGAGAATTATGGCATTATAAGTTTGTCAAAAAAGTGTTGTCAAGTGTGTCAAAAGAAAGATTTTTATTTTTTTTTCCCAATTTTTTGGAAATAAAATTGTTTGTTTAAAATGAAATTTTATTATTATTATTGAGAATTATGGCTTTATAAGTTTGTCAACAAAATGTTGTCAAGTGTGTCAAAAGATTTTTATTTAGTTTTTTACCCAATTTTTTGGAAAAAAAATAAATTGTTTGTTTGAAATGAAATTTTATTATTATTATTGAGAATTATGGCATTATAAGTTTGTCAAAAAATGTTGTCAAGTGTGTCAAAAGAAAGGTTTTCATTTATTTTTTACCCAATTTTTTTAGAAAAAAATAAAATTAATAGTTCGTATGACATGATATTTTATTATTATTATAGAGAATTATGGCATTATAAGTTTGTCAAAAAATAATGTCAAGTGTGTCAAAAAATGATTTCATTTAATTTTTTAGCCAATATTTTGGGAAAAAAAATGTAGCTGTTTTTATGACGTAAATGTAATTTAAAATGAAATTGGACATGGAAATTTTTGAATTTGTTGTAGTTTTTGAAATATTTTTGGAATTTTGAAAAAGTTTGTATTTTTGATTTTGTAATAATTTTTGCAATATTTTTAGAATTTCGGCAAAAGTTTTAATTTTTGATTTTGTAAGAATTTTTGAAATATTTTTAGAATTTTGAAAAACTTTTAATTTTTGATATTATTATAATTTTTGGAATTTTGAAAAAAGTTTTAATTTTTGATTTTGTAATAATTTTTGCAATATTTTTAGAATTTTGGAAAAGTTCGAATTTTTAAGAATTTTTGGCATATCATCAGAATTTAGAAAAAGTTTAAATATTTGATTTCATTCTAATTTTTAGAATATTTTTGGAATTTTGAAAAAGTTTGATTTTATTTAATTTAACAATATTTTTGGAATTTTGATTACAATTATCATGCAACGTATTGATGTTTCGTGTTAGTTTTGTAATAAATTTTTAAACAGTGTCTATCTCTGAATACTTGTACTTTAACAAAGAGTAATGTTTGATATTCATCGCTGCCCAAAACTAAAAACCATGTCCTCATAAAAGTTTTGTTGCCGAAAACTATATCAAAATCCTTAACCCAGACCGAAGTCTTGATATCTCAGAGCTTGAGATTTCAGCCCCTCCATATTTTGTTCTTATAATTTCGAGAACCAACAAAACACATAATAAAAATAATAATCAAAAGACTAACCAACCATTCAAGCAAATATAAAAAATTTAACACAATAATAAAATGGTTTCTGGAATGTAACTTTTTTTTTGTTATTTGCTTTAACAAGAAAATAAATTGTTGGTTTGGTTGAAAATTTGATGTTACTACTAACCTGAAGAAACAATGAAATGCTTATTTGTTTTCCGGTACAAATCATTGTTTTGTTCAATAAAGGTTTGTGGTTTGATAGAGTCATAGACTTAATGTGATTTCTGTTCCAAACACAAGGAATTTGTAAGAGCACAATTGTTTTTCTTTATAATTTTACTTTCTTTTAACAAAAACTTTCAGCTATTTCGTAAAATTATTATATAATTGGGGTAACGATTTGTGTCACAATATCAAAACCTTTTAAAGCCTTAATCCTACAAAATAATAGGTTGTGAGCATCAGCATTGTTTGGCGACCGCTTATACCAACAACTCAAGTTGTCCATTGTCAAATAAAAACTACTTATTGGAGTTGTGTACCGCTCTGCTGATGATTTAACTGCTCTGGAGGAGGTATTGAGTACTCTCTCACCCCAGTATCAGAGCTTCATCTTAATGGGCGACTTTAATCTGAATCTTATGGATGCTGATATCTCGCATGATGTGTCGTCCTTTTTAAGAAACTCAACTCGCAAGTTCTACAAAATTGTCTGCCTACGCATTTTGACGAGAAATTCCTAGCCTACTTATTTCCATAGCTCTTTATGCTATTTTTAGTGTGTTTTGGGACATTTTCGTTAATGTGATAGTTTCAGCTCCATAATTGAGTACTACACGTAAGACACATGTATCGAACACTTTACGTTTTAGACTATTGTTCATTTTGCTATTGATTAAAACTGGTCTCAGTTTTCCAAAAGCTGCCCAGCCAAGTCCAATTTTACGTTTCACTTCGGCAGTTTTATTATCTACATCTGATTTCAATTTGTGATCCAGGTATATATATGTCAACTCTTTCAATGACGTCATCTCCAACTTTAAAAGCTGTTTCATCATCGATATTCATCATTAGTTTTGTTTTTGATAGATTCAACTTAAAACCAATTTTTCTGGATACTTTATGCAACTGTTTTATCATTGTTTGTAGCTGATCCAGGTTAGCTGCTGTGAGTATGATATCGTCTGCAAAACGAAGAGAACGTTCGAGAACCTTCCATTTATGTTTAATCCCATTCATCTCCAGTTCATGCTTTTGAACACACTTTCCAGAGTTGATGTAAATAGCTTAGGTGATAAAGTATCACCTTGCCTTATTTCTCTTCCGATTTTGAACTTGTCCGTGTTTTAGTGCTGTCTAACACAAGACGTATCATTTTTAAATACTTAACGATTCGTTCCACTGTACCTCGAGTCAACTCAACATTCGTCAACTGTCCAATATTGACCAAGTCTCAACGGAATCAAATGCCTATTCTTAATTGATGAATCCGAATATTATTTCAGTTTTGTATTCCTTGCTTTTCTCACCACCTACCAATGAATTCGTACTATAACTAAATATAGTCGCATCTCAATCCAACTTGTTCTAAGGGTTGATAGAAGTCCAATTTTTTCGTATTTCGTTTAGCAATGAACTCCATGAGCAGTTTGTAAAGTGTTGATAACAGACTTAATCCGATAATTTTCCAACTTTGATAGGTCTCTTTTTTTGTGAAATAATGTATTCACTGCATTTTTCCATGATTTTGGTATATTTTTTCCAATTCCAGACATTTATTAAACAAAGCCGTTATTGCTTTTAACAAAGTATCACCTCCTACTTTAATGACATCAATTGGTACACCATCTTCACCAGGAGATTTTTTATTTTGCATTTCATCAACAACAGCGTTAGTTTCTTTTATATGTTTATATCAGGAATTTCTTCTGATCCGACATTTGTTATCATTGGTTTTTGTTATAATATAGTCGATTTGGTTTTTTGTAACACCATCAGCACTGACCCAAGTCCATTTCTGCTGAGTTTTTCCGGGAAAGAACGAATTTGAAGCAAACACATTGTGTTGCTGTAGGAAGTTCAGAAGCGTATCACCACGTTTGTTTCATTGATCAAAGCTAAAATTTCCAATGGAAATTTCAGATTCTTCTTCTTGTTTCCCTAACTTTGCATTGAAGTTACCAACTATTAACTGGTAATGTGTACGATTTTCATTTATGGCTTTCGCAATATCTTTATAACATGTTTCAACTTCTTCGTCGTCATATGTGGATGTAAGTGCGTAGACATGAATAACTTTAATGCTGTATCTGCTGTTTATTTTCAGGTATACGTAAATCACTCGATCAGATATACTTTTAGTGTGAGTAATGTGATTTGACCAACGTTTATTAATAAACAGTCCAACACCGTGAATAAAATTTAGGCTGTCACCATCTCTTTGGCAGATTAGCATTAAAAGACTACGCTAGCCACTGCGGATTGGTGTGTGATAGATATCTATCTGACTAGGAATTGTGTATGGTGTCGTTGTTTCTATTGTTGAAATCTTCCGCCACCGTACTAAGCTGCTATCCCATATTGATAACGCCTAGCTGTCTCCGGCTCTCTCTAAACTTAAGATTGGTACTATCTGAAGACGGCCCCCTCATTAATTGGTTTGCTGATCTAGATTTCCGCTGGTGTTTGTACCCAACCTTCCTGTAGGTTGCTCAGCGTAACAGTATCCACTTTATGAAGGTTGAATGTAGGATTTAGTGCACAGAATTTAATGAAACATAATGAATTGAGCTTTTTGACGCATGTACAACCTTCTGGACACCAGAGAGCAAGGCCTTCAACCATTATGCACTTTGAGAGGTCTCAGATACAGAAAGGCATATGTATCTCTTCATTAGCTATGCAGCTTTTGCTTTAGGCATGAAAAAAGTAGCTCTGACTGGTCCTTTGGTCCAGTTTATAACTGGACACGGCAAATCTAGAGAGTTCTTGAAACGAGTTGAAGTTACGGACAATGGTTTATGTATAAGTGATCAGGATGATACTGCAATACCTGTTCTAGATTTTCCTGAATACGAGACCTAAAGGAGCTATCTAAGATCCTCCTCTCTTGAAAATGCAATGGACACTTTAACATAAGATAGACTCAATATACTGTGGAACATAAAAAATATTTATGCATTTAAAACATTCTGCCATGAAGCTCATGAACTGATGCAAGAAAGGAATCAGGTCTAACCCTTCTGGTTTGAAACAAACCATCAACCTCCGAGGTAAGGGATGGAAACGAGAAGTTTATTTAACGATTTTTCGGAAATGAATATCGTGACTACAATATGGTGCTTTCTGCTACCGATAGCACAATTATTAATTGGTATTGAGCCGTACTACTTTAAGTCAATATCAGGAAAAGCACAAGTTTATATTCCTATCTGTTCTCGCTTTGGTAGATAAACCTATAGTAGGTGCTGAGTTCGTAACGAAATTTTTCTGTTTTGCTTACATAGAAGACGACTTTTAAATGCATCAACGGGGCTTACTGTCAACCTAATGACAGCCGTCAGTAAGACTTCGCAAAGAATTAATATTTCTATCGAAAATGTAGGCGGTTTTTACTATATGTATTTCCTGGGCATACTCAAACGCCCAATTATACACTTCTAGTTAAAGATAGCGTCGTTCATCACATCAAAACTTAAGGTCGATTGGCTTTTCTAAAACGACACAGAGTGCATTCCGCAAAACATCAGGTAGCACACCTACAGTTTGGGCATATGATAAGTATTGGTATTTAGACATGATTGGTCCTAGGTATATGTCAACCTACGTCTTCCCCGAATTCTTTTGCTCCCAACATAGTAAAAAAAGATCTAAGGATGATTAGTCTACATGTGAAGACTACTACTTTTAAATACTGTGAATGATCCCGATCCATGACCGGTCCCCATATGCACAATTTTCCAATACACTGCAGTATTATACAATATGTTTGAAGATTGGCCCTGTAAGAACTGATTCTTTTTATCACCGTGGCACCCGATGATGTGCATAAAATGGGTTCACATCACTTTAACAAGCAAAACAAGCTTGGTTATACGGGGATTCCAAGTAATTAAGAAGGCGATAAATTAGTAAGTAATGGATGCAATAACATCTATTGAGAAGGTGGAATCCTTTTGTGTACTGGGACAAAATTCATCCACTAACGGATGAGAGCAGGAATTATAATGAAATCTGACAGACAGTCTAAGGAGTTAATTGGGTTGTTCCATCAAATAGGAGCAGTGACTCGCTCTTTGCTGTATAGAAACAAACGTAGAATATTTACAAGTGTTCTAACAGGACACAGTTAATTTAGATAATACTTTAAGAATATTAGACTGGAGGAGAGAAATGAATGTAGATTTTGTCGTTTGGAGGAGGAAACAACGTGAGATCGACATGAGAAGATTTATTCCGGGGGCGTATTATATTGACGGACATGATCTGCATAAACTTAACCCTATTCATATCCTGAAATTCTTAAAGAAGGTGTGATTGGTAGAGGTGTTCTAACTGGGTACTTTGCAGGAAGTAATAGTGGGTTGCCATAGATCACCTTATAGCATGGTGATGTCATACCAATCTAATCGAATTTAATCTACATTACAATTACTTGAGAAATTTTTCTGATTTATTGACAAAGTCAACACTCGCTTAAAATGCATTATGAATTATTTACAACGAAAAAAATTGCAAAACTCATTCATTTAAAAACACAAATTTTTGTGCAAAAAAAATTGTGAAACGTTGTTCTACGAAACAATGTTGTTTCACCTCCACTCCACCTCCTTATGATGGATTTTATGAATTTGTTAAACGAAATACGGTTACTTTTACTATCGATATTAGGGGCAAACATTAAGAGGTGTTTCAATAAAGTTTTTTTTTTTTTTTTTTATTGTACGTTATTCATGTTTAGTGTTAATATAATTAATTATACATTAACGTCTCTCAATATCCGAAGATACCATGCCAACTAGGGATTATAATCAATTGAGAATTAAGTTTCTTTTAGAAATTTATGAACGTTGACTTTGAACTTTTGAGGGTTAAAGTTATCAGGGAAAACCCACGAAGGTAATGAATTCCAGAGATGAGAGACTCTGTTGAAAAAGTCGCGCTGGAAGGCTACAGTTCTACATCTAATTATTTGAACCGTAAAAGGATGGGCCGCTACCGATGCTCTGGTATGACGCGATAGGTTTGCAGGCTTAGGTAAAATCGATTTGATCTCTTCAGAAACCCGTTCATCCATGATATATTTGTAGAAAATCGTCAAATCAGCAACATTTCTTCTATGCTGCAAGGAATCAAGGTCATTGGTAAGATTTGAATTACCAATCAATTTAACTGCTCTCCGCTGTACAGAATGAAGACACTTCAAACTACATAAGTATGCTCCACCCCATATGTGAGAACTATATTCCATGCAGGGACGTATAAAAGATTTATAAGCTGCGTTATTGATTAATTAAATGAAAATTCCATAAACACAACAATTTTTTCGAAACCTTTAAGAAAAGTCACAATTCAAAAGTTTCATAGTGACTTCGTCATTAGGGGGAGTTGTGTTGTGCGACGAAAAATTAACTGAATTCTTTCCGTCTCGAATTCTTTTCTTCTGTCTCGTCATATTAACTTTTCAAATAATAATTTCAAGTTATGTAAATGTTTATCCGTTTTTTGTATTAAATCTTTTATATTCAATTCGCAAGCTTAGTTTCACGAACTATTATAAGAACATGTTTTTTCTTCAAAAGTGTATTTCTTTTCACTTTTATATCGTATTATGAAATTTTGTTGTTCTCAATGGTTTAAATCTAATTAATTGAGGAACTTAGAAGGTTTTCTAAATAATAATATCCAAAAAAAGGCCTTTAATTGCATTACAATATCATTGCAATATCACATAATATTTTATAGGACGTATTTCTATGCAAAACTTCAAAAGATTAACGATTTGAAATTTTTTAACAATCTCGAGTTGCAAACGCTAGATAACCTAGATTGCAATTCACTTATGTTATATACTAATGAAAGAGCAAAGTACTAAGAGCAAACAAAATCAATCGAGCAGATGTCAAGCTTAAAAGAAATCGATAGTTAAAGTATACAAATATTCAAGTAAAATCAATTTAAGATTATCTAACCTTTACTCGGTTTTAGTTTTTGCTACCAATAATGCACATACAAAAATTTAATCGTCCGTCCCTTTGCCTGTTGATATTTTTTTATGTTTTTATTGAATATTTGGTTTTCATTTTACGTTTGGAAAACTAAAAAAAACGTTTTACAAATTATAGTTTTATGTTTTTTGACCAATATTAAAACGATAGAAAAAAAAATTGATTTAATCTGTAAATAACAATAATAACCACAAAACCAATTTAAAGTTTTAGGAAACACACAATATTTATTTTATTTTTGTTATTGGTTTTGAATTTTTGATCAAATAAAAACATTAAATAAAATAAATTGAATCGAGTTAAACGTTTTTGTATCTGTGATTAGGGATTTCGAAACAACAAACACTGTGAGCAATATTGGTTGATTTGAATGTTTTATCAATTACAATTTATTGACAACGAAGTGGCAGGAGTAAGGCTGTATAAAATTACAAAAGATTAAATTCAAATAATGGAAGTTTTATTACAATACACAATATTACAGTAACATTTCCTATTTTCTGATTCTGATAATCAAACTTATCCCTCAGTTTCTATTTATATGGATTTTCTCTTGTACAGCTTTTATAATATATTTTGACTATCGTTATGCAACTAAACTACAAATGAGCAATTTATGTAAAACTTTACTTACTCGTAAATGTAATAAATTTAGCAGACAAAAGATACCATTCCATAATGCTACTATAATTCTTCAGCAATTAAGATGGTTGGTTTCAAGATGAGCTATAAGTTTTGTCGTGTTTTGTACCAATAGTAAAAATCGATTGATTTTAGTCAAAAATAGTCATACGGTAACCGTAGGAAATATGAATATAGCAGCAGAATTTTTGACAGTTGTAGTATGACAGATGTATGCATTTTGTAAATATTTTCAATGATGTGCTCGAACTTTAGCGATATCTTCATATTCATATCCATCTACCCAATATTATTTTAACCAAGAAAACATTGATAAAGAATGATGGAAATTCATCCAAGTCAAAACTAATAGTATGAAAATTTTCATTTTTAGAAAATAAAGAAACGAAAAGTTATTTAATACAAAAACTGAATTGTTATTGTTTTGGAAAGTTATTGCAGCAAGACGTTATGTGTAGTTTGTTGTGTTTTATTTTTAATTTTATATAATATTTTTTCCTATGCTAGGAATATTTAGAATATAAAATAATTCACATAACATATCAAATTGAACAGATGTTTTCTTTAAAAATTTCTAGACAGATAAATTATTTTTATATTCTGAAATAATTATTTAAATTTCGAAAACGTTTAATTGTGATATTGTTTGTAAATGTTAAAGTTACTCCTACTTATATTTATTTAAAGCAAATTTTTTGTGTAGTAAGAATTTGTAATGAACACTGAATCTGATAGTGAGCCACTAGCAAGAAACTAGTGGGAAGACTACGTGCCAAGCGAGGTTGTAATCCGAAAAGCTTCAGTTTCGTGAGTTCAAGAAGATATATGTCCCCTTGTCCAGCATAAATAAACAGATATGCATGCAAAAAAGACTGTATCATCGAAAAAAAACAGAGAAGACCGACTCTAACGACCCCAAAAGCCGAAAAAAACCAAGATCATCACACCCCTACCAATACTATCCCATTCGCCATACCAATCTTGTTCCTCAGCCAATCATGCTAAGCAATTTGCTTCTTCAATGATGTGTAAACAACCATGCTTTTCTTTAATGATGTGTAAACAAACCAGGCTACTGGTGGATATAATGAATATGATAACAGTTGTGAGAACTGATGTCGGCGATCGTTGAGTTTATAAAATATATAATATCAAAGATAATAACTGACGTAATAGCTGACGTTGGCAAATGTCGAATTTGTTACAACTATATTACATGCTCGGCAACTTTTTGATTTGCCAGAGATACATCAACTGATGAACCATTTGTATTATATTGTATTCATCAACTGATGAACCATTTGTATTCTTAACATGAAAATTTAAAATACAAAAAAAAGAAACTAAAGTGTGCCTAAGAAAAGACCACCTAGAATCTTCAGAAGGGAGAACCGCCATGCCACACTCCTCCTCAAATTTTAATTACTTTATCAATTCATTAAACCCATACTAGTGAACATATCAACACACAAAATAATAATAATACAGAAAAAACTTATTTTAAGATGACGAAGGTGTCTTGCTGCTTCCCTTGTAATGAAGCGCTGCTTCATTGAAAAAAAACAATGAAGTGGCATAGCAGGCCGCGCACCTAGCGAGATTTGTAAAGCCCCAAGCTAGCTTGAGTGAGTGGGGTCGAACAAAGAAAACCTGCTACTCCAAACCAAATATCGGTATTGTGCTCGTAGCAAATGATAAGACTGGGTGAAATAAAGAAGCGAGTGAAAGACTGAGACTCTGGCGACGCCCATACGTGAATACCTACACATCAATTCCCATATATCTATGTATACTAGGCATGACCAGATATGTATGAACAATTTTCAAACCATCTTTTTCTTCGCTCCCACCGGCTAATTATGTTCCATTTGACTCGAATATGAAATATATACAGTTTTATTGCAATCGGAAAATAATTACCCACCGCGCAGTGGCGTCGAAGATAAGAAAATTAGCAGAATAATAGGATTTTTTATTTTTATCAGATATAATTATCTTAAAACATAATATATCTCATAATTTTGATTTTTTTTATTAAATCTAATTAATTAACGATTCTAACGAGCCTAAGTATGTAGAAATCGATCTTAGAAAAGCGATTTATCTTAATTTTTCTTCTTACATATACGAAAATTCACTAATTCATAATAATCTTTTTTCAAAGAAAAAAATTAATTTTTATGGTTAAATTTATAATAATTCTTCATTCAAAAGCAACATTTTTCCAAAAGAAATCAATAAATTAAATTAGATTTATTGTATGATGGGTATTTGCATCTGTAGTTTTCGACCACCTGAATGGTGTATTGCGTACCTTCCTCGTCTTTAGTTAGACTGCTGTTGTATTTCATGTCATCAACTTAACACCGAGTTCGGCGGTATCATTAACAACATGCAAACTTTGGCAAAACAACGTGGCTTTGACGAAATCCTCATTCCGATGGGTCATGTAGCAAAAAATCAATACAAGTTCTAAATCGATTAAAAGATTTCTGAGTTTTTTCTGTGACAAAATCACTGATGTTCTTATTAGCAAAAAGTTGCATATGTTTGACTGCGTCAAAATCTTTTTTGCGAGTTTGGGGTGCGATGGGTATGTCTCGTGCTGGGCCTCAAGGTTTTGAACCATTTTTCGTTTTTCATCAAACGAAATCTCTGGGTCGAAAAAAGCCAAGCCAATATTTGCTTCCGTTAAATAGTGAAGATGATAACAAATTTTGTTCAACATTTCTTCTGAAACTCTTGGTCAATTTTGATGAAATCCAAATCCTGATATGCGGCTGCTGTTCCATCTATGCATTTGAACCCAATTTTTACATACAACATAATCAGAAAAATGCAAACGTCTCGAAAAAATGCAAACGGCGTGACTTGTCGGACCTGGTCGTTTAAATTTGTAATTCTCAACGGTTTCGCCAAGAAAAATCAATGTAACTTCCAAAAATTCTTTATATTCGCTGCGTGGGTGTGCTTTTCCAACTCTTCATGACACAAAATTACTAGAGCTTCTCACAAGTGTTTTGGAATTTTGTTTCCCAGTTTTTTGTCCGATATTCCATTTTTGAACATTGTTGGATTAATTTTACCATCGTCCCATGCCTTCTGAAATTTGTTGAACAGATAAACATCGGGTGCTGTGGTCTTTCTAAATTTGAGATCATAAACAGCCCGTAGTTTAATCTCTTGTATGTTATGACGACATGGGAATCGAATTAAGTTGTGGCCAATCTTTTTTCCACCTTTTTCTGGTCCAGCGTTACTTGATGTCATGTCGTAACACATGGCTTTGACTTTATCATTAAGATCCCATTCTTCAAGGCATTCATATATCGCATTCGTAATCGATAAGCCGCTCTGTTCTGCGGTTCTGCTGTTCTTCTCAATATTACCAAATGTTACTATGGTTGGCAAACGATCTACTTTACCATGTCCAGTTAATTCAGCTACCAATGTATCCAAAAATAAAAATTTGTGTTACTCAAACAAAGTCTAAATTTAACATAAAAATATATTTTTTCTGAATTTTCGCAGAAATTTTTTTTTTTGGATTTAAGAAGAAGAAATTCGATAAAAACACTTTCCTAAGATCAATTTCTACATACTTAGGGTCGTTAGAATCGTAAAGTAATTAGCTTTTAATAAAAAATGAGATATATTATATTTTAAGATGATTATATCTGATAAACATAAAAAATCCTATTATTCTGCTAATTTTCTTATCTTCGACGCCACTGCGCGGTGGGTAATTATTTTCCGAATTCAGTAAAACTGCATACACTTCATTTTCGAGTCAAAAGGAACATAATAAGTCGGTGGGAGGGATGAAAATAACAACTTCATAAGTTAGGTCATGTCTAATGTATACGTATGTATATATATATATATATATATATATATATATATATATATATATATATATATATATATATATATATATATATATATATATATATATATATATATATATAAAAGTACTCACCCCATGTTTTGTATCAAATCCCACGCTTCCTATCCTCCTGCTTGGATTAGCCAAACATCTCCACCAGGCGTACGGTTAATCGATCATTTATGCAATTTACACGGCAGCAGTTACCTCCCGCAAACGATTAGAGGTTGGTAGAAGCATACTTATAAAGTTTAATTCCAGTAGTGGATCATATGAGTTGAGATAAATGTTGACGTAAATATACACAAAATATTTAATTCCAGTACTGAATCATAAAAGTTGAAATAAATGTTGGTATAAATATCCATATAATGTTTAATTCCAGTAATGGATCATATAAGTTGAAATAAATTTTGGCGTAAATATACATAAAATAGTTAATTCCAGTAATGAATCATAGAAGTTGAAATAAATGTTGGTATAAATATCCATATAATGTTTAATTCCAGTAATGGATCAAAGAAGTTGAGATAAATGTTGGCGTAAGCATACATATAATATTTAATTCCAGTTATGCATCATACAAGTTGAAATATATGTTGGTATGAATGGTAGATATATACATAAATAAATTTATAGCGTCGATGAATCCAGTGAATATAATCACCGGTCGAATAGATATCAGTAACACCATACAGCAGTTGAATCCGGTACACGTTGAATGTAATAGGTGACTGGTAGTTAGATTATTTTCAAGGTAATATCGGCAATATACCAAAACAAAATATCTTATAACAGGCCATATAATAAGTTCACTCTAAGTTGGTTAACTATTGTCTGCGCTTTATCTGCTCGTTCCAAATAACCTGAACCACGTTTGTACCGCGATGTACCGTTTGGATTCAATGTACTTCACTTCCAAACAAAAAAAAACTTAAACACGATCCCACAATATTACACTTATTCCAACCCACTACAATGGATTAGCTGCACTTTCATGATATAACATCTTTTAAACGGATAATTAACACGAAAATAGTTTAATGAGACCGCTGTGACTTATAAACACCAAGACAGTTATATGCAATTTATTTGATTTACAATATGGCGGCGGAATCTAATATCTCTTCCCTTCGAACTCCGTTTTAGCAACACAAAACCGCAATCATTTTCTTTTATTTGGTTTCAATTTTATTTGTTTTATTTGTGGACATGCAATTAATTTTTTTTTTATAACCTATTTTAGTTTAATTGAATCTAATTACGATAACAACACTAATTCAAATTTTTCTAAGTTTTCTTATCCGTAAACTAATTAAGCCAACCTAACCTCACTATCACAAAAAAATTTGTCGACATCTAAATCACTTATCTAATATAACCGACTAAATCAATAAAGTCTAACGACATTATTCTAATTATTTTTTTTTTAAATTATTACTATAAAATTGGGCTACTTAAGCAAATTTTTAAAGTTAATGCACTCATCTTTGAGTATTTGGTAGTCACAAAACTGATTACAGAAAATATTTCTTTTTCTATTGTCTCACGGTCAATGTTGATGAATTATAACAAATTGTACTCACAAAAAAATGATGAAACAAAGTAAATTGGATAATCCCAACAATTCCCAAGAAATTGGTATTTTTAAATCAGTAGATCTTAACAAAATCCATTTTGCATGTTTTTTTGTTCTTTTTCAATCAACACCGACTGACAGCTATGATTAACAATCCTCCAATCAGAAAAAAATTAATCAACTAATAGAAAGAAGCCATCTGTTGGCTTCTATTTATAATATATTAACGGCCGTTTGTAAACAATAAAAAAACGATAAGTTTGTTTCTTGGGGAATTTTTCCTCGTTAATTATTGTACCCACTAAGGAGTTTGCACAACTGACTCGTACCAAACTTGGAAAAAAATTATGTAAAAGAATATTTGCGCGAGCTGAATGCAAGAAATTGTGTTTAAAAAGTGTGAAAATAACTTCGAAAGTTCTTGTTAATATAAATTTAATGCGTGTGAGAGAGTAGTGCGACTCCAAATTACGGAGATTGAACAACAGCTTCATAACACCCTCAGTAAGATAAGTCGGTAGGGTTGTTGGTGGGTGAACGTCCCATTACTTTTAAAATATTATCCTGACATCATAATTTCAGTTATTATCACATATCCTTCTTAATGGGTGGCAAATAAACTATAATTATTTGTAAAGAAACAACAACTTCAGTTTCGATTGATATTCATTCACTTTTATCTAAATCATCCTATCTGGGTTGACATTAAATAATTTTTTCAACAACAACTTTGAACTTGTAATAGTTTATTATAATTTTTGTTTCTCTTACACTAGAAACCAATAATTTTTATTTCAAACTACAACAAAATCAAAATAACAACATAACACGTTTGTCATATAACAAAACCACTTCCTCTAATTTCATTTTGACAAAAAACTAATTCCACTACTAACCACTGAACTCCGAGTTCCAAGAAAAAAAGGTCAAATTTTTTCAACTACCAAATCAACTCCACTTGACAAAATTCTTAAACTCCCTCAAGATTCCACAACGAACCTGTTGTTACAATTTGCCAAACCCAAACTACTGAATTGAATTTTAAAAAGACTGGCTAAACTTCAATTCAGAAATCTTCTCACGATAGAACAATTCATTTGTTGCACTTCTTTTCTCATTTGTTTTCTTTTAATTATTTTGTTCATATTTTTTTTTTTTAATAAAATGTGTTGTGCAGTAGGAATTAGAATATGTGTCACAACAACAGATAAAAACCTTTTAAGACCAAGGTCCCACAACAACATTCGTTCAGAGGTGTTGATAGACGTAAATCTTTCTTTTTTTGTTTTTTTAAATTTTTTGTTAAAAAATGCATAACTAAACAATAAATCCTATCACTGACAAAATATGACATAGGCCAATATTTTATGATAGAATAGAGAAAACAAAAGTAAATTAAAAAGTAAATAGCAAATTTTTACAAAAAGTTGCTCAAACAAAACCAAAATGTAGTGCCAATAATCCAGCCGGTGAAATATACCCTGATCCGGTAACGCACCGTCTTTCTTAATTATTAAAGCCCACACATAGTTATATGAAGGCTCATTTCTTCGAGGAAGCAATAGCGTCTCATAATCAAGGATTATTTCACAGCTAAGATTGAGGGTGCTACCGTTGACTGAATACAGTTCATCCGCCAGCACCCCTAAGATGTCACCTTAGCTAATGATATCTCACTGCTATTGCTAGTGATATGTGATATCTCACGTTAACTCGTATGTCAATAGCAGGGACTGGAGTACGCGGGGTTGTCACACCCGTAGATCAAAAGTAAAAAAATTACAAAACAATAAAAAACTGATCCCTCCATGCGCATAAAAGAAACACGAGAAATTTTGTTAAACTAATAACACATAAAGATGTAAAATGACAGAGGTAACTATGTAGAATAAAAAAAACAAAATTGCAAAATGGTATGATGAAAAGTGTTTGAAAATAGGGTTAAACATATTGTGGATAGTGTATTACTATCTACGAGGAATAAAGTTACAGTACATTTGTCATAAAAATTGGTGACCATCACAGGTCAGGACAAATGGAGGCAGTCCGGATGACTTCATTCGTTCTGAAAATCATAGAAAAACTAAGAAGCGAAATGGGAGCTCGAACTCAAACCCCGAAATAGACTCTCAGGCTCTACCGAAAGAATTTAGCTGGCCAGACAAAAAAAATTTATGCGGAGGACTGAATGAAGATGGGAAAACCAATATACAAAAAACAAAGGATTTTTCGGACAATAGAAAATCAATGAGAACTTGATGAAAGATGATATCTATGACGCACGTCTTTTGAATGGTATATTTCACGTCGATAACTTTAACTTTCACAAATTTGGGGGCTAATTTGGCACCTAGCTGATTTCCGGTGTCACTCTTTCCTCTTAAGTTTTGAGTAGAATTTGCATCTTACATCTTTTTAGTTTATTGATTTGCCTTAAAATTATCAAAAGGTTATTATTAATTGTTAAGTCGATCAATATGAATTATGTAATTCCAAACAATATAGCTTTAATTAAATTAGTGATCATTACAAATCATCAGTCTCCCAAACAACAACTCGAACAAATCAGGTAAGTTATATCATTTGGATTTTTTTTTATTAAATTAAATTAAATTTGTTTATACCAGGATGACTTTTATTCAATAATAACTAAGGTTTGTTTCTTACTGGTAGCTTAAGGGGAAGAAAGTGTTATGTTGTCAAGGGTACGTTGATATTTTAATTATATTATAAAGTTAAAATGATTATTAATTTATTTTACTTTTTATTGGATTTACAGCAATAACTCGATAAGAGAAGGACCCTTTGTTTGTTTTACTCTTGCTCTCAACATGTCACACATCAAATCAGATATGTTGCCGTCCATTTTTTTGTTATTAAGAGCTTTAATATCTGCTTTATGTAAAGTATAGTCAATAAAGCCTTCAGAGTCTTGTATGCCATAGGCAGCAACTTTCTTGTTATGTATCGTCTCTCCAAATTTGTTTGATCACCCTATTAACACTGATCGTTTTTGTTACGACACTGCCACCTATTTTTGGACATTGATTGATTTTTCATTGTTTGTTGGTAAGAAATCACAAAAAAAAAATAATTTACAATTATTACAAAAAAAAAGTTTGTATCTTTTTAATAAAGTTAATAAATTGAAATAAAATCAAATATGTTTTGCGTAAAGGTGTAAACATTTAATTTTTTTCTTTTATAATAGTCCCTGGGCCGGCGCCGATTTCATGTGATGATTACCACATATTTTATACTTCATGAGGCATCACGGCATTTTTCGACGCTTGCCAAACGCAAAAGCGGCTGATTTGAGAAAAATCGCTGAACAAATGCTTTCGAGCTCGTCAAGAATAAAATCGGCGACCAGATCCGACCAGATCCGACCCAGGGACTATAATTATTTGTTTGTCGCCTTCTTTGGAGTTGTGTTTTTAAAATAAAGGAAGCAAACATTTGAATTGATTAAGTGTTAAAACCTATTTTGTTGTGCGAACCTCCAAACTCTACATTGTCGAACCAGTTTGGTCCAACTAGTTCACCTACACTTTCTCAATTATTTTTTGAGTGTTGTTGCTCTTTCTCAACTGGATGGATAACTTTTAAAGCCGTTTTTGCAACGTTATGGTTCTAAGAACCACATTACTGATTCGGGTATTCACCATCAGCTCCAGCATCTTCTACTTCAATTCATCCGATGACAACAACTCCATGAGAAATATCATGTACCATATGGAATGTATAGTACTAAATTCTTGTCGTAGTGGGTTAACCAGGTAACAACGTCGGGTCTTTTTTAGTTATCACATTTTAGTTATTATTTTAATATATTTGATATGGATAGTAAAATTTCGACTAGGTCATAGCCCATTTGGCAAGACAGATTACAGATGAAGACTGGCCGAAACCCAAGCGGTTTAATTCTGAACTGGGTGATTTGAGTAGTACGACTAATTTCCCTCGCACAGGGAAAATTGCATCACTAATCCAACCCATTTGCTAGTGTCTTCCGTGACCGAAAAGGCTTTCCACTACGTGCACAAGAACGAGAGCGACTACCATTGCCCGTTTTTAGCCGAACATGTCCGTTTGTATTAGAGCAATATTTCAAAAAAGTGATATATAGTAAAAAAAAGAAACTATATACTGTTTCTTAATTTTTAAAGTAACTCTTTAAACTTTGTGTTTCGCAAAATACATAAAACTTTTTATTTAACTTTAGTTTGTAACCATCAGATATCGATAACCACCAGAACCGATTTATACATAAAACCTATCACTCGATAACATTGTTTTTCAAACAAAATCCTACAAATTCCTAGCATTTTTAATAAAAAAGGATGTACACATTTAGCTTCAACATAAGAGAAAGTTTTCTATCAGTTATTCTTTTGTTCAAAAATTGTGTTAAATATTTTCTTTTTATATTCCCATAAAACAACACCAACAACAAAAATTTGTCCCAAATTATTGAAAAATAATAAATTCTACTAAAACATTTCAGAAATCAAATTTTTGTGCACATTTTTCTAATATTCTGAGATCAAATGAAAAATGATTTTTCATTTGCCCTTAACGATAAACTGAATGAAACAAAATCGATAAGGCTATCATAACAATTCAATTGATTTTTCAATTAACATCACCATTAAAAATTTGATGATATTTTCTAAATCTCATTCTACCCACAATATCCTTCCTGCATAATCGTTGTCACTGTTCATTGATTTCCTTTTAAATCGTGGACGAATATGTTTGTATGGCAATATCAATCAAATCCAAATATTTTCTAAATGTAACGAGAAATGGAAAATCGAAAAAAATATCGAATTGAAATGAATGTTTAAATTGAAACTATTGAAAACTCAACGAATTCATCACAAAAGCTTGATTAAATTGAACTTTGTTTTAAAAAGCAAAATTGTTTTTTCGGGGTAGAATTAAATTTTCGTTCGTGAAAATGGAAATGTTACTTTTAACGTATGTGTGCATAAAAGGCAACAAAATGTAATTTATGTTTTTTCAGATATTTGCTAGTTGTTGGATTATACAGGTTTTTCATTTTTGTTGAATGTCCGACTGCCTCTGTACTTTCGTTTAATTACTTTTATTCATTTATTAAAAAATGTTAAGTGTGATTGCTTTAAACAAACTTCGTCACTTTTTTCAATTTCTTCTTTTAGACGAATAAACTGTTTTTTGTTTCTTCACTTGTATTAAAATTTGTTTTATAACCAACCACATAAACCATCAATCCTATCAACAAAAGAACTGCAATTCAATTTCCATGGACTCAAAAGAAGTAGGATTTTAATCATTAAAATAAAATGGCACAAAAAAGAAAACATTTTCAAGACATAGAAAAATTTTCTATCATTGCATTTTCAATAAAACCAACAAAGGATCTTTTTTTACAACTTCAGCGTCGTTTTAATTGTTATTCAGTTTTTGAAATGATATTTTTCCAATGAATAAATTTCAAAGAATTTCATTTTCTTGGTTTTCATTTTTTTTCGATTTTGAGCTTTTTCTCATTAGACTTCATCATAATTTACTCTTTTCTTTTTATTTTCCAATTTTTTTTATTTGGCGACACAATTATTTCATTTTAGTTAATTTTCTTTTCATATTCTTTTTCCCGTTTCATTTTTTCCTTATATTATTTTGACTGAGAAATTAATTGGAATATTCAAAACTTTTTTTTCCCTATTTATTATGATAATAATTTTCCCTTTTTCTTTTTTTTTCTCGGGATTTTTAATATCCAAATAAATGAATAATTGTTTACATTACGCTAAGTAATCATTTTTTGTTGTTAGAATATTTATGAACAAAAGAAAATAAAAATTTGTAAGAAAAGAAAGTTTTTCATAAATAAATTTATTTATTGAAAGAAAAAGGTGAAAAGTTTTTTCGTTTTTTTTGTGTCGAGTGAATTTTTTTGTTTTTCTTTCAAGGTAAATTAAAATTTTATAAGTTATTTATATTCAGATATTTATTTGATTTTATGATATGAAAATTGAACAACAAAAACACCTTATTTATGCGAATTGAGTAAAAAATTGTTAAATTATTTGGATTATTTGATTTCGGTGTATTTGCTTTAAAGTTATTAATTATTAATGATAATTTGGAGTTTCAGTGGATCTGGATCATTTTATAATTAATCATTTGAATGATTTGGCTTTTTGTTTTGAAGTAAGACAATAAGTAAGATAAATTGTCACATATAATATTTTTGATACACATGATTGACCACAGGTTTTCAGGTTCACATACCTCGTAAAAATTTGTAATAGATTTGTTTTGTTGAAACATGTGTTCGACTAGACCAGACTATTAATTATTATATTGACTAATAGTATGTATAAGTCCTCCCTTATGTTCCTGTATATTTAATGGACCAACTGATTTTTTTAAAATACAAGGCAACTGGATAACGAATTTTGGATATAGCGGTAGACAAATGTAATCATATTGTGCGTCGTAAGGTCAAGACTATTTTTTTATTCAACATGGTTACAAAGACTTGTGTTGAGTGACTAAGTGATTAGCACGTTGGACTTCAAATTTCGAGAACCCGGGTTTGACTAACGTCTAGCCAATTAATCGATAGTCAACTTATAAGTTGGAATAACTACGGTTTTGATCACCCATATAAAACTAATCGATTAAAATTAACAAACTAACCTTGACCCTAATATATTGAGTAAATTAATATTGAAATAAAGAATGAAATTAATACAAGTGATGTTTTGAATCTGTAAAAGAATCTGAATCTTTAACCCGGAGACGTTAATTTGTCTAAACAAATTTCTTCTACGTGAATAAATGCATTTAATACAACTGATCGTCTTTTTTATTCATATTTTGTATGCTGTTGGTACATGAAATTTTCTTGATGTTTAGTTGGATTTTTGGGAAATTATCGATCGGACTATCGATCGGAATAAAATTGTAAAAAACAGATTGATGTTTTTTTTGATGACTCGATTAATTTAGTCAATTAGTTGACTATTTATTTTAAATGGAATCAGACTTATTTTTTTCGTGATAGCTTTAGATTAAAACATATCAATTTTTTTATTGATCGTCAAATTATAGTATACGATTTGTTCGTGAATTTTAATATTAGATAGTTTTTAATAGATCGTCCAACTTGGGATTTTCAATAAAATGTGTAGGATTGTAAAGATGATAGTGATTCGCGGTTGTGTTTTTGATAACATTTTTTTTATAACGCTACCATTTCTTTCAATAAAAAATTAGTGGTACAACTGTGCAACGATAACAGTGGTTCCAAAAATGAACGTGAAAACTTACTTAAACAGATTAAATTGAATCAATTAAATTGTTAGTGCAATCGTTTGTTTCGGCCAGTTTTTTTTTGGTGTAGTTGAATAAAGTTAGAATTTTTGATTAGAAAAAAAAATAAAATATAATATTTGTTTGTCCTATACAAATGTACAGCGAAATGAGTTCAAGGTCGTATATTTTTTTTTATTAAAATTTCATTCAGAACCTCGGTAACTATTACAATGTTTGATAATGTATATAAAACTTCAATGATTGTTTGCATAAAGACAAAAACCTTAAATTTCAAAATATATTATTGTGCTCTAATAATTTTAAAGTTATATAAAATTTTGTCTGAATTAACACAATAACAGTAATGAAACTCGAGTGAAAAACTGTTTTATAACATTTAATATTATAGAAAAAATATCAATTATCTGTTTGTGTTGTGACAGTCCTTACTTTTTTTCGTATTAATTTTTCTGTAACTTAAATATTTAGAAAAACATTCTTTTTGGTTAGGTTAATAGATTATTTATTTGCCGATATTGATTTTACTACAACATTGAATATATTAACGACAAACTCAACATTTGCCGATATTCATTTTGTTACCTCAGTGAATATTTTATCAACAAATTTAACTACATCATATATTGTCAACAAATTCTACTACCACGTGGTAATTAGGCGCAACATTTGGTACTTATTGTATCGTCTGGTTATATTTAATAATTCATTCAAGCTGACTGGTTACTAATATTGTCAACAAATTCTACTACCACGTGGTAATTAGGCGCAACATTTGGTACTTATTGTATCGTCTGGTTATATTTAATGATTCATTCAAGATGATTGGTTACTAATACTGAACTGGGTGTTATAACTCTTCGAACACACATGACTGATGCTCGTCGGATTACAATTCTACCAGGCACGCAGTCCCCTGATTGCTTACTGCTAGTGATATACTAGCAGGTTCAAAGGTCATTACAGTGAAAAACAATTGTTGACGTTGAGATTTTGCTATATCCTCATATCCCTATATCAACAATATCTGCTATATCCTCATATCGAGTATAATGGAGAGAACTTTGAGTATTTATTACTTTTAAATATTTTTGAGAATTATGAAGCAATTATGAACTATGGCCGTCTTTAATATTTTAGGGATTTAAGTACGTAATAATTCTGAATTTGTAAATTTTAGTATTTTTAAATATTTTTGAGATTCATGTAATAATTTTGAATTTGTGAATTTTATTAGTATTTTGGAACCTTTTTGAGATTTATGTAATATTTCAGAATTGAAAAATTGTTTGGAAGATTTTTGTTAAAATTTAAGAAATAATATTTTTGTTGGAATTAAAGAAATAATTTTTGGAAAATATTTGTTAGAATTTACAAAACGGTTTTTTATTTTTTGCAAAGTTTCTTTAAAACGATCGGTAAGTTATTTCTTTTCTTAACTGGGACTTAGGCTGTTTTCTAAACCAAAACTTATTTGAAACTTATTTGTGGAGACTTACTTATTTGAATAAGTAACCTAAATAGGTGACTTATTTGAAATTTTTTTTTCATAGAAAAATCTAATTCGATTTGACAGTGTCAAATATTTTTATGTTTGTTTACAAAATGGTTTTAAGCAATAAAATTTCTTTTTCGATCCCTAATAAAATAATGTAGTAATTTAAAATGAAAAAAAGAAGTTTTGTAAACTCTTTAATTGATCAAATTAAATAAATCGTTCTAATTAAATTTATTTTCGAATTTGCTTTTTGCTGCTGTCAAAATAAGAAAGCTAAATCATTTAGAATAGCTTTTAAATACTTATTTAAAATGGCGGTGAATAAGTAAGTCTACATAAATAAGTTTCAAATAAGTCGTCGTTTAGAAAACAGCCTTAAATTTGAGTTTTGATTTCTAAAAAATTTCAAATTATAAGATCATGTCTATTTATTTTCCTTTGAAGATTTGATAGAATTAATTGCTACAGATTACCGGTAAAGAAAATCAACAGCTGCAGGATTAGATGCAACTTGTTTTGTCATTTTTTAAAATGGGTTTAGGTCAAACGCATGCGTTTGAACACATAAATGATATTGGCGACCTATTGGCAACCCTATATCCTCAGCAACAGATAAATTATGGAAGATGGGCTGAACTAATGCTGTGAGATCGTGCACTGAGTGTCATCAAAGAAAGAGCAAGTCCTTGGAATTCAACAGTGGTCTTGGTCCACAAGCCTGGAAGCTGCGTCTGTGTTTGGACTCGTAAGATAAATACCGTAAGATAAATATGCAAATACTCTCACTCACTGTGCCTAGTCGGACATTGTACCAGTTCTTAAGGATTTTACGATTTTACTTCTGACCTCAGAGTGATCATCTAAAAGAATTTTTATTCATCCCGCATTTCAGTGTCTTTTCTTCATTATTTTTCTTTCCTTTTTAAACGAATCCCTACCAAAACAAAAAAAATCCCACGTATTCAAAAACAACAGACAAAAACGAAGTTCTAAAACAATACAACATCATTCAAATAGGTAGATCCCAAAATTTTCAATATGAACAAACAGAAGAAATATTACAATTTACTCAACCCTAATTTACTCAACCCTAAATACACACCCTATATTTAATATCTGTAATGTTACTATAAATTACAATTAATCATCAAATCACAATAAGTTCGTGGTAATCATCACATGAAATCGGTGCCGGCCCAGGGACTAGAATACATTGTGGAAGTTTCTTTTTGTAAATTTGTTTTTTTGTTGTGGATGAAAAAATAAGTAGATAAATAAATTAATAAAATTTGAAATGTTCTCACCAAAAGATGTTCGTGGTATTATTTATTTTAAAATTACTTCTTGTTTAAGTTAATGAACACAAATTCAACAAAGCTTTAATTGAACTTGTTATAAAGAAATCAGTTACCATTCAAGAGTGTTAAGTGTTTAAGATATTCAATCGCCACCTAATGATATTGAAAAGTATTTTGGAAAAGATTTGCACAAGTTTGAAAATTTCAAAAGGAAACAAGGAAATATGGATAAAATATTAAAGTCAACAATAGCAGAGGGATATGAATGCAAATATTACAATGGAGCCAAAAAGTTAATGGATAATGAACAACTGATGTATAACAATAATTCTAGAGCTAGTCATAAAAGGAGATGCTATCAATTTATGCCGGCAAGAAGTGGATCATCATATACACTTATTAATGCAAGCTTTGTTAAACTTATTTTATATAATTTTTTTGATTTAGTTTACATAATTTTTTTGTAGTTTGGCGAAATTTTTTTGGTGTTAATTTATTTTCTTTGTTAGTCAAATTTGAATATTGTTTTTTTTTTTTTTTTTTTTTTTTTAATAAAATGTGTTGTGTAATAGGGTTTAGAATATGTGTCACAACAACACATAAATACCTTTTAAGACCTAGGTCTAGACCTGGGTCCCACAACAACTGGCGTTCTGAGGTGTAGATTAACGCTTTTTTTAAACATCTGTGGGTTGAAGCCACCTGAGACTAAGTGTTCCGGCAAACTATTCCATTTGTACGCAGTTCGGACAAAGAAGTCTCTCTGCGATCTGCCAGTATGACAGCGCGGGATCTTTACCGTTTCACTGGTTGCGGCAGCCGATTGCCGAGTGGAACGGGGGTAAGAATAAGTTTGAGGCATGATGCCGCTGATTTCATCTGAGCACTGCTGATGACGATATTTGTAAAAAACAACGAGGTCAGCAACAGTGCGACGATGTTGTAGGGAATCAAGTTGTGATGTCAAAGTTCGATCACCTACAATTCGTATAGCTCGCTTTTGAACAGAGTCCAAGAGGGCCAAGATGGAAACAGAGGCAGCACCCCAAACTTGACAGCAGTACTCCATACAGGGACGAATATAGGACTTATAAACATGGAGCAATTGGTATGGAGTGAAAAAATTTTTGCATCTATTTAGGAGGCCGAGTTTTTTAGACGCGCTTTTTGCCATCGCCATTACATGATCGTTCCAGAGTAGGTCATTTGAAACTGTGACACCCAATAAACGAATGTTTTTACATTCACCTATTGGTTCATCACACATACTAAATAAAATATCTTTGGGGAACTCGGTCTTTAATCTGGAAACAATCAACAGCTGTGTTTTGGTGGAGTTGAAATTGACAAGGTTGTGGTCACCCCAGTCGGCGACTTTATTCAGGTCTTTGTTCACGTTTATGGCAGCGTCTCTCCGGGCAGGATTAATTCGTTCGTGCATTTTACCTTTTGAAGGAAGGGGCTCGAACGACTTGTGCAGAGTACTATCATCTGCAAAACTATTTATTGGGTTGCTGGTGATTTTCAACAATTCGTTGATATAAATCAAAAATAGGGTTGGGGACAATACTGAGCCTTGGGGTACACCAGCGTTAATTAGTTTAGACTCAGAAGAATATCCGTCTAAGGTTACCGAAATGTATCGGTCGGATAGAAAATTTTGAATCAGCTTCACAACATTGGGATGAAAACCGTACGCAACGAGCTTGTTGATTAAGTTGGCATGCCAGACTCGATCGAATGCCTTGGAGATGTCTAAAGCGATAACGTATGTTTCACCACCTTTATCAAGTATGCTGTTCCAACAATGCGCTACATAGTTTAATAGATCGGTAGTTGATCTTTTGTTTCGAAAACCGTATTGGCTGTCGGATATTAAATGATTTTCTTCCAGAAATTTTGAAATATGTGTATTAATATAATGCTCATAGAGTTTGGATAGGACCGATAGTAAAGCTATTGGCCTATAATTTGAGATATCGGATTTTGGTCCCTTTTTGGGGACGGGCTGGACATTTGCCAACTTCCAGCACGAGGGAAATATACCAGATTTGTAGGATTGGTAGAATATTTTAGTTAAAGTTGGTGCAAGTTCTTTGGAAAAGGTTTTTAAAATAATGGGTGGAATATTGTCCATTCCTGATGCTTTGTTGATGTTTAACCCCTTTAAAAGTTTAGCGACTATTTTGGGTTTGAAGTGAAGTTCATTCATATTAACTCCTGAAGACTGGATTTGGGGTATTTCTTTAGGAGTTTCCAAAACAGTGGAGTTCAGAGCAAAGCGTTCAGCGAACAAGTTAGCTTTTCTTGCGGGATCATTGACGATTAAATCACCATCAATAATAGGGGGAATAGAAAATTTTGTACCAGAATTTAAAGAATTAATGGCACTGTAGAAACTCTTGTCAGAAACAGACATAGACGTAAGTTTTGAGGCTTTCGCTCTGTCAATTTCGGACTTTTCGTTTGAGATAATCTGATTAGATATTTTGTTGGCCTTTAGATATTGGGATCGATTAGTGGGAGTTTTGTTATGAATCCAAATATTAAATGATCTACGTTTGTTTCTAAGTGCCGTTTTGGCAGCTTTCGAATACAAGTATTTTTGTTTGGGTTTTACTATGGAGAAAGGGACAAATTTATTTATAGCAAATTGGATGGTTTCTGTAAAGTTTTGAGCAGAAACATTTACATTGTCAGTGTAAAAACAATGACGGTCGAAAGGGAAACCATGGAAAAAATTTTGAAGACCACTCTTATCCATTTTTGAGTAGTGAAATATTTTACGGGGTTTGGGAGCTGTAGTTTTAAGTAAATCAGTTTTGATAACTGATGAGATTAAATAATGATCAGAATTTCCAATACTACCTTTCGCAACATCGACACTCGTAATATCTGGCATTGTGGTAAGATAGAGATCTAGTAGAAAACTATTATCACCGCCATTACGGGGAGTGAAAGTCGGGCTTTTTACAATTTGGAATAGGCCCTGTCGATAGATGGCCCTGTTTAATAGGCCCTGTTTTGTCGATAGAACTATTTTTCGAATATTTATTTATTAATAACTGTGATAACATAAGAGATTTCTGCAATTCAGAATCATGTTTGTTTTATTAAATTCCAATTCCATAACATTGTCAGATGGTGATTAAAGGATAAGCCAACATGCGATAAAGATGGTTGGGTAAACATAAGAAAATGTCTTCATGAATCCGTAGGTAATAACTATTGATAGGATTCTGGTCGTAACAAAGGTAGGGGGCTCACCATAATTTAACATCTTTAAACTTTCTACAGGCTAACGCATTCAAGTGAGTGAACAGATATGTAACCGCTGGACTACGTGCGTACCTGGTTGAAAAGCATACGAGGTTGGACTTGCATCTCAGCGAAATTGTTTGTGCTCTTTGATGCTTTGTGTACAGGCTGTTCTCCATATTATGCCTTTTGTGGTCTTCCCATAATCACCCATCGTTTGTCCTACTAGATACTTGAATTGGCTGGGTAAGAGTGGGGAAACCCTCCCAAGTAGCAAAATTGGTATTGCTTTGGATGTCATTTCTTAATTCCAACTTAATCCATTCGTTTTTTGGTATTTTAAATTTATGTTTCTTTAATGCTTCTTAAATCGTTCTTAAAATGGTACTCTCATCTTGGTTTTAAATCGGTATGAAAGATCTCACTTAAAGTATTCTTAAAGACTTCTTAATTTGGTATGCATAGCAACATCTTAAATCGGAATGTACGAGCACGCATAAAGAATTCTTAAAGGCTTCTTAATTTGGTATGTATATTAGAAGTATTAAATCAGTATGATGTGCCTTCTTTAATACGTCGAATATTGGTATGTCACCTACCATAAGTTTGTAGTGATGTACACTGAAAAAATATGTTGGTAAATTCTACAATATTAGTTAAACCAAATCAATTTTGTAGCATCATATACAATTTAGTACGATTGAAAAAATGTTTTACCGTTAGACAAATGCTTTTTATGTTGTTCTTAATTTTAGATCATGCTACAAAATTAATTTGATTGAACTAACTTATTGTAGATTGCACCACCTTTTTTTTCCAGTGTACATGTTCAAAACTAATCATACCCAAAATAGTATATGTTCGTTCTTGGTTTTTCTCCCGAATTAAGAAGGAATATCAACTTTTTTGGTAATGTGTCGTACTAAATTAAGAAGATATTTGAACTTAATTTGAGAATTTTCCTTCTACTTGAGCAAGAACAAAATTCCGCCATATTTTCACACAGCTATTTTTAAGAATTAATTTGAAAAAATTTCCGTTAAAATATAAACATTAAATATTGCACGAATTTTTTATTTTTACCTATATTTGGATAGCTAACAACAATGTGAGCATGAATATGTCGGGGTTTGATCTACAAATAATTTAAAATATAATTTAGGGCGCATTGAATTTTGGCATATTTTCAACAATTGTAATAAATTAGAGAAATCATGGAGGCGCGTGAGTTTTAATGGAGCTAAAAGTTCCGATTTCACCATAAAACTCGTTTCGTTTGCAAATATCGGTTTAATATTTTCTTAAAACTGATTTTAAACCTTACATATAATTATTCTTTATATATCAATTCTTTCATTAAGTTTTAAAACAGTATAACATGTCATATTTTTTGTTTCATTTCAACATTGTCTATTACTTTAATTTAAATCAATTTAATATAGATAAAGAGAGATAGAAAATTCTGCGTCTCTCTTTGACTTTGATAGTATATAACAAAAAAATGACATACCGATTTAAGAAAGAGTTAAGCTGGAGTTAAGAAGGAGTTGAAAAATAACATACCTATTTAAGAAGCAAATAAGATAAAAAAAGGCTTCTTAATTCGTTCTATCGGACCGCCCACATGGGCCTTTTTGTACTTAATTCAAAGTTAAATTATTCTTTAAGAAGGCGCGTTGCTTTGTTTAAGTTTTCTTAAATCTTTCTTTAAGTACTGACAATCACTATTTTTGCTACTTGGGCTTGATCGTCCAGGAAAATTCAATTCGCGCCACCAGATTCGCGCCAGAATTAAAGAGCTGGCCGCTAAAGCAATTGCTCAAAACGCAGCCCTTAACATTTTGCGTACTCAAAACTTACTTTTGTTTCCGGTGACTTCGTCTTCCGTCGTAATTTTGTATTGAGTGACTCCGGCAAGCAGTTAAGTTCCAAATTAGACCCAAAATTTGTCCTCGTCAAAGTCCTTAAGTTGGTAATTAACACTTCTGACGAACTGGAGCACGTAATTTCAGGGGACGTGATTTGAGAATGGAAAGACGTGAAGATGTGAGATTTGGAAATCAGCTGTATTAGTTTAGGGGCCACCGGTCTAAATGGTTTTATCATTTCGCTCTCTAATTTTTATTAATTTTTTCCATAAATGGCAAAAATGTTTTAGTGATTTTCTCGTTTAGCCTGGTTAGTTCCATTGGTAGAGAATGAGACTTTTTATCTCTGGATTTGGCACCTTTTTCACCAACATTCATTTTTGTACTTTTCATAGTGAATTTAGTTTGTGGACGCATGCCAAATGTTTCTGAATTTTTGTGGAGAAGAGAATAAATTTTTCTACTTTACAGCAATATTATATATTTTATATGTATATGTATATTTTATTAAGGAAAAGCAGAAAGCTAACGAAAAATTAATAAAACGTAGAGTTTGGAAACTGTTGATTTACCGATATCTCCAATGTTCAATAGACAATTCAATTGATTATCTTAACGATATACTAGTTGGCAACAATTTGACAAAACTTTTTTATTTCACTTCGCTGAAGAAAAACATGTGAACAAATTTCAGTTGTCGTAGGACCTGGGTCTTAAAACGTTTTTATGTGTTATCACAAATGTTGTAACTCCTACTGCACAACACAATTAGTTAAAAAATATATTCACATAATTGAAACCCGCTTGTTTGCGGCTTAGTGATAAAAACTTATAAATTCACCGCTTCGGAGTTAAAGAATTCAGCCAGCAGGTCACTAAATCATAATTCTGAATATAATTTCGATGTTTTCCACAGTGGTTTAGAGACAGTTATAAATTCTCTTAAACGTTACTTAATTGTGGCGTAGTTGAACGTAATGATTTATTTATGAACAGAATCTTTACTGACAGTACACTGTTTATTTTGAGTTAGGTTCAAAACTTAACCAAATAATACTCAAACTATCACCGACCGATCTAGATTAATAAAATAAAATTTAACGGGTGGGCAAACAATAATACAAAAATATCCCAAACTTGTTGAACGATATGTGAAATCACTAGGATTATTTTTCATATACTTATTCATTTCTATTGTTAAATAAAACGTTGAATTCTTTTATCAGTAAAACATTACATAAAAGCGTGTAATACATTTTCAATCCGAATAAAATATGATTTATTTTCATTAAATTATTATTATTTGATATCAAGTAGAATTTTATTTTCAATGTCCATTTTCTTATCATTATTATTATTCTTAAGATTTAGTAACATTATTTTCGCATAACATCTCCAATCTTATGTTTTTCTTAAGCCAGGAAAATACATAAATAAATAATAATGGTAAAAGGTAAGGTGAGAAATATTTATCAGAAAACCAAAAGCAAACTCATAAATTTGCTTATTAAATTTTTTTGGTATCATTTGGTTCTTTTGTAAACAATTTAACGTAAAAAAAAAATAAAAAAGTAAATAAATATTTATCTGAATAATTCAGACCAAAATTTTCTTGGAAATATTTTCTTCTATTATGTTCATTGCTAGCTGTTATCGTAATTTTCTTAAATATTCTATAGCTTATTACATTAAACATAGCCTATTCTAAGAAAATCGGTTTTATCTAACAGATTTTTTGAATTTTTCAAAAAAAAAATTCTCTTATCTTATATCACAAAAACATATTAGCCCCAAAATTCAAACAAAACATTGAAACAATAAAGTCGGTCAAATTTTAAATTTAACCCTAAATCATTTTTCTAACTCATTTATCATAATAATTTTCTTGTTATTAATTTTTTTTGGTATAAACGGCTTGTTCGAAAAATTGTATTTGTGTTAAGAAAATAATACTATAAAGTGTCTACTACATAATTAACCGAATTAACAAAAATTGCTTATATGAATCTATTTGATTAATTGATATGTGTTTTTGTAGTTTATGTAAAGAACAGATTAAGTTCTTTCCACAAACAGGAATGCAAAATAAAATAAGTTTAGTTTAATGTTTCTTAAAACTATAACGAACAAAGGGTTAAGGATGTTCGGATTATGTGATACATGACAATTAAGTGATATAACAAAAGTGGTATACCTCTGTCTGAACAACAACATGTGATTTGTTTTATGCTGCAAAATGATATTTTTACAATTTACTTTGAAAGGATGTTGATTGGTTTTAACCTGGCAATTGTGAAGGGTTGTCGGGGTCACCAATATAATTTCTTTATATTTATCTTTATTTTTATTATTTTATTTAATTAAAATAAATTTATTTGTTTATGTAAAACTAAATTTTGGGTTCACAAAATGTTACGGTTGTTAGATTATTATTAATTAGAAGGAAAATCTGACGGTTTTAACTCAATTCGTGGCGGTTTTTTGACTAATGATACCGCACGCGAATTTTAATTTATCGTTGCCGTTTGTTTGTCGCTGATAGAGACCACAAAATGTTTGCCTAGTTGACATTTAACTTAAAATGCTTGATTTTCACTTTCTTAATTCTAAGTAAAACATATTCACAATTTGGTAGTGATTTAGGAGCAAAACTATCATATCTAGTTGGTTCGAAGCGTTCACATATTTTTGAAAGAGGAATTTGAGAGTTTTTATAATTTTTAACGTGAAATATTTTCAAATGAAAATTTTATAAATTTATAAACTCCTTCAGAAATTCACCTTCTTTATTTTTTTACTTTAGTAGGCATTCTTAAAAAAAAAATAATTTGTTTTTTCTAAGTTAGTTAGAAAATTTTATTTGTAATGCTGTCAATAACTTTTTTGCACGATCAGGCGATTTTGCATGTTTACTGATTGGTAAATAAACATACTAAGTATCGTTTACAAATCACAGGTCGGTAAGTAATTACTTACCAATCACGCAGGCGGTAATTTATTACTTACCGGTAAGGCAGACCCCACAGTGTGAATAAAAACGATTTTTATTTATATATGTAGGTTAATTTACAAGCTTTAATTTAAAATAATAATCTTTTAAAAATATTGCAATTAAAAGATTTAAAAACAATTTATTTTGAAAAAATATTCTATAAGATTATATTAGTTTTGCAAAAAAAACCTATAAAAATATGATGAAACGCAGAGCTTACTATTCCTTCGGAGTTCGGTCTGAAAGACCTAAGTACTACATTCATGATCCAAAAGTGAAAATCTTACCCCCACCTTTTTTGGCATTTCTCGACGTTTTAGGACCTACTGATTCTAAAAAAGCAAAAAAAATGTATGTCTGTCTGCCGGCCGGCCAAAAACAGCGGGTCAAAAACAGCAAATTTTCATATTTTTGGCTTAAAAAACGTTCATTTTAAGTGATTACGAGTCGGAACATTAAATTTGGAGAAATCTTGGTGGTAGGGATTGGAATGTGAGATCAAAAACTAGATTATTGCATTATAAGTTTGTCAAAAAAATGTTGTCAAGTATGTCAAAAGAAAGATTTTTATTTATTTTTTTTACGCAATTTTTTGGAAAAAAATTAAATTATTTATTTGTTTGAAACGAATTTTTATTATTATTATTGAGAATTATGGTATTATAAGTTTGTCAAAAAAATGTTGTCAAGTGTGTCAAAAGAAAGATTTTTATTTAGTTTTTTACCCAATTTTTTGGAAAAAAATAAAATTAATTATTTGTTTGAAATGAAATTTCATTATTATTATTAAGAATTATTGCATTTTAAGTTTGTCAAAAAACTGATGTCAAGTGTGTCAAAAGAAAGATTTTTATTTACTTTTTTACCCAATTTTTTGCAAAAACATAAAATTAATAATTTGTATGACATGAACTTTTATTATTATTATAGAGAATTAAGGCATTATAAGTTTGTCAAAATATAATGTCAAGTGTGTCAAAAAATGATTTCATTTATTTTTTTACCCAATTTTTTGTAAAAAAATGTAGCTGTTTTTATGATGTAAAGTAGTTGAAAAAAATTGGACATGGACATTTTTGAATTTGTTATGGTTTTTGAAATATTTTTGGAATTTTGAAAAAGTTTGTATATTTGATTTTGTAATAACTTTTGCAATATTTTTAGAATTTCGAAAAAAGTTTTAATTTTTAATTTTTTAAGAATTTTTGGAATATTTTTGGAATTTAGAAAAATTTAAAATTTTTATTTTTATTAAAAATTTTTGGAATTGGAAACCAATTTTTGATTATGTAATGATTTTTGCAATATTTTTAGAATTTTGGAAATGTTTGATTTTATTTAATTTTTACAATATTTTTGGAATTTTGAAAGAAATATGAATTTGTGATTTTGTAATATTTTCTCGAAACGCTAAATGGAGAGGTTTTTGAGTAGTTTGCTGAGTGTATGATCTTTTCACTAAATTATGTTAATTTATGATCTGTTATAATTTTCCGGCATCGTATTGATGTTTCGTGTTAGTTTTGTAATAAATTTCTAAACAGAGATAAAAAATACTTGTACTTTAACAAAGAGTTATGTTTGATATACATCGCTGCCCAAAACTAAAAACAATGTCCTCATAAAAGTTGAAGTTCCCCCGAAAACTATATCAAAATCCTTAACCCAGACCAAAGTCTTGATATCTCAGAGCTGTGAGATTTCAGCCTCTCCATATTTTTGAATTGAAATTTTAAGAAATTTTCTTTAAAACATTAAAACTGAAAAATGAATTTTATTATTTTAATAATTTGAATTGAATTTTTATTGATCGTGCAAAAAATATAATAAGCATTTTGGGCATTTAGAGGATTACCGATTTCAGATATATTAGAAATCTCGACTTCGTCTCGATCTCAAAACGTATATCCTCAATCGATAAAACACTCTTACTGCCCTTAATACTTAAATAACTATTAATAATGTTTGAGTTCAATAAAAAATGTTATTTAAATAAAATTGGAAAATTAGTTTTCTTATATTTTATTTTAAGAAAACGAAACACAAGTTTCAATATAGTTTTAATATAGTTTCGCAATTGTTCTACAACATATGCAGTTGTTGTTAAAGACGGAAGAGGATTTTCTACGAAAAACTTACCGTTTAGTTTGTTGGTTTGGCCATATTCAAACTTTGCTGGTGATGATTTTAAAACTTCTTTAACCGTGGCTCAAATACCAAATATTATGTTAAGTATTTCAGAGAATCATTGCACTGTATTCACTCTGACCTTAGGTGTTCGACCATGCTATTTGATCGAGGATGATAATCTGTGGCTCGTATACGATTTAAGCCAAGGAGTTTCATCATTCCTTTTAAAAGCTTGGACTCGAACTAAATTCTCTAATCGGTTGTAATTGTCAAAAGGACACTAAAAAGACAAAGGTAGCATTCTTATGAACGATTTTGATTGCAATGGTAGACGCATATCAGTCTTGAAATACGCTTCAGGCCAAAAAGTAAAACTATGCATATTTGTACATTATTTGTATAATATTTTGCCGAAAACTGTATAAAAACCCTTAACACAGATCGAAGTCTTGATATTTCAAAGCCTTGAGATTTCAATATTTTCATATTTTTACATTAAAATTGATTTGTTTCTTTTCTTACTAGGATAGTTTAGCATATCAACGAATATCGTGTTATGATAAAAGTAACTAAACGTACGAGTCGTATAACTAATTTTTTCTGCCCTTTTCTCCCAATTCGGGTAGTGACTGATCTTGATCATACTTGCAACGGTATAAATAATGCAATTATGGGCTTTATGATAAAACAAATTATGATAAAAATATGTACGAGATGAGTACATCTACACTTTGAAAATCAGTTTGGTGTGGCGGCGCTTGTTGTTTAACTATGCTGCCTATTATCCTTATTGCTATAGAAACATCGAGCTAGTAACTGCTGCTCTTGATGGACTGTTATTGTTGAAAGATTTCAAACGAGTACGGTTAAGAGGTTGGGAATGAGAAAACTTGCAAGATTGTTGTTCTATAGCATCAATTATTTGATGATCATGTCCGTTTTCTTCATAAACTCGTCTATATGAGATGTAGTAAGTTGGACAACAATCATCATTTTAATAATGACGAAAGTCTCCGTATCAACAATAAAATGATAATCTCCTAAGTTAAATTTTTACCAAACGCTAGGATTAACCGTAACACCTCTAACTGTCGGTTTTTACCATAATCTTATCTTGATAATAAAGTTTATTAATTTTTTTCGTTGAACTGAGCCGAGCAATCCATTAGAGCGCCTTTTAATGACACCCTTAAATTCTAATTGAATTTATTCTTTTAAAAGTTGTCAATCATTTTGCACAACATTGATGGTAGAGTCATAAGAGCTGAGAGGTAACATCCAGGTAAATATCCCACGTCATGCTCAATATCCCACGTTTTGCTCAATATTTTTTCTCATCGTGATGTTTTTTAATACAAATTAAATTATTATTGATGTTATTATCGATAAATGAAATTTTTACTCTAATTTACTTAAAACTGAAAATAAATTTGTAATTAGTATAAATTAAAATATAATACAAAAAACAAAACAGTCACAAAACGTACATAAAACAAATTAAAAATTTGGATGTTATCAAAATCCCCCAGTGGTGAACCTCAATATATTTCCTCATTTATTGGGGAAATATTATTTGTAGTAGAGTCTCTCAGCCATCTACTGATAAACATCTATTGAATAATAAATCAGACAAAAATGGTAGATATGGAGACATACTTATGAAAAATTGAGAGTGACCAATATATGAGAGATTTAAATTTAGGTCAACCATAGTAAGTATTCAAGCTTGATTGTTAGTTAGTCTAAAGAAGGTTTAAAACTAGGAATTCCACTTAAATAACACTAGTTTACAAATTTTGAACTTTTTTTGTCTCCCTGAATAAAACCCAACTTTTCTTATGGATTTGGACCTTCTGAACTCGAATATTATATTCATTTTTTTTGGCTAGCTCTTGTTTTTGAGATATTCACGAAAAAACCAATTTTTTCGGTGATCAAAAATGTTGTTTCGGTTTTTGGATCTCATATTTTACAAAACAAACAAATTATATATATTAATAAAACAAGTAAATATGCCAAAAAACATTTTGAGTTATATTTTGTAAAAATCCGTTAAGGATTCTGGAAGTTACAGTCGAAAAAAGTTGGAAAAATACGAAAATTTCACGTTTTTTTAAAATTTTTTTATTTTCAACACCATAAATTTTGAACAAATAAAGACACTAATTTTTTTAAATTTCTTGGAGCCTATAGTAGTTTCAGTTTTCTTTCTTTTAAGGTAAAATATACGAATATTGGTGCAGCTTGCACCAAGTTATTCAAGTTCTCCCAAAGAAAGTCAAAACTCAAAATTTGGAGAAAAAAATTTAACTATAAGAATAATTTAAACTCTGCAACATAATTGATTTATATATAAGTTGTTTTCGTATTAGATCTAGCTCCTCCTACTTCGGGATTATTTTAGGAGCTGGAAAATATCAGTTAGTTGATTATGAAATGTCTTTTTTTGACAAAAGTTGTGTTTTATTTGTATATGATTTTTCTCAAAATTGAGATTTTTTTTGTGAAATTTTTTGACATGATCTAGCTCCTTCCACCTCGGACTTATTTAAGGAGTTGGCAAATATATCAGTTAGTTGATTATGAAATGTCTTTTTTTTACAAAAGTTGTATTTTATTTTCATATGACTTTTTTCGAAATTGAGACTTTTGTGAAGTTTTTTAACATGATCTAGCTCCTCACACCTCGAACTTATCTTAGGAGTTGACAAATATCAGTTAGTTGATTATGAAATGTCTTTTTTGGACAAAAGATGTATTTTATTTTTATATGGTTTTTCTCGAGATTGAGATTTTTTTGTGAAGTTTTTTGACATGATCTAGCTCCTCCCACCTCGGATTTATTTTAGGAGTTGGAAAATATCAGTTAGTAATGAAGATAGGCAGTTCTTATAAATGGGGTGATTCTTTTAGCAGTATGTATTATGTTACTTCCACAAATAAAACAAAATGAATTTGGGCTAATTTTTACACTTGAAACTTCTTGACGACGCCATTTAAATAAACTTGACCTTACACTTTACTAACAATTTATGTTGCTTTGCTTATAGCTGCCTATCACTATTGATTTATTAATTTTTAAAAACAATACACTATTTAAAATTTATATTTGTAATATTTTTTCTTTTTTAATTAATATTTTCACTTGAATGTTTGGAATTAAATTTATCCTCAGAGAGATTATATTTGCAACTAATCATACGCCAAATATCTACTTAAAAAGAAATTAAACTAATGAAACAAAAGTTGGCAAAACCGATAAACTATTAAAAAGGAGAAGTAATTGCTTTCTTAAATTAAACTTAAAATGATCATAAACGTAAGGAGTAACACAAGGTGGGCGGTGATAGAAAAAAATTTACATTATCAAAAAACCAAAAACAGAAAAGAAAATATGAAGGGGCTGAAATCTCACAGCTCTGAGATATCAAGACTTCGGTCTGGGTTAAAGATTTTGATATAGTTTTCGGCAAAAAACTTTTATGAGGACATGGTTTTTAGTTTTGGGAAGCGATGTATATCAAACATAACTCTTTGTTAAAGTACAAGTATTTTTAATCTCAGTTTAAAAATTTACTACACAACTAACACGAAACACCAATACGTTGCCAGAAAATTATAATCAAAATTCCAAAAATATTGTAAAAATTAAATAAAGTCAAAATTTTTCAAAATTCTAAAAATATTCCAAAAATTAGAAAAAAGTCAAATATTTAAATTTTTTCTAAATTCCAACATTTCAAAAATTCTTAAAAATTCAAACTTTTTTCAAAATTCTAAAAATATTGCAAAAATATTACAAAATCAAAAATTAAAAGTTTTTTTCAAAATTCCCAAAATTATAATAATATCAAAAATTTTAAATTTTTCAAAATTTTAAAAATATTCCAAAAATTCTTACAAAATCAAAAATTAAAACTTTTGCCGATATTCTAAAAATATTGCAAAAATTATTACAAAATCAAGAATACAAACTTTTTCAAAATTCCAAAAATATTTCAAAAACTATAACAAATTCAAAAATTTCCATGTCCAATTTCATTTTCAATTACATTTACGCCATAAAAACAGCTACATTTTTTTCCAAAGAATTGGTTAAAAAAATAAATGAAATCATTTTTTGACACACTTGACATTATTTTTTGACAAACTTATAATGCCATAATTCTTTAGAATAATAATAAAATATCATGTCATACAAACTATTGATTTTATTATTTTCTAAAAAAATAGGGTAAAAAATAAATAAAAACCTTTCTTTTGACACACTTGACAACATTTTTTGACAAACTTATAATCCATAATTCTCTATAATAATAATAAAATTTCATTTCAAAGAAAAAATTTTATTTTTTCCAAAAAATTGGGTAAAAAACTAAATAAAAATCTTTTGACACACTTGACAACATTTTTTTGACAAACTTATAATGCCATAATTCTCAATAATAATAATAAAACTTCATTTCAAACAAACAATTAATTTTATTTTTTTTTCCAAAAAATAAATAAAAATCTTTCTTTTGACACACTTGACAACATTTTTATGACCTACTTAAAATGCCATAATTCTCAATAATAATAATAAAAGTTTATTTCAAACAAACAATTAATTTTATTTTTTTTTCCAAAAAATTAGGTAAAAAAATAAATAAAAATCTTTCTTTTGACACACTTGACAACATTTTTTTGACAAACTTAAAATGCCATAATTCTCAATAATAATAATAAAACTTCATTTCAAACAAACAATTAATTTTTTTTTTCCAAAAAATTAGGTAAAAAAATAAATAAAAATCTTTCTTTTGACACACTTGACAACATTTTTTTGACAAACTTATAATGCAATAATCTAGTTTTTGATCTCACATACCAATCCCGACCATCAAGATTTCTCCAAATTTAATGTTCCTACTCGTAATCACTTAAAATGAACGTTTTTTAAGCCAAAAATATGATAATTTGCTATTTTTGACACACATAATGATTTTTTTGACACACTTCCGGTACAGTTATCGAACACAGCGTCCTTTCAGACCTGTCCCTTGTGAATACCTATTTTTGGAAAAAAAAATTTTGAAATCCCTCCAGCGGTTTTCCCTGCACCGTAGGTAATGACGGCGGCCGGCCGGTAGTCAGACATACATTTTTTTTTTTTGCTTTTTTAGAATCAGGAGGTCCTAAAACGTCGAGAAATGTCAAAAAAAGTGTGGGTAAGAATTTCACTTTGAGCTCATGAATGTAATACTTAGGTCTTTCAGACCGAAGTAACAAACCTTACAGGTATTAATAGACATAAATAGGGGCTTAACTTTATGGTGCTTGAACTAACTTAGATAGTTCTGATGTTATGATGTTTTGCCTCTCCTCACAATTCATTATCTTTTCTTTATATTTTTCTATATACGTCTCATATCGATCCAATTCCCAACTTCGAAAACAAAAATGGAAATTATACTTTACTATTTTAAAATAATTCTTTACTGATGTTTGAGAACAACTGAACATTTAAAAATATGGAGGGGCTGAAATCTCAAGCTCTGAGATATCAAGACTTCGGTCTGGGTTAAGGATTTTGATATAGTTTTCGGCAAAAAACTTTTATGAGGACATGGTTTTTAGTTTTGGGCAGCGATGTACATCAAACATAACTCTTTGTTAAAGTACAAGTATTTTTTATCTCTGTTTAAAAATTTCTTACAAAACTAACACGAAACATCAATACGTTGCCGGAAAATTATAATCAAAATTCCAAAAATATTGTTAAATTAAATAAAATCAAACTTTTTCAAAATGCCAAAAATATTCCAAATATTAGAATAAAATCAAATATTTAAATATTTTCGAAATTCCAATAATATTTCAAAAATTCTTAATAATACAAACTTTTTCCAAAATTCTAAAAATATTGCAAAAATTATTACAAAATCATAAATTGAAAATTTTTTCAAAATTCCAAAAATTATAATAATATCAAAATTAAAAATTTTTCAAAATTCTAAAAATATTTCAAAAATTCTTACAAAATCAAAAATTAAAACTTTTGCCGAAATTCTAAAAATATTGTAAAAATTATTACAAAATCAAAAATACAAACTTTTTCAAAATTCCAAAAATATTTCAAAAACTATAACAAATTCAAAAATTTCTATGTCCAATCTCATTTTAAATTACATTTACGTCATAAAAACAGCTTCATTTTTTTTCCCAAAAAATTGGCTAAAAAAATAAATGAAATCATTTTTGACACACTTGACATTATTTTTTGACAAACTTATAATGCCATAATTCTAAATAATAATAATAATATATTATGTCATGCGAACTATTAATTTTATTTTTTTCTAAAAAAATTGGGTAAAAAATAAATAAAAACCTTTCTTTTGACACATTTGACAACATTTTTTGACAAACTTATAATGCCATAATTCTCAATAATAATAATAAAATTTCATTTCAAACAAACAATTTTATTTTTTTTGCAAAAAATTAGGTAAAATACTAAATAAAAATCTTTTGACACACTTGACAACATTTTTTTGACAAACTTATAATGCCATAATTCTCAATAATAATAATAAAACTTCATTTCAAACAAAGAAAATTAATTTTATTTTTTTCCATAAAATTAGGTAAAAAATAAACAAAAATCTTTCTTTTGACACACTTGACAACATTTTTTTGACAAACTTATAATGTAATAATCTAGTTTTTGATCTCACATACCAATCCCGACCATCAAGATTTCTCCAAATTTAATGTTCCTACTCGTAATCACTTAAAATGAACGTTTTTTAAGCCAAAAATATGAAAATTTGCTATTTTTGACACACATAATGATTTTTTTGACACACTTCCGGTACAGTTATCGAACACAGCGTCCTTTCGGACCCCTTGAGTATACCTATTTTTAGAAAAAAAAATTTTTGAAATCCCTCCAGCGGTTTTCCCTGCAGCGTAGGTAATGACGGCCGGCCGGCAGACAGACATACATTTTTTTTTTGCTTTTTTAGAATCAGGAGGTCCTAAAACGTCGAGAAATGTCAAAAAAAGTGGGGGTAAGAATTTCACTTTGAGCTCATGAATGTAATACTTAGGTCTTTCAGACCGAAGTAATAAAATAAAAATGAAAAAAGTATTACTATGCACGGACATAAAATTAAATCTCAATATCCAGTTATATTTTCACGTACTGTCAAATTTTTTTTTATAATCAACTCGCATACAACCGGCAAGTAACTGTCATCGTGTGAACAGTACAGGCGAGTACAGCTACTGTCCAATTTTTGTGAGGCGAGTGAACAGGCGAGATACTGTCTACTCGCACGCCAGTAACTCGCATCGTGTAAACCACGCTTAAATTGAAATTGTTTAGTGGGTTTGCAGATTCAATTTCAATTTCTTCGAGAAATGGACCACAGCCATAGTTTGTGTTCATATTGGATTGTATACAACTTCACATCATATGGTCAATTCACTTCACAATCATCACTATAAACCAATGTTTTGTTTATAATATATAAATATAAACCATAAAGGTTATATTAAGTCGAAGAAGTTACATTTTAAAAAGTGATCTATTAATGTAATCGTAATGTAATCGTAATAAAACAAGGAAAAAATTATGTCATTCAATAACAGAATGTAATATGTAATATATTTGCAATAATGAATGCAATAATGTAATATATTTTGGAGACGAACATTTACTGCATCGAAAACGAGATCACTTGTTGAGTGTGAATTAGCCAAAAATCCGAAGAGATTTGGATGCTTTTATTATGTAGAAGATTTATCATGTATAAGATTTTTCTATTAACACATTTAAAGTGTTATGTTTGCGGAGCAAGTGGATATAAGTTTGCGGATATAAGTGGAGCAAGTTTATTTAGGGCTAATTAAAGGTAATTAAAGGTAATTAAATTATTAACAAAAATACAATTTTTTAATTTTATTAGTTTTTATTCAAAAACAGAAATACATCAATTCCATAAATTATTGGTAACGATTTCACAAATCATTTTTTTTCTAAAATATGGAATATTTTCTGCTGTGAATGTTAATGGAGCGTTCCTACTTACATACTCTGCAAACGTAGAACAAAATATTCCACAATCATACGAATTTGTTTGTTTTGGTATATTTTTGAGGTTTTATTTTTGCCATTCTGTTTTATTTAATGTTATTTTATTTTTTTCGAAAGATTCATATTCTAAATAAGTTAATAATTTTTGCAATAATTCATTATTATTATTTTTAAATGAATCGTAGTACTGTATTTTTTTTTTTGTATATCTATAATAACCAGCGTCCAATGTTTTTTACTTTTAATGAAAGCTGGAATTATTATTTTTGTAAATGAAAATATATTGGTTTTTCTTGTCCATCGTCGGACACCATCGTACCCAGCTTTTTCTAGTTTTTCAATAAAAAATGTGTTGAAGCACATTATTTTCGGATAACCTGGATTACTGTTGCTTCTTTCGGTTATCATGGAAAAATAATAATTAATAATATTATCATTAACCCAATTTTTTTGGGTTAGACTTATAAGATCTATATTAGAAATTTGTATTTTTGATTTTTCCCTGACCCATTTTGTGGATTTTTCCACTTTATGGATTATTTCCATTTGGTCCATAGTAAGGTCCATTTCCGGAAAATCGTTGTATACGTTTTTTTTTAAATTCAAATCTTCTAATCTGAATCGAAGAATATTAGAAAATATTAGAAAATATTAGAAATTATTTTATTAACCGAAAAATTTTTTGGTTTGGAGTACGGTGAAATCTTCGTATAATAACGTGTATTTAAAACTTCAGCAAACTTCCTTTTTGATTTTATACAAATTTTTTAAAATCACCAATTCACCAAGTATTCAACAATAAAACAAATAAAATGTAATTTTAATTACAAAATGGTTTTGAACGGTTTGAAAACGGTTTTGTTGAAATAAATTCTTTTACTAGTTTCAGTATTATTAACCATCCTCAGAAAGAATTGTTTTTCTAATTTTGATACTCAGTAGCAAAAATTCTTTCTGAGGATGGTTAATAAAATGAAACTAAGTAGTCAAAGAATTTATTTCAAAAACGTTTTTTAAGTTTTTACTAAATAATTAATTAAAATTACAACATTTTGTTTTATTATTAAATACTTGATGAATTTTTTTGATTTGAAAATTTCAGTTGCCTTAAGTTAAATAAACGTTATTATATGGGTAAAAAAATGGATTTTAAAATAAATAATAAAAATATTAAAACTTACCTTATTAATTTTAATTGAAGCTTTTTTATTATCTGTTGAATCACATTTCTTTTAACTTTTAACTTTTTGAAAACATTTTTCACAAATTTCATTTTGAATATTTTTTTACTTTGAACTTCGAACTTTTAAACACAGTGGTTATTCGATATATGGAATTAAAATCGATCCCAATTATTGACGATCTTTTGTTTTACCGTTTTTTTTTTAATATTTATTTTTTCTCAATTTTTTGCCGAATGAGACTAATTAGCATGGGGTGGGGTATCAATTATACTATTTAGCATGGGGTAAAATTTCTACCTCGGGTTTGTTTTAAACATGGTGTAAGTCCTCGATAGTATTTTTTTAAGGGTTTGTGCACATGAATCTATTTTTACCCACCATATCCATTCTGGGATAGCTAAGATTTGCTCTTTTGGCTCGAGTTTGTATTATTTAGGTTTTTCAGACCGAACTAATTTTTCCGACCGAATTAACAAATTACAGAAAAAGAGTTTCGTTGATAATTTGTTATCATTTTATTTTAAAAATAATAATGTCTTAGGTAGATTTCATAGAAAAATCTACTTATCTACAATTGGCTATATCAGGGTATAGGTTAAGATGCTAGTGCCCAAAAACTTTATAAATCAAACTGTTGTAACTGCCGTTTGGAGCCAAATATTTAAAATAAAATTTTAAATAATAAATTTCGATCATTTTTTGAAAAACCATACATCTGCAATAAAAGGCTTAGTTATCTGCAATCAACGATGGGACTGCGCATTTTATGCCTACACCAAAAATAAACTAAAATTGATTGCAAATAAACAAAAATGGTTTAACTTATACTGCCACCACAGATCGAAGGTGGTTAACCTTTTTTGACAGTAAAGTAACTTATATTTTTACGTCGGCAGTAAAATAACATAAAATGAGATTATCATAAAATAAAATTATAAACGCAGAAAAAAAGTGTCTATAATACGAACCTAAAGTGACGTTTTGTGTTTCGTCTATAATTGTAAATAATTTGTTTCAACACAAAAAATAACACTTCAGCTCCTAACTAAATAATATTTGTCCTAAATTAAAAAGGAACTAAAATTAAATTTCTAATAGTTAGTTGATTTTAATTTAGTTAACAAAACGTTCCAAATTTGCATAGTTTTAGGTTTGCTTATAATTAATTTTAAAGTTTCTTGGATAATACTGTTTGTAATTATTTCTTTAAACTAATCTGATAAAAACCCAATTTCGCTAAAACAAAAAACTGTCTGATAATGATACCTACCTATTTCTAGCGGATATCCTACGCTTAGACTTATTTTGTTTTATTTCACTTTTTTCCTTCTTTGGGTTTCGACCTGCTTTGGTCATCATCAGAGATACAGCATTAGTATCTGACCCAATGGCCGTTTTTTTAATGAGGTCTGCTCCTCAACATGAACTATTTTTCCTCTTATTTGGAATTATATTTAAATTTTCATGTGTAATTGTCCTATCTAGTATGAATTGCAATCAGTTGACTTGTTTTGTTTGTATAAACAGATTACGTTTTGTAAATGGAATAAAGAATTAGTTTTGGTCTAATTTTTATAGTTCCATCAACAAACGTTGCTTTATTTATGTTGGGAACATCATCAATATGAATAAATTTCTCTTTGCTATAAAAATAACAAGTGAAATGACGATCTATTAAATGAATTAAATAGTTGAAATGATAGTTTTTTCCTTTTAATTGCAACGTTGTTGGTATATCTTGCAAACGCAATTCAGTAAATTCAGGTTGTATCGCAGGTAACACATTTTTTTGTTTTGATTTTTTATAGGTTTCATTTTGTATTACAACTGTTCCTGTTTTATATACATTTAACCAAATGAAATCTTGAAAACCATCTTCTCTATTTGCGAGCCTGTTACAAACGTTGCAAGTTTCGTATCTTTTTCCATATTCCTGTACAGTTGCTAAAATTAGCTGTTGAAAACATTCTAATTTTTCTGTTTCGATACGAAGAACTATTATTTTTATTCCTCTGTTTTGTATTATACTAGTGCAATTTTCGTCCAAACAAGATGATATAATTTCATATGAATTTAAATTTAATAAATCAAAAGCGATGTCTGTCACATCAGCTTCCATATCATATTCATTACTTGTTTCAATTTGGATGAACCTTCTTTCGAAAACATTTTTTTCAATCATAATTTTGCTTAAAAATTGGATCCATGATGTATGCCGTTGTTTTCTGTTCTTTCTTCTCCTTAAAATAAGTAAAATTCCATACAATCTATCAGCACTATTAATAGCAGCTTCTAAAAACTCACAGTTTGTTTCTAACAAAGTGAGCAGCCCATGTGCAAATGAATTGTATGGACAAAGATTAAACAGATTCCATTTTGATTTAGAATACAACGGATCCACCACTATATCTTGTAAACAATTATCCATATAAGCAGAGGATTCCAATGGGAGCATTATGGATAGCCGTTCATTTGGTTTCTGCTCCTTAATTGTTGTAACCTTTCGTTTCCTATTGTCGATAACATTTTCTAAAATGCTTTGCTCTCTAGTATCTTGCTCAATATTTGCTAAATATTTAGCCCTAGAGTTCACAATTGGCATATTAATATCCTCCTGCTCATTTTCTAATTTTATTTTCTTTATACTATTTATCTGACCATTCTCGAATTCCTTATTAAAATTCTCCTCTTTAATTGGTTCATTGTTATATTTCCGAGTTTGGTAGTATAAGGAAAAGTGGTCTGAAAAAAAAGATGCACGAGTCCCCCCAAATCCTTCCGTAGAATTTGAAAATACAATATCTATTTGAGTGTTAGCATCTGTTGTAGATGCTTCACTTGATAGTTGATTATTAAAATTTAAATTTAGCAAAATATTACTCAAACTATTTTGCTTTTTCATATTAAAATTAAAATCTCCTATGATTGTTGTAAAATATGTAGAAGGGGCTGCATTTATTTTTTTTCGTAATTCTTCTAGAAAGATTAAATTTGGTGTATGGGGGGATTTATATCCAGTTATGAAATAATGTCCGTCAATTATAAATGTTCTCAAGTCGATATGCCAATTATGTTCAGTTTCGTCATTTCTGCCTTCCACGATGCATAGTGGTGAGAGATTTTGTATATCACTTTTATCTCTTGACAGAATTACTAATCCTCTTGATTTTAACTTAATTATTTTGTTTTCAGGTAATGGTGCTAGTACCTTAAAATTATTTGGTATTTCAGACTCATCTACATTTATTACATTAGATTCAGCCATAATAATAATGTCTGATTTCCAATACCAAATATCATTCAAAACATCGTCCTTATGTTTTTGGAATGAATTTACATTATGATAAACTATTCTTTTTCCCAGTTTATTATCAAAATTGTAATAACTCAATTGTAATTTTTTTTCCATTTTCAAGAATTCCATTTGTTTTATAAATTTGTTTTCCTTTTCGTTTTTTGTTTTTTTGGGTGGTTCAAAATCGCCCAAAATATAGAGTCCCTCGATGTCACAACGTGATAGAGCAACATAATTTAGAGCAGCTGTTAACCCAGGCTGCTTTTTTCTAAAATCTAAACAGACTTGTTGCATAGTTGAGCCCTGTGATTTGTGAATTGTGATGGCTTCTGCTGGAACGACAGGAAACTGGTGACGATATGCAACGTGTATCTCTTTAAAAGCTCGCGTAGACGTTATTGTGGTTTTAGTTTTTTGAATTGGTACACAATTTAATTTGATACCATTTTGCTTCATAAATTCAAGAAACGGTGCTTTCTCTTCTTTACCGACATTTGAATTATGGAAAGCTAACCACAAAATGATGGGCTTTTTTGAATCTTTTAGGTCAAAAGTAATGTGCTGTAGGGTCCCTACAGCTCCATTTACTAGACCATCACGCGTATTTAAATTTGTCACAATCATGTACTTGATGCCGATTTTCACCTTGAGTTCAAATGGAACATAGGATTCGGCAATATCGTTCTCACGATATTTTTTTAACATCATATTTAGTTTTGGAGGTGGAAATTTTTTGTCTATAGTATCAATTGCTTCCACAATGTGTAGTATTCCAGTACTGTTGGAAATTCGTGTTTCATTATAATTTCGAACATCTTCGTTTTTATAAAATAATCGGATGGCGTTGTTAGGCACATTAGCGTGATTACATTTACGTGTTTGAATGAGTTTTATATCTTCCTTTGTCATTGTAGAAAATGCACAATGGATTAGAGCGTCGATGAATTTTTCATTCTTTTGACGCAAAACCTCTGTGAATTCAAACAACTTGAATTCTTGCCACAAGAACATTAAACAATATTCTTGTATTAAATCACTTTTTGGTTCTTCAAATATTGCTGGTGCCTTTACAGGAGGTAGTTGAAGAAAATCGCCAACCAAAACAACACATTTCCCACCAAATGGCTCATCACTACCAAAAATTTGCTGACACCTGCTGTTTATAAAATACAACATTGTGTTTGATACCATTGATACTTCATCAATCACAATAATCTCGATATGCCTCAATTTTGCACGTATTGTGTTTGCTGTATCTGGATTTAATAATGATTTTTGCCCCAAAATCATTCGTTTAGTTGGTAAACTAAATGCACTATGACATGTAGCCCCCCCTATAAGAAAAGCAGCTATCCCCGTTGGAGCTGTTAATAACACTTTTATTTCTCCTTTATCTCCACCTCGAATGTTATCAAAGTAATGGGTCATTGTTTGATATAAACAATTGATGAAGTAACTTTTTCCTGTTCCAGCAGATCCAAGCACAATTAATTTTTCATCTTTTACACCATTTTTAAAAGAATGTAAAATATGCATTATCAATTCCCGTTGTTTTTCATTTAATCTTTGATTTAGCTTTAGTAAATCAACGGGATCGATGCGAGGTGGGGCTGAAATTTGAAATTCTTGTTTTTCATATATTGTGTCTGTTGTGCTTTTGATGCCGAGTTGTTTAAAAATATCTATTTTTTCATCCTCTGGCAATTCATTTTTTTTAAACTCCTGAATTTCCTCTTGACCAAACTCAAACATTTCAATTTCTGCTTGATCTTTTATTTCTTGCAGCTCCTCATCAGACAATTTATTGTATTCTTCGAATTTTTGAATGACTGTTTTTAAATTTCTTTTGTAAATTTCTTTACAATCAGCATATACGAGCTCTTCTTCTTCATTTCGCCAGGGTAAGAAAAGCATAACTTGTTCTCTGTAATAATTTTCTGGATCCTTTTCCTTTTTAAAATTACAGTATCTAATAATGCGTGCTTTCTTTCTTTTTTCATACATTGGCTCATTCATATAAATGCTTTTGTGTTTATCTTGGTCTTCACCATCGCTATTATCGCTATCTTGTGGGGCGTAATCGTCTGGTTTATTCTTTGTATACGAACGTTTTTTTGTATACCATGCTGCAAAATCAGCTAAGCATAAATGTTCAAGTTGATTTGGTCGTTTACTGTATTGCTCTATATATTCCTCTCTAGCAATATTAGTACTATCGTCTTCCATATCAGCCAATTCTCTTTCGGATTTTTTAAGGACAATTCGTTTATTTGGCAAATTCGTGTTAATAAATTGCTCATCTAGGCTGAATGCAATCATCGGATGAGATAAACATTCATCCGCGGCTTGTTGTGCCGAAATTAAAGTAGAATTAATGAAGGCATTACTTAATGATCGTAATGTTTCCCTCATTGTTTTGTCGTTTTCCCTACATTGTTTTACAGCTTCTTTCATGGTGGTTACCATTCCAATATCACTTTTTAAACAATACTGGAATAGATACGTAATAGCTGCATACGGTTCATGTATGAATTGTACATCTGTGTTACCTTCCCATGCATCACGAATAATTTTATTATATGTATTCACTGATACTTCATTACTCATTCTTTTATAAAAAACAGTCGGCTTATCTATGGAGTATTTTAATGCCTCCATATATTGCGATTCTGTTATATTTAAGTTTCTAAGCATGGTTTCAAATGATTCAGTAATTCTAGTTTTACTGTAGTAAATCATTTGTGCTTTTATTTTTTTTAAAATTTCTTTTATGTCATCAGTTTGTTGTGTTTTTGGAATTGGTAATAGTATTTTTGTTTTTGGACAAACAAATTTGGGGAACATAAATCGACACTCAGATTTATTCTTGCCCTTGTAACAAGTTTGATTACATCTATGTTGATGATATTGAACCATATATGGATTTGTTTCATCAAACTCGCATGTTATATGTTTATCTATAAAATTTTCAATTTCCTCAAAATTTTTTGCTGTTTTAAAATCAGCAATAGGTGCATCCTTTAGATAAAGCATACCATGATCATGCAGTGAGCCTCTCATTTGATATTCCCTTCTTCTGAAGTAATCTGTAACATAATTATCTCCAAATGGTCCATTTTTATTTGTTACGTACGTTATGAATGCTGACGATCGGTTGTTAAAGTATTCTGCACACAAAACCGGATCGTTTCTAATCAGAAGAGCAGAATCCGCTTTTTGCATTTCCAATGCTTCCAAAACTGTAATTCTTTTTTCATGTCTTTCAGAACCTTGCTGGTTTCTTTGTTCATTCATTTTTAATTGTATGATCAGTTCTGGTGAAGCGGATTCAGAGGCTGTTATTGTGTAAAACAATGTAGGTAAGCCAAATTGTCGAATCATTGCCAACGCTCGTTTGCCTGCTTTTTCTGCATATGCAGGACTTGATCTGATATTTGACATGAACTGATATGCCTGATTATTTGAGCACAGGGAGCGAATATTATTTTCGCCTCGAACGTCTGCTGCCGTCATAAGCTGAGGTTTATAAACCTTTCTAAGAGCAGTTATGATAGCGCTGTTTAAATTGCTTTCATTTTTCAATGAAGCTTTAAACAAAACAGATTCGGGTGTACAATACCTACGGTCATGATGTTTAATTTGAAATTTTATTTTCTTCGTCATGGAAATTTTTGTTTCATCGTACACGTAAAAGTCTCCACCTGTTAATTGAGGAAATGCTAGTTCCTCATAATGCTCAAAATTTTTGGGAGATATAGGTTTTTTGCCCTGACCAGGAGCAATAATTTTTATTAAATTTCTTTCATTTAATAATTTTTGAAGATTTACATCTTTTCTAACCATTACCTCTTGGCAATTCATGTCATGTTCTGGATGTTCCTGGTTCTCGATGAATATATTTTCTATCCGTTCGAGATTCTTTATATCATCTTCATCCATATAAAAATCTTCCTCATCTATGGTTTCAATTTGATTACATTGAGTTTTGATGATGTTTTCAGCAACTTCCTCATTCGTAGCTGTGGTGATTAATAAAGGATTTAAACTTAGTTTTTCACCTTTTACTTCGTTATCTTGATCCATTTCTCGTAAGTCCGCCTTGTTTAATACAAAATTGATTGTTTCTTCACAGTTTTGTTCAATGCAATTTTTAAAGGCGTTTTCGTTTATTGTTATATTATTTTTTATATAGAGTGGTTTTTTTACAAGAATTTTTAAAGCGTTCATAATTTTGGATGGACTAACAGTTTCAAACATATAATCCGATTTGTGGTTCAAGTGTCTTTTCAACTTGATTTGTATCACTGAGAGATCATCGAATTCTCTTGGTAAAACTTGCGTCATTTCATTCACCTCGATAGGAATATTAACCACTGATCCTTTTAAACCAAGTTGTGGATTTATCATATAAAACATCAACTCACGTATGTTTAGGAAAACCAATATAGGCGATATCATTCGCACTTCTAGTGGATTTAATATTGTTATTGATTGATCTACATTTTTAAATGTTAATCCACAATTTGGATGGGTTAATGGTATTCTTCCTGTTTGAATATTGACGTTGCATGTTTTACAGATATAATCAGAGTTATATCCAACGAAAGTTTTTATAAACTCTGATTCGCTCTCAATTTGTTCAAATTTAGTCTTTTTATTGAACGCTTTAATTGTTTTAGCCATGTTTAATTGTTGTACAGATTTTTTAAAGAAAAGACCCATACAACAGCAACATATATATTTTGGCACTTGACGAATTTCTTTAATAAAAAGCAATTGCACTTTTGCTGCTTTTGCAACATTTGACTTTTTATCAAGCTCATCTTTAATAATCTTTTGGAAATGAAAAATGTGTTTTTCGCGAAAAGCACATATATCATTTATTCTTAGTGATCGCTTACGGAGACGTTCTGCCTCGTTTTCTTTTTTGCGAAGCGTTAGGTTTTTTCGCCTTTCTTGCTTTGCTTTACGATCAATAACCTTTTCGACCACTCTTTTTTTAATAGAAGATCTTTTCTTCCTTTGATATGTAACATTAGCAGCCATTTCGAGATGTCTGTATTGCTTTTCGTTTCGTTTAATTTTTTTTTTTAAACTTTTCTTTTGTCGATTTTTAACATCCGCCCTCTCTTCAACATGACGCTCTTGTCTTTGTTGATTCTCTTTTTCTCTATATTTTTCATCCGCCCTCTCTTCAACATGACGCTCTTGTCTTTGTTGATTCTCTTTTTCTCTTTTTTCTACGTCTGCCCTTTCTTCAACATGACGCTCTTTTCTTTGTTGATTCTCTTTTTCTCTTTTTTCTACGTCCGCCCTCTCTTCAACATGACGCTCCTTTCTTTGTTTATTCTCTTTTTCTCTTTTTTCTACGTCTGCCCTTTCTTCAACATGACGCTCTTTTCTTTGTTGATACTCTTTTTCTCTTTTTTCTACGTCCGCCCTCTCTTCAACATGACGCTCCTTTCTTTGTTTATTCTCTTTTTCTCTTTTTTCTACGTCCGCCCTCTCTTCAACATGACGTTCTTTTCTTTGTTGATTCTCGTTTTTTCTTTTTTTTTCGTCCGCCCTCTCCTCAACATGACGTTCTTGTCTAGTTTTATTCTCTTTTTCTCTTTGTTCTATGTCCTCCCTCTCTTTAACATGACGCTCTTTTCTTTGTTGATTTTCTCGCTTTTTCTTTTCTTCTTCCGCTCTCTCTTTTGCATGGCGGTCTCGTCTTTGTTGATTTTCGTTTTCACGCTTCTCAACATTTTCTCTTTGTTTTTTTTTGCGTTGCACATCGGCAAGTTTTTGACTATGCCGATAGGCCGCACTAACATTTTTCTTTAATCGTTTCTCCCTAGTAATCTTTTTCTGTGATTTTCTTTTTACTCTCATTGTAAATCCAATTCTTAAAATTTAAAAAAAAGTTTATTTGAAATACACACGATTACTCCATTTTGTTTATATTAATACACTTTAATTTAATGTTATTTTATTTCTAGCAAACAAAAAATGCGTTTTCCAATATTAAGTCAAAAAATGTAAGCAAAACAATAACAACCATCAACACACGGTTTTCAAATTATCCGTTAGACAACCAATATGGTTAATAAAATGGAAATGGAAAAACACTCTATAGACTGATCACCCATATAAAACTATCGATTGAATTAAAACTAATCGTCTTCGTGAAAATCAACCATTAAAAAAATTAGTGAATTTAAACTAATACAAGTAAGGGGGAAACTTATTGATAACTTACGTTCCAATATATAACATATTCGGCGAAAAAACAATAGAATCCAAGTAATTTTAAACAAAAACAACATATTTTTAAATTATTTATTAATATTTTATATTTTTTATTTTAAAAGTTCTAAACTGTAACAAGATATTTAAATAATAATAAAATAATAAACGCCTTATTCTTGTTAAATTGAGTTTTATTTCACTAAATACCTATTTCGAAAGCTATGCTTTCATCGAAAGTAGTATCTAAAAACGGTTTTTAGATACTACTATGGAACTACTAATGGAAGCATAGCTTTCGAAATATGTATTTAGTGAAATAAAACTCAATTTAACAGAATAAGGCGTTTATTATTATTATTAATATTTTATTTAGTTTTGTTAAAGTGAAGAATAATTGTTGGTTTATATTGCAAATTAATTTAGGGTGAAATAAATTTTTATTGTATTTATTTAACTATTATTACTTTTGGTTTACCAATTGAATTTATGTTATTCATATTGGTCGCTCAAAAGTATTTAGTTTTTATAACAAATTATTGAAATCAAATCTTTCTTGCGCTATTCTTTGGTAGGGGCTGGACCAAAGAAAATCTTGATTCCAACAATTCATTAATTTTAAATCTACTTCGTTCAAATTAAAATTCCACTTACCTTATTTTCTTTCTCTTAAAATTCACTTTTTCACTAATTTGTACTTAATAAATCACAAATCACAAATTATTCAACCACTAGTGTTAACAATTTATTGTCAATTAATTAATTATTGAAAAATTCTTCATTTATATAGTTTTTTTTTATCTGATTTTTCGAAATAAATTATCTAATACATACAGTAGAAAACTATTGTATTATTTCACTCTCTTTTTCTCCAATAATGATTAAATTAAAAAGAAAGAAAAACAACAATTTTGACGGTTATTTTACCGTTTTTGTCAATAAATGTAAATTTTTAGTGATTTTTTCTCTCCTTTTTTACTATATAAACGAAGTTAAGAATAATAAATAACAAAGTATTCTGACCGTTATATTTTTTCTCTTTTTATCCAATATACACGATATTATAAAGAAAAAAAATCAAAGTATTTTGACGGTTATTAAACCGTTATTTTAATTATTTTCTGCTGTTTTTTTAAATAAATTATCTAATACATACATATATTAGAAAACCTTTGTTTTATTTTCCTCTCTTTTTCTCCAATATAGACTTAATTAAGAAGAAAGAAAAACAAAGAATTTTGACGGTTATTTTACCGTTTTTGTAAAAAAAATTATCTAATACATGCATACGTTACAAAACTTTTGTTTTATTTTCCTCTCTTTTCCTCCAATATAGACTTAATTAAGAAGAAAGAAAAACAAACAATTTTGACGGTTATTTTACCGTTTTTGTTAACAAAATATTGCGACGCTGATGCATAGGCTAACTTCACCACAGCTCTGGAAACATAGTGTTCTGGATATATAGTCAGCTAATAGCCATCAAATTCTTTAATTAAAGGCTTACGAATGTTATGTATGGTGGACACCCAACCCTTTATCCAATGTACTCCAAAAGCTGGAAGAAATTTTCTCATGTTACTTGATAGATTTTCCCATGAAAATTGAACGGTAATTGTAGGCTACAGTAGGGATAATCACCTTAAAAAAACTTTAACCTGAAGTGACAAACCGGAAGTTGGTATGCAGAAATATTGGAAACAGTACTAAAACCTTATATTCAAAGTTTCCATAAGATCATAAGCCGGGATTAGAATTTTAGATTTAAACTTAGAGCTGTTCGGAGACCCCCGCCATTTTGTCCAAATTTGAAATGGATGCAGATCTTCCATTTTCAAGTGAACTTGGATCATTTGCCAAAGTTTCATCAAGATCCTATGCAGGAATGTCACACACCCAACCGCCCAAACACCAAATACCCAATTTTTACCATTCAAAATTGTAGCTTCAATGACATTATTCATCATCGTTTTCACCGAAGTTCAAAAAAGTATGAGCAATTTCAAATTTTTTACATATTTGGAATTACAATATGTGTCACAACAACACACAAAAACCTTTTAAGACCTAGGTTCTACAACATAATGCTTTTTAAGACGTTGATAGACGCCAATTTCTTTTTTTTTTTGTTTTTTATATTCTTCGTAAAGAATGGAAAACTTAATAATAAAAACACATAATAATGTACGACATAGGGCAATATTTTCATGATAGGATGGAGGAAATAAAAATAATACTTATACTTTTTTTCAAATTTGCAGGAACAAAGCTAAAATTAGGTTTCTAATTATCCTAGTGCTAGAAGCATATTATATACCAAGATCATATAACGCATTGTTTTCCTCAAGCCAGCATATATAATAGTTATATGGAAGCTCATTTGTTCGAGCAAGCAAAAAAGTTCATTCTGTAAAAAAATAGAAAATCATATATAGTCGTTTGGTACCAAAATTTTTCCGAAATTCCGAGATGAAGCACATTACAATAGGTAGATTTTTATATGAAATATACCTAAGAAAAAATAGAGCTTTATCGTAAAAGAATATTCCATAACAAAGTCTAAGGGTACTATCGTTGATTGAAAAAAGTACATCCGCCACTCGTCAGCACCCCTAAAATATCACTTATTCCCCTTAATATAAGTGATATCTTATTGCCATTGTCAGTGATATACAATATCTAACGTTGACTGATTTGCCAATAACAGGTACGTACGCGGCTTTGTCACACCCATAGAACCAACATTTTAAATTTTACATACGTTCCTACGGGCGGGAAGATATTATAAATTTATTGGTATTAATGCATTGTAACTGTTTGCAAAACACTATTGCAAACGTGTTGCCGGCTAAGGGCCACATTTTTATTAGTTTGTTTATCAAAACTTGTATTATTTCCAAAACTTGTAACTTGTTTTATTTTCCTCTCTTTTTCTCCAATATAAACTTAATTAAAAAGAAAGAAAAACAAACAATTTTGACGGTTATTTTACCGTTTTTGAAAAAATATTATCTAATACATGCATACGTTACAAAACTTTTGTTTTATTTTTCTCTCTTTTTGTCCAATATAGACTTAATTAAGAAGAAAGAAAAACAAAGAATTTTGACGGTTATTTTACCGTTTTTGTAAAAAAAATTATCTAATACATGAATACGTTACAAAACTTTTGTTTTATTTTCCTCTCTTTTTCTCCAATATAGACTTAATTAAGAAGAAAGAAAAACAAACAATTTTGACGGTTATTTTACCGTTTTTGTAAAAAAATTATCTAATACATACATATTTTCTATCAGTTTTTGTAAATACATTTTCTAATACATACATACATTAGATAACTTTTATTCTATTTTGCTCTCTTTTTCTTCACTACAGATTAAATTAAGAAGAAAGAAAAACGAAGAACAAAGTTTTATTGTTATTTATTTTCTCCTGTTCTCCAATTTTTCTTATACCATTTAATTAATGTGTCTTCGATAAATTTATCCCTATATGTCTATTCACCATATTTTAAGTGGGTAATAAATCAACATGAGATAATGATTAAATTTTGATGCATGATCCAGATTATCTGGACAATGGTTGATTTGAATTTATTTCAAAATTGAACAAAATGACGGGGGTCTTCCGAGCGATTTTAAGTATAAATTTCTTTCAAAATTCAAAAAATATTTTAAAAATTAAATAAAATCAAAAATTCCAAATTTTTTCAAAGTTCTAAAAACATTAAAAAAATTATTACAAAATCAAAGATTAAATTATTACCAAATCAAAGATTAAAAACTTTTTCAAAATTCTAAAAATATTGCAAAAATTATAACAAATTCAAAAATTGTAACTTTTTCAAAATTCCAAAAATATTCCAAATATTAGAATAAAATCAAATATTTAAACTTTTTTTAAATTCTAATAATATTCTAAAAATTCCTTAAAAAATCAAACCATTTGCAAAATTCTAAACAAAAACTTTTATGAGGACATGGTTTTTAGTTTTGGGCAGCGATGTATATCAAACATAACTTTTTGTTAAAGTACATGAATTTTTTATCTCTTTTTGTTAGATATGTATTACAAAACCAACACGAAACATCTATACGTTGTTGCAAAATTATAACAGATCATAAATTAACATAATTTAGTGAAAAGATTATACAATCAGAAAACTACTCAAAAACCTTTCCATGTAGCGTTTCGAAAAAATATTTCAAAATCACCAATTCATATTCCTTTCAAAATTCCAAAAATATTGTAAAATAAAAAATTCAAACTTTTTCAAACAAAATTCTAAAAATGTTTCAAAAATTATTACAAAATCACAGATTAAAACTTTTTCCAAAATTATATAAATTATAATAAAATCAAAAATTTAAAATTTTTCAAAATTCCAAAAATTCTTACAAAATCAAAAATGGAAACTTTTTTCAAAATTTTAAAAATATGTATATATAAAATTCAAAAATTCTATATTTTTTCAAAAGTCTAAAAATATTCCAAAAATTATTACAAAATCAAATATTGAAACTTTTTTCAAAATTCCAAAAATTATAATAAAATCAAAAATTTAAAATTTTTCAAAATTCCAAAAATTCTTACAAAATCAAAAATTGAAATTTTTTCAAAATTCAAATTACATTTACGTCATAAAAACAGCTACATTTTTTTCCCAAAAAATTGGCTAAAAAAATAAATGAAATCATTTTTTGACACACTTGACATTATTTTTTGACAAACTTATAATGCCATAATTCTCTATAATAATAATAAAAAATATCATGTCATACGAACTATTAATTTTATGTTTTTCTAAAAAAAAATGGGTAAAAAATAAATAAAAACCTTTCTTTTGACACACTTGACAACATTTTTTGACAAACTTATAATGCCATAATTCTCAATAATAAAAAATAAATTTCATTTCAAAGAAACAATTTTATTTTTTCCAAAAAATTGGGTAAAAAACTAATTAAAAACCAGACCGAAGTAACTTTTGACACACTTGACAACATTTTTTTGACAAACTTATAATGCCATAATTCTCAATAATAATAATAAAAAAAATAAAATTCATTTCAAACAAACAATTAAATTCATTTTTTTTCCAAAAAATTAGGTAAAAAAATAAATAAAAATCTGTCTTTTGACACACTTGACAACATTTTTTTGACAAACTTATAATGCAATAATCTAGATTTTGGTCTCACATACCAATCCCGGTCATCAAGATTTCTCCAAATTCAATGTTCCTACTCGTAATCACTTAAAATGAACGTTTTTTAAGCAAAAAATATGCAAATTTCCTTGTTTTGACACCTTTTCGATTTTTTTGACACACTTCCGGTACAGCTATCGAACACATCGTCCTTTCGGCTCTTTCTATTAAGTAAACCTATTTTTAGAAAAAAAAATTTTTTAAATCCGTCCAGCGGTTTTCTAGATTTCGTCGGTTGTGACGGCCGGCCGGCCGACAGACAGACATACATTTTTTTTTTTTTCGCTTTTTTAGAATCAGGAGGTCCTAAAACGTGGAGAAATGTCAAAAAAAGTGGGGGTAAGAATTTCAATTTTGGCTCATGAATGTAATACTTAGGTCTTCCAGACCGAAGTAATTATTGTTTATGGCACAATAAATTAAGTAAAAAACTATTTTTTCCAAATTTTGAGTTTTGACTTTTTTTGGAAAAACTTGAATAACCTGCAAACTGCACCAATATTCGTATATTTTACCTTAAAAGAAAGAAAATTAAAACTACTATAGGCTCCAAGAAATTAAAAAAAATTAGTGTCTTTATTTGTTCAAAATTTATGGTGTTGAAAATGGAAAAATTTAAAAAAAACGTGAATTTTTCGTATTTTTTCAACTTTTTTCGACTGTAACTTCCAGAATCCTTAACGGATTTTTACAAAATATAACTCAAAATATTTGTTGGCATATTTACTATGCACTTGTTTTATTAATATATTTAATTTGTTTGTTTTGTAAAATATGAGACCCAAAAACCGAAACAACATTTTTGATCACCAAAAAATTTGGTTTTTCGTGAATATTTCAAAAACAGGAGCTAACCAAAAAAAATGAATATGATATTCGTGTTTAGGAGGTCCAAATCTATAAGAAAAGTTGAGTTTTATTTCGGGAGATTTTTCTTGTAAACTAGTGTAAATAATTATTTTTACCACGTAAACAAAATTTGTAATCAATGTAATCAAATCTTGAACCAATTTCAAGAAGAAATTTATGATTGTTTTTTCTTTGTAAATAAAAAGGTTTGAAATTTTATAATTTAACACCATGAGAAATCAAATACAGCGATTGAATAAAATTCAATTGTGCTATATTCAAGAAAAAATATTATATATGGTGTTTATAAATATCATACAATAATTTTTTTGTTGCGACCGTGCTATAGATTTGGAATTCTGAACAGTGGACATTATCGTCCAATTAACAACTAGGTGTAAAAAACCCGAATTTTGAAGTTATGGAAACATCATTGTCGTTAACATTATTATTTTTTCTACATTTTATATTTTGATGTTTTTTCGTTTATATTTGTTCTTTATGCTACATTTTTTTCGCAACGCTAAAAAAATCTGACCATAAATCAACAAATCTCAAGAAATCGCAATTTCCCACATCAAACGAAAATATATCTGCGTATTATGGTGGCATTCTTAGACGGATTATTTAATGAATCTCAAAGATCAGCATTGTGTATGTTGGAGATTTTATTTTCAGTTTTTATGTCATTTTTAGGGTTCCGTACTTTGAAGAAGTAAAAACGGTACCGTATCGGTGAGACAATTTGAATTTCCACATAATCAATTTACTCACAAACTATAAGTGCTATCAACTTGAAATTTTCTTCAGTTTTAAATATGTTTTCCCACACCTGATGATAACAAAAAATTTGAAATTTTTGTTTTTTATCTATATTTTATGGACATAGATAAGGAGATAGTAAAACAAAAGTTTTTTTAAGAAAACGAGTTTGGTTTAGAAAAATCGAAAAAAATGGAACTATTTCAAAAAAAAAATTCATTGAATTTTCGACTGCTTAGTTTTTGAGTTATTACCAAAAACGAGTGGTTTATTTTTGTCCCCCCTTAACTTCAAACATTACAAAAGAAAAAATTTAAAAAAATTCATGGACATAGGGATTTTTTTGGTTGTTATAATTTCAATTGTTCATTGTTTAAAGTAGAATTTTAAAAAAAAAATAATTATTACTCCTGTCATGTGGGGTGTCATATGAAAGGTGATTTTTTTTGTAGTGCAAAACAGTATTTTTTGTAATCTTTTAAAGCACAGTTTTCGACTCATTTTCAAAAATGTTAAATTTTGTTTTGTCCCCTTACCTTACAAAATAAAAAATTTAAAAAAATTCACGGGTGTAGGGATTTCGCTAAATCAAAACAAAAATTTTTTTTTGGTTGTTATGATTTCAAACGTTCATTTTTAGGAGGGGGTTTAAAGTAGAAATTTTGAAAAAAAAATTATTTTTGATCATGGCATTTCGGGTGTCATATGCAAGGTGGTTTTTTTTTGTAGTGCAAAACAAAGTTTTTTGTAATTTTTTATAGCACAGCTTTAGATTTATTTTCGAAAACGTAAAAAAATTGTTTTTCCCCTCCCCCTTATTTACGAACATTACAAAAGAAAAAAATTAAAACAAATTCATAGGTGTAGGGGTTTTGCTAAATCGAAACCAATTTTTTTATTGGTAGTTATAATTTCAAATGTTCATCCCTCCATTAAAGCAGAAATTTTGAAAAAAATTATTTTTGATTATGCCCCCATGACATGATCAAAAATAATTTTTTTTCAAAATTTCTCATATGAAAGGTGATTTTGTTTGTAGTGCAAAAAAGTTTCTTTTATAATTTTTGAATGCACAGTTTTCGACTTATTTTCAAAAATGTGAAACATTTTTGTCCCCTCCTCCTTATCCACGAACAATACAGAAGAAAAAATTTAAAAACATTCACAGGTGCAGGGATTTTGCTAAATCGCAACAAAAATAGCAAAATAGTTTTTTTGTAATTTTCGAAAGCACAGCTTTCGGATTATTTTCAAAAATGTAAATTTTTTTTGTCCTTCTCTCCCTTATCTACGAACAATACAAAAGAAATAAATTCATGGGTATAGGGATTTTGATAAATCAAAACCAAAATTTTGTTTTGGTTATTATAATTTAAACTTAGAATAGAAAATAGCTAGTGCATATTTGCGGTTCGTTAATAAAAGAATAATTAAACACTAAGTGCCTATAAGAAAACTAAACTTAAACATCGCCATCGCCATCATTCGTATTGCTCATATTCTTTTTCTAGCCCTCTAACAGAACTGCCATGAAGAAAATTCTTAATAGAAATTTGTGGTATAGAATTTGTAAAGTTTTTCCATGCATCTTGATCAGAAAAAAGTTTTCCAAAAAAAAAACCTAGCCTAATTTTGTCATCAGCGTCTAATGTTTAACAGCACGAATGCCATTTACAAATTAAATCCTTAATCTCCTAACTGTTTCTATATTAAAACCAAAAACATAATCATATGGAAATTTTCACTTTAACATAACAATTAATTATTGTGATTTTTTTTTCTGTGTTGATCTACACTCAGATATTATAAAACATAAAAGTATAATTATATAAAACACATTTCAATCGAATAAAGCAAACATGAAAAAGCATACAAAAGAGAACATAAAAGCTCACTTCATTGATTTTTATGTTATTTTGTTCATTTAACTTTTCGTTTGTTTTCATCTGTGTTATTCATATTATTATAAAAAAAGGAAAAAATACTAAATAAATAAAACAGGATCATTTTCTCACATTTTCCACACAGCTTTCGTATCCTGATTAATATTTCAAAAATAAAAAATTTGTCTTTTAATATAAAAATTGTTTTTCATTAGAATTGTGTCGTTTTCTTCATCCTACTTTAAGCACAAAAATAAATTGCTTAGAGGCACAAACAAATATGTATTCTCTTATTATTTTTTTTAATTTCATTCATCTGTTTGCTAATCATAAAGTATACAAACATTTTTACACAGGCACACACATACACATAAGAAAGCAAATATGTACAACTTAATTGGAAATGACAGGCAGAATAAAAAATTAATTAATAAAAAAATTAAACTTAACATAAATGAAAATTTTTAGAATAGAGAAAATGTGTATAAACGGGAATTGAAACATATTTGCAGGTGGTTGTTCCGTAGAGTGCTCGTTTTTCCTTCCTATATATAATTTTTTTTTTTTAATTTATTAATTTTATGATGAATTATGTTTGAATTTTTAGAAAATTTAAGTTCTTCTTTGTAACATTCTTCTTCTTTTCTTGTTTGTTATCTTATGGAAGTAAGTTGATTAGAATTCATCTTCATCAGGATATAGGATGATGATATTCGTAGAGTTAAAAAATTAAATTAAAAAACTTTGTTTTATTATACATTTTTGGAATTTTATTCGTTTTTTAAATGGCAGTTGAAACTTTATTATTAATTACTGATATGTGATGAGATGTATAGAGCAGATGCGGTAAGAATGATGTAGTGTACAAATTATGTTAATACAATTTGAAATTGTAAGGATAATTAAAATAAAATTTTTATAGTGATATAACAAATGTGTGGTAACTGTTAAATTTGTTCTGTTAATTACATATATTTGATATCCTTAGGGATTTTGAGTTCATTCATTCTTCAATAATATATCATCATCCGTCCCCATACACTCCGACTATACTAAGTCCTTTAATCTCCAATGCGATGGAGTAGATTGTGAATAGCTTCAATGATATGGATGGTATGGAGTATCCCATAGCGTAAATGTCCAAAAAACTTAATCCCACTAGTGAAAAAGAATGGTTAGCAGTCGTACTGGGGGTAAAGAAGTTTAGAACGTATGTTGAGGGTGAGGCAGCGAATGTCGAGGGAGACAGATCATGCTTCGTTGAAATAGTTTATGCAACAGAAAGATCTTTCTGGTCGACTGGCTCGTTGAAGTTTGAAATTGTAGATGACGTTTTTGATATTGAGTACCGTAAGGGTAAACTTAATACTGTCCCCGACACTCTATCGAGACGTGACTCTATTGATGATATTCTAGAAGTAGGTTTAGTGCCTGATATTGATCTTTTGTATCCTTTCTTCAACACTTCACGATATTTGCTATTGGTAAACCTAATAATCGAAGCTGATGGTGCATTGCCTGCCCTGAAATTAATATCAAATATGCCACTATGTGCTCCAATCGCTTGTTATAACTGTACCAGGGATATAGTTATTCCAGGATGTATTATATAAATCGAAGAGAAAAAAACCAATATGGCCCTTGCTCAAAAACACTCTCTACAAAAAAAAAATTAACCTAAAAGACCACGATGGTCACAAAACACTTCAAAAAGAAAATAAAGAATTATAAGAAAAATAATAAAAAAAAAATTAGCTTATTGTAGTTGATTGTTGTGCTGATGTTGGATGTTGGTGACGACTTTCGTCTTTGTATGTCGTCAAAAAAATTATTGTCTCCGATCAGCTCCCTCAATCTTGCAATTCGAATTCATGAAATTTTTATCTTCCTTGATCTCTTTGCAAACATAAATTTCAAACAGCAGACAAAAATCGCAATAACAGTAACGTTGAAACGATGATTTCTTGTTGGTGAATTTGAAAATCAACTCTACATCGATAAACCTCTTCGTCATATAACTGAACGTTTGCTATATTCAATGCAGCTGGACGAGAAACGGTAACAAAAAAAACTATCAAAACTGGATATTGGTTTTCCAGCATTCACTTTAGACCAGGAGATCATATAAACCCGATCTTCTCTAACTTCTGGTTCTATATAAAAAGGCAATGATGTCGGTTTTTGCGAGAACCGCTGTAACGGCGACTGTTGAAAGTCTTACCAAAGCCCAAAATTGCTAATTCGAGGGTGAGCTAAAATTTACTTGTACTCCCTGATTATGTTAATAATGATGTCAATGAAAAAATGTTATGTTAATGAAAAATGTAATGTGATGCTACAGATGGGACATGGAAAAGTGTTTCCCGCTCCGGAGTTAGTCTTTCCTGTTAGATATAATTCAAGCTCTAACTCCTTTGCTAACACTTTTACACAGAACTCAAATTGTTTTTACTTCTGTATTTGATTGTAGATCTTTCCAAACGCTACATGTTGACGCATAACAGGCTTCTCCATTGAAAATTGAACGGATTGGCAAGAAGTTATATACAGACGTTTTTGGTCTTTATCTCGTTCAAAGCTGGGCAACATTGCTATTCTTATGGTACTTGATCATGTGACCAAGCATCTCTTTTTGATTCCTTTGCGCAGGTAAATGGCTGAACCTATTTGTTAATTATTGGCTACCTATGTACTTCATGTCTTTGGTTGCCAAGAAGTTGTTTCCGATAACGGAACACAATTTGAATGTAGACTGTTTGAAAATTTTCTGGTAAAGCATGAAGTGAGAGATAACGTACTAGTTTTGTATCCATTGCAAGCTATATGGCTTCCGAATGGGTGAATCAGAGTTTCCATTCGGAAATTAGGGCCTATTAAAAGGACTTGTACTTTGCGATGTTTCTTACATCCGACCATCCATTGTTCACCCTATTATGCGATGTTTGGATTGCCAATGATAACACAAGACTCGTCATGTGAATTTTTGAAACGATTAAAAAGTCTTCATGAACCGAGCGAGACCATGTCTTGTCCTGACTACTTGAACAAAATCCAAAGTCAAATTTCAAATCTGACAGTTGAAGCATTTGTTCGAAGTGCTCAACGCTATAACTTACGTGATAGAGTTTCATTCCCAAGTAGCAAAAATAGTGATTGTCAGTACTTAAAGAAGGATTTAAGAAGACTTAAATAAAGCAACGCGCCTTCTTAAAGAAGGATTTAAGTATGAATTAAGTCCAAAAAGGCCCATGTGGGCGGTCCGATAGAACGAATTAAGAAGCGTATTTCTATCCTATTTGCTTCTTAAATAGGTATGTTATATTTCAACTCCTTCTTAACTCTGGCTTAACTCTTTCTTAAATCGGTATGTCATTTTTTTGTTATATACTATCAAAGTCAAAGAGTGACGCAGAATTTTCTATCTCTCTTTATCTTTATTGAATTGATTTAAATTAAAGTACATAATAGACAATGTTGAAATGAAACAAAAAAATATGACATGTTATGTATGTTGTTTTTAAATTTAATGAAAGAATTGATAATAAAGAAAAATTATACGTAAGGTTTAAAATCAGTTTTAAGAAAATATTGAACCGATATTTGCAAACCAAACGAGTTTTATGGTGAAATTGGAACTTCTAGCTCCTTTAAAAGTCACGCGCCTCCATAATTTCTCTAATTGATTAAAATTGTTGAAAATATGCCAAAATCCAATGCGCCCTAAATTATATTTTAAATTATTTGTAGATCAAACCCCGACATATTCGTGCTTACATCGTTGTTAGCTATCTAAATATAAGTAAAAATAAAAAAATTGTGCAATATTTAATGTTTATATTTTAACGGAAATTTTTTCAAATTAATTTTTAAAAATTGCTGTGTGAAAATATGGCGGAATTTTGTTTTTGGTCAAGTAGAAGGAAAATTCTCAAATTAAGTTCAAATATCTTCTTAATTTAGTATGACACAATACCAAAAAAGTTGATATTCCTTCTTAATTCGGGAGAAAAACCAAGAACGAATATATACTATTTTGGGTATGATTAGTTTTGAATATGTACACTGGAAAAAAAAGGTGGTGTAATATAAAATAAGTTAGTTTAATCAAATTAATTTTGTAGCATGATCTAAAATTAAGAACAACATAAAAATCCCAGTGGCAGGTATATCCGCTAGAAATAGGTAGATTTCGGGGTCAGACGGTTTTGTGTCCAAATAAAATTAAATAAGTCAGATTAGTTTAAATAAAAAATATAAGTAGAAACAGAATAATTCAAAAAAATTATCGAACCAAATTAAATACATTATCCGAACTAACGCCATCAATACAATTTCGGAACAGTTTTATTTAAGTTGGTTTAAACTACTTTTAATAACATAATAAATCCACCAAAGATCAAATGAACTACGTCACAACTACAATTATACCATCACACATAATTTATAATCAAACATTATCAAACAATTTTATTTCAAAATCATCTTTTGTTGTTGTGTTTTTTTGTTATTTAATCTTTTTTCAAATGGTTACTTAGTAAAAAAAATAAAAACAAAAGAGATTTTGATAATTTTTCTATGGTATTAAATGGGTTGATATTTTTCTTGTAAGGGTTGCATTATAATGCTGATAAAAATGGAACCTTTTGGGTTAGAAAGCTGAAATTTTTTGAGGCTATAGTTGAAAAGTATGTTTAAAAGCTAAGATGAATTTAAATAACATAAACTAAAACATGATGAAAGCATTGCCTTTTGCGTTTGTTTTTATTTCAACAGCCGTAGGGTCTCAACCGTTAGACTTAAACTATTATTTTTGAAAATTTTGGAAAGATTTATATTTTAAGTACGTGAAAAAAAGTTTTCAAATATGAGCTTGGCCATTTCAGCTAGATCAAGGGCAGCAAAGTTTAGTAAATTTTTAAAACAGCTGATTTTTGAGGAACCTGAAACGCCAAAGTGGTCATCTGGATAAAAATGATAAAAAAAGGTTCAAATATTTAATATTTTTAAATTTTATTAAAATATTATTATTCAAACGGAAGTTATAGCGCCCTAGATTATTCGACTTTTTAGGCTCTAGCCGCTTAACCGGTACCCGGATATGGCCAGTTCACGAACTTGTCCAAGATATTATTTGCCGAAACATACACAGAAAATTATTTTGGTGTAGGTCGAAAAATGCGACCGTGAGAGTGCCGCTAAATTCCGTTATACCTCATATCGTTATATATATATATATATATATATATATATATATATATATATATATATATATATATATATATATATATATATATATATATATATATATATATATATATATATATATATATATATATATATATATATATATATATATATATATATATATATAATTTTTTTTTTTTTTGTTTTTCCATCTCCGCTTATCACAAATAGTCGTTTGGCATCAAAATTTTTCCGAAATTCCGAGATGAAGCCCATTGCAATAGGTAGATTTTTATATGAAATCTACCTAAAAGCATTTGTCTAACGGTAAAACGGTTTGTCAATCGTATTAAATTGTTTATGATGCTACAAAATTGATTTGGTTTAACTAATATTGTAGAATTTACCAACATATTTTTTCAGTGTACCTCACTACAAACTTATGGTATGTGACATACCAATATTCGACGTATTAAAGAAGGCACATCATACTGATTCAATACTTCTAATATACATACCAAATTAAGAAGCCTTTAAGAATTCTTTACGCGTGCTCATACATTCCGAATTAAGATGTTCATATGCATACTAAATTAAGAAGTCTTTAAGAATACTTTAAGTGAGATCTTACATACCGATTTAAAACCAAGATGAGAGTACCATTTTAAGAACGATTTAAGAAGCATTAAAGAAATAAAAATTTAACATACCAAAAAACGAATGAATTAAGTTGGAATTAAGAAATGACATCCCAAAGCAACACCAATTTTGCTACTTGGGGTTTAAACCTGATGACATTCTATTCCGACGGAGCTTTGTATTGAGCAATGCGGGTAATCAAATATCGGCTAAAAGTGCACAAAAGTTTGGTGCCATAGTCTTGAGTGGGTGAGTAGCGCACCCTACGAACTGGAAGATCTGGTATCCAAACGAAGAGTTGTGTATCATTCAAAGGATATACAGGTTTGATGGTTTCTTCAAAATTACATGTTAAAGACCCTTTTTATCTTTGCGATTACTCTGGTTTCGTTTTCTTCATCCTGCAGAGTATATGACCAGTGTTAAGCCCGTCAGGTCAAAGGTACGTGTCCTCTAGTGCAGTACATATTTTGATTTTGTTGCGCACTTAATAATGTTGTTGAAGGTTGTGGGTTTGAGCCTTGGATAAATAGAAGCAGAATTCTACTACTGGTTTAGACTGTTGGTTTGGGTTGTCCGGCTAAACTTTTCGTTTACGTAGGGTACTGGAGCATGAGACTATGGTTTTTCTTTGAAATTATTTTTCTCATGTCAATGGCGGTAATGGGGTCGATGAGCAAGGACCGTTTGTCTTAGTCGGTTTCAGGATGAATGGCAAGAGCGGCGAAAGAAATCCCATTGAGGAGACATTTCTTTGCTTATCAACCTTCTATGACCGTGTGGCCATGAAGTTTTTCGTGTAACGAAGCTGTCCTCACCAGTGAGAAAATAAGATTTCTCTGTCTTACCAAAATTTCATATTCATTAATAAATTTCTTTTTGTTTGAATTAATTATTTGAGAATCCATGAATTTTGAAACAACCCTCTTTATATATATGCATCGACGCGTTCAGAACAATCTGTCGGTCTTAAAGAATGCACGGACGTGCATAATCCACCTGATCGACATTTGCCGATACATATTTTTTCAACGTGTTTATGTTAGGTTCCAAGTTCCTCCAGTTCCATTTCCCAATCTTAAAGTATCCAAAAAACCTTATTTCCAAATCCACACATCCAAACTCGTCAAAAGGCAACACAAGCATTTTGATATCATAACAATTATTTTAAACAAAATAATTGATTTGTTTCATAACATTTTTGCAAATAATAATTTTTAATTATGTTTGCAGAAAATATGTTTTAAACCAGTTTGTTGACTTTAAAATGAGTGTTATGAAAAAACGATTACTGAATGTAGGTCAGAGCATTTATAAATGTAAATAATATGTAAATTATTATGTCACGTCTTTTTTGTTTTATTTCCCCCTAATTATTATAAATTAAATAAATCCATATGTACTATTACACTAACACTCCCCTCCAATTATTAATTGTTAAGTTAATCCAATTTTAAGAATATTTTGGATAACATCACGACTCTGAATTAGACCGTTAACGAGGAATAACAAAACTATTAGTGTCACAGATTTAATTAAAATAAAGATAAATCAAATAATACCAAAGTGTTTTAAGTGTTTCAAAATCAAAGAGTTTTCAACGGTCCAGGGGTCCATTTCATTTATTATTCTGTCTCGTTTTAAAAATCCTGCTGGTTCATGCGATTGAGAACATATTAAGTGCGACATTTTTTGATATGTGAAGAGTCTTGTGAATTTACTCAATCAAGTGTGCTTGAAATTATTTTTGTTTTGATTTATACTACAGATTCAAATTAATAATTATATTAGAAAATCTTAAAAAGAAACAAAAATTATTATGTGTTTATGCTGTGCATGAATTGTGTGTTTATTCAAATAAAAATTTGAATAAATCTGCATTAGTGAAATTGCCTAGTATACATTTGTTGGTGTAATCTGATGAGATTAAATCTGTTATTCCAATTAGTTCCAATTAGGACAAAATTAGGAAAATTTGCATTGAAAATTGCAGAAATTTGTATGTTTAAATTAACTAGAAAAACTATTTTAGGTTAGTAAAATTTGTGTAGGTTGAAACCGAAAATAAAAGCAGAAAATATTAAAGAAAAAAAGGATTGTTGTTTGTTTGTTTTGTCAAGGAAATATAACTGGAAAAGAGAATAAAATTAAAGTTCTGGTTAAATTTTGAATGAGAACATAAAAAATTAGTATCTATCTAAATGTAAAAATTAGTTAACTTTAATTATGTGAATTTTTTTCTGGTTAATTCGATAAAGTGCTGTTTTGTAATCTTTTTTCTCGGTAGAAATATTTATAAAGGTCATCTATTGTTTTGTTTATTTTCATATTTTAACTTCAGCAACAAACCGCTGAAGTTAATAAATGAATTATGAAAATAAAGTAAAATAAATTAATAATTTCCTATATCGATGTTGTATATGTTGTTGCAGTTAAATCATTCAATATATAAAGCCTGTATGTTACTATTACCGATCATCAGAAGTAACGCGTAAATTAAAACTTACGGTAACAACTATATTATGTGAATAATTCTGTCCTTGTAGTATGGTGTTTCTTTCTTCATTTGCTTTTTTTTTTATAAAATATTGAGTATTTTCCTTAAAGCCGGGGGCCAAAAGAGAATTTTTGTTAATACAAAATCGTCAGTTTTTGTATGAAAAGCGTTAAAAAATAAACTAAACATTTATCTAGGAATTGTTAATTACATTTAAACAAGCAGTAAGTATAAACTGGTTAACAATATTTCATAAATTTATGTTAAATCGATGTTTTTGGTTGCCCGCAGTGTTATTTAGTTACTCGAAAATCTTCAGTTTTATCTATGAAAAATGCCCAAAAATGATTTAAAATAGTTAAATAATAAACTAAACTACAAATTAATAATAATATTAATACAAGTGGTGTGTATAAATTTGTGAAATATATTCAATAAATTTATGTTAAAATCAATGTTATATTGCTGTATGTAATCTGTCGTTACGTCGTTATATTTCTGAATGTAATCTCTCGTTACGTCGCTATAATCTGAATTAGAAATCAGAAATTATGTATTAAAATTTACTGCAAAACCAATAATAATGCAAATATATTAAAAACAATTTAAATACAACGCAAAACGATCTTGATTTGCAAGAAATAACAATTATTTAAGGTTTTCGAAAAACAAACCAGCTGATCACATATGTCAAGTTTTTTTCGGGAAAAAAGGTGTACTATAAACAAAAAACATTGACTTTAGCATAAATTTATTGAATATACATATTTAACAAATTTATATATACCCTTGTATTAATACTATTATTAACTTGTAGTTTAGTTTATTATTTAACTAGTTTAAACTGTTTTTTACTCTTTTCATACACAAATGACAAAACTGAAGATTTTCCAGTAACTAAACATCACTACTGGCAACCAAAAACATTGATTTAACACAAATTTATTGAATATTTTTAACCAGTTTATACAAAATACTTTTATAAATGTTATTAAGAAATCCTAGTGACATTTTTAAATTATTTTTTAACACTTTTCATACAAAAACTGAAGATTTTGTATTAACTTAAATTCACTATTGACCTCCGGATATGTAACGTTGTGAATTTCTGGTATGATACCTTAACAGTAATCTTCATCATCTATGATGTGATCTTAATTTAAACACTGCATCTAACCTCACAAAGTTAACAGAAATCTCCAATTGAAACATATGGTGGGCAGCACATTTCCCGACTAGGTGACAGCCGCTGGGTCTGGATCTTCCACCATTCAATTTGGAGCATGAAAGTGCTGCGGTTTGGGATATTTTTAAAAGCTACTTTTAAACAAAAATATTTGATTCGATTCTATTTAAAGCACAAAACTATTTTATAAAAACAAACTGATTCACCAAACAACTGTTAAGTATTACATTAAAGTACCGTTTCCACCTTCCTACTTTGATAACATCCAGTTATCCGGATGATCTGATGTTACTGATCATCTACTCAAACCCACCCAGAACCGAATTTGATTTCCCCAGTAATAGAGGAAATCCCTTGTTTGCAATGGAGCTGAGAGACACTCAAATCACATAATTCTGACTACTATTGACACATATTTAATTTCACTTTAACACTTTTATTAAATTATGTACGGACTGGTTTCAAACAAAAACATTAGAAAAACTATGTATACAGTTTACACGATCCATCCGTTAAGCAAAACAAAACAAAAATTAAGCGTATGCACTAAATTCTGGTATATGTATATATATTTGAAATTTTATGATACCTAGAGATACAAATATTAATATAGAATTGCATGCAAATTCAAAAAAAATTTTATGTAACCTAATAACTAGAATTTTGTAAATTAATTGTTACCTCTATTAGCATTACATTTATGATACCTATATTTAAAAATCATATGTAAATTTATACAAACAAGAAAAACAATAAATAAATTAAACTTTCCTTTTTTTTTTTCAATAATTAAGATTCTACAATAAATACATGTTATCAATTAACATTACAACAAACAAAAAAAGATAAATAAATAATTTACAGTCTGTAACGCATTATAACTTTCTTCTAAAACCATGGTTTGAACTATCTATTTTAAATCTACTAATTTTATTTTAATTTTTATTTATAGCTATTTATAATTTTAATAATAATTTAAACACAAAATAGAATCAGCTTGTATTAATTTTGAATTTGACTTTGTTTCTAGATTTCCTTTTCATAAAGTTTTATTGACCAAAAACAAATGTAACCGGAACTTTAACAGCTCAGAATTATAAGTTAAATACTTAGCGTGGTAGTGACTAACGAGAAGCACCGCGTTTTATAAATGATTTTAATTTTCATGCTCTGTAAATTATCGCAGAACAAAGTATATATTAAATGCTTTTATGACTTACAATATTTTGTTTAGCTCCTATTTTGAGCGTACAATGGCCGTTTGTGCTATCCGCGTGTGCTTCTAGACCAACGAAATTAGAAATTAAATATTAGAATAAACTATATACACAAATACGTTAAAGACAGATTTAATCACAAGTAATCATGAACTCTATACACTACGTACCTCGAATAGTTTGCAATTCACTATTTTTTTATTATAAAATTTCACAAATTATGCTAAATTTGTGTTTTCACTAATTAAATATATACATATATTTTAGCACTTTTGAGAACGGCTTGTCTCTTCTGCAGAATTGAAAATAATGTTGATCAAAGAAATTTACGGTATTACATTATTTCCGAATTGCAATTATAAAAAAAAATCGAATTTATAATCGATTAATATCGATTAATATACAAACAAAAGTTTTGTTTTGTGTTTATATGCTTTACAACAGATGGATCTTGTAGGATGGACATATAGTGCGTACATGCAAAACCGTGAGCTTATTTAATAAAATCTATTTTTGCAAATGCAGTGTTTAGTCTAAGCGTTTTTTGTTGACATGCAAATGTTACACTCGTGGGGACGACTCACCCCATGAGAAAAGTCTCAAACGCCGGGCACTAATCGGAATATTACTTTACATAAAAAAAACAATGATGGTTCTTCTTTATCTAGCGTAATTAAGTGTAAAAAGCAAGGTACGGGTTTATACTCTACCGAATATCTTTCGCGTGATAAGTTCCCAGTGACTTTCCAGAATCGTTTAAGACTTCATATGAAACGTTACCTACTTTCCTAGCAATCGTTGCTGGTATAAACTTCATTGCCAATTTCGCAGAGAAATTCTTTGAAGCATTGCTTTGGACGAAATTACGAACAAAAACTTTTTCACCTGCTGTAAAATTTCTCAACCTTGCTCGAAGATTATACTGTGTGCTGTGTTGATTATGCGCTTTCCTTAGCTGATTTAATACCACTGCTTGAGCCAATGTCAAGCGGTCTGCTTCATTAGATATAAATAGTTGATTATCGCGAAGACATTCCAGATGCTTCAATATCCCATACGTTGAACCATGCAGGATCTTGTGCTGTCCAAAAACCAAATAATGTGGAGAAAAACTCGTTGACATATGTACAGTATTGCGTAGAGCTCCAGCGATTTCATCCAGGTGTGCATCCCATGACTGATGGTCATCCTTGATGTATGCTCTGACCGCTGATAGCACAGATCTATTAACCCTTTCAGAAGTATTGGCTTGTGGTGAGTACTTTGGTGTTAACTCGTGCCGTACACCATATTTTAACATCAACTCTTTGAAGGTAACTGAGATAAAATGCGGTCCATTATCGGAGAGTATCGCCTCTGGTACTCCGAAAAGGTGAAAGACTTTATTCTCTAGACATTCGATAACTTTTGAAGCAGCCGCAGACCTAAAGGCGTACAAAAGAGGAAAACGACTGTACTGATCAAGCACGATAAACAAGTGTGTATACCCATTTTTAGTTCTTGGGTATGGTCCAAGAAAATCGATGAAAATTCTCTGGAATGGTCTAAAAACATGAATTTGCTTGCCCATTTCTGGTCTTGTTGAGAAATTTACTGCTTTACTACATTTGCAGATATCACAACTGTTGATGTAATCCTTGATTTGGGAAATCATGGACGGCCAAAAGTAGTAACGTCTTAAGAGTTCCGTTGTCTTTGCAACGCCTTGGTGTGCGGCAGATGGCGGGTTATGGGCTTGCTCAATAAGTGTTTTTGTTAGTGACTCGGGTACTACTAGCTTCCACACCGGTATATCAGTCGCTGAATCCTGCCCTGTCTGAACATAAATCTTTCCATTAATCACTTTGAGTGAGCTTGTAGCTGCTTTATTCTGTTCCACGGCAAATATCTTGTCCAAGTATTCTGAATCTGTGAATGCGTTGGAATCCAACCGTACGTGTAAAATTGCATCATCAGTCTCAATTGCTTCAATATTTACCCTGGACAGACTATCTGGGACAACATTTAGAGTTCCCTTTCTATATTCAATTTTGAAATCGAAAGGTTGCAGCTTCATGGACCATCTAGCTAGCCTTCCAGATAGTTCTTTTTGCTCCATCAGCCATCGCAGGCTAGAATGGTCAGTAATAATTGTAAACGGGTAGCCCTCGATGTAAGGTCTGAACTTTTTGACACTCATAACCGCTGCCAAACACTCCAATTCTGTGATACTATAGTTTTTTTGAGCTTTGTTAAGTTTATGAGATATGAACGCGATGGGGTGTTCTTCATCTTCTGCTGTTTTTTGAAATAAAACACTCCCAATCCCTGTAGAAGATGCATCACATTGCACATAGAAATGCTTTGTAAAATCTGGATTTATAAGTACCGGAGCTGTTACTAGTGATTGTTTTAATTGCTCAAATGCATTTTGGGCTTCTACACTCCAATTTTGTTTTGATCCTTTCTTCAACAGGTCTGTAATGGGAGCTGTTATAGAGGAGTAATTAAAAATAAATCGTCGGTACCAGCCAGTCATTCCAAGGAACCTTCGAATTTGTTTTGGTGTTTTTGGTACGGGATATTCGTCTATGGCACGAACTTTCTTAGGATCCACTCTGAGGCACCCCTCACCAATTACATAACCAAGGTACTTTGTCTCCTTTAAAACGAACTTACTTTTTTCGACATTTATGGTTAGATTTGCAAATTTCAGCAGTCTACCCACTTCCGGTAGGAGTGTCGCATGTTCATCGAATGTTTCTGCAACAACAAGCAGATCGTCGAGGTAGACAAAGACCCGATCATGCAACTGGTGAGGTATAACCTTATGCATCAAGCGGCACATCGTTTGGGCTGCGTTACACAACCCAAACGGCATGACCGTAAATTGGTAGAGTGGACGTCCAGGAACAGTGAAGGCAGTTTTATCCCTTGAAGAATGCTCGAGAGGAATCTGCCAAAAGGCGTCCTTGAGGTCGATTGTGCTAATATAGCGCGTTTTGTTAAGGCGACCTAGCAATCCTTCGATAATCGGCAACGGATAGGCATCCTTCACTGTTACTGAATTAACTTGCCTGGCATCGAGACATAAACGAACCTTCCCGTTCGCCTTCTTCACTAATGTGACTGGAGATGACCAAGAACTGTTACTTTCCTCAATAACGTTCAAGGATAACATTCGGTCCAACTCTCGATACATATCTTCTTGTACTTTAGGAGATACTGGGTAATATCGTTGTTTTACCGGGGTAGCTTGACCGACATCTATCTGATGACTCAGAAGTTGGGTTCGTCCAAGACCTAACCGTTCACAAGAAGGAAATTTACTTATGATATTTGTTAAAATAAATTGCTGTTCATTTGTCAGGATGTGTTTGTTTTCATTTTCGATAACCTCTGGTTTAATATATTTATAGTCAAGCTCATTGACCATTGAGGGTACTAGTCCAAACAAATCCCAGAAATCAATTCCAAGATATAGTGCCTGCGTCAAGTTCGGAGCAACATGAAACCTCATCTTTCTAGTTTTTCCACCATAGGAAACACTAACTATTACGTGACCTAAAATTGCTTGCTGCTCACCACTAGCAGTCGATAAATATGCTGGCAAACTGTGCATATTGATTCGGTTCTCTTTGAGAAATTGTTCAGCTCCACAGCCCAGCACTGATATACTTGCACCACTATCTAGTAGTCCTTTATAAGGAATGTTATTGATCATAATTGTAGCATATGGTCGTAAGTCTTCATTTCTTGGTAGGTATGATTCCGAAATAACCTTTTTGATGTCCTTCCGAAGTTTGAAATACCTAAGGGAACGGTTAAGGGGTGAACCTTTTCGCTTGGTTCTAATGTATTTGGGGTGAATCATTGATTGTGATGTTTCAGATTTGATTAGAAATTCTTCTCGCGTCTTATCATGTGATTCAACTCCGGATCTGTGTTTGATGCTGCATCCTCCACATTGACCTCGGGGATGGTGCTTTGGTAAGATTGGGATCTCAGAACCACAGGACTCCTGAAATCCCTTTTGAAGTTTCCCGACATTCTAGGTTGTTGACATGACTTGCACCGCCACTTAATAGTATTTTTTTCTCCACAACCATAACAGAATTGATGACCTATGGGAATCGAACAATTTTTGAAGTAATGACCCGGTCGTCCACAATTCCAACACGTGGTGGTATCCGACGAGGTACTACTAATTGATGGTTTTGGATTTCTATTCCACCCTACCGCACAAACAGAACTAGGGAATGCTGATGGCTCTAAAAAGTCATTTTGCCTTAGGTTTATACCATATCCATTGTAACCCACTTCAACTTCACCAACTTGACGTCTGGATTGGTAGCCCATTTCTGGAATCCAACCTATTCTTGCCCACGTATCTTCTACAGCTACTGCACGACTTACCAGGGAAGTAACATCTGTAAACGTTTGTCCAGCGAATTCAGCTTGTAGGCCAGGTCTCATGTTTCGAATTAGTAAATTTTTAATATCTCGATCGGACATTGATTCATGCAATGGTAGTGTTAAAGATAAAATCTCGTGGTAGTAATCGAGAAATGGCTCTTTAATTCTTTGTTTTCGGCGCTCTAAAGATTGCCTTATATCATCATCGGTACGCCTGTCTTGAAATCGATGTATCATACTCTCACGTAGCTGTCTCCATCCTGCATTTTGGTTACGTTCTCTGTACATCCAGTACCATTCTAGAGCCTTATCTCTAAGCAATACGTTCACGTTATTCACTAAAGACTCTACACTTAGGCTGTTTGAGGAGGCCATACTTTCGACCCTATATATAAATCGTTCAATTGGTACACCTCCTGTTTCACCTGAAAAAAAGATATTCCACTTATGAATTTCCAACCGGTCTCTCTTAGGGTTGTGAGAATTATCCTGTCTGATATTCCTGTTATCCGCATTGGCAAATACACCATAACTGGAAGTTTGATGTTGAGTCGGTGGTGGTGGGATATATGGATTATATTTTGGTACTGAACTTCCTGCTTTTTGTACATTACTATTGTTGAAGTCCGGGTGTATCGATGTGCTATAATCTTGGTCAATTTTTAAAGTGGATAGACCTAGTTTTTGCAATACTAATTCAACCACTTCATCAAGTTGATTATTATCTTCATTAAAGCTTACATGCTTTCCATTTTTCGTTCCCTTTTGAACACTAGAACTAGCTCTATCTCTCGAATTTCCAACGGAGATTAACTGAGGCTCCACTAAATCACCGTCTGAGTCATCAATGCAAACAATATTATCTGGTCCCTGATTTCTGTTATGGCTGGCATTCACCACATTTGAAGGACCAGTGTCAACTTGAATTTGATTATTAGCGGTACTCACTTGTGGTTCCCATCCTTCACGTCCCTCGCTACGAATACTGTTGTCTTGTTGGTAATGTTCCTCATCTAAGTCAGGAATAATGATCTCCCTCAACGAGTTTTCAGCTTCGGGTATCGTAATGTGATTACTTATCAACTCATTTATACACTCGATAAATTTATTGCAGGATGCTAATACTCGATCAGCGGTGACTGAGGCAGACTTTGAGGAACCTATCCTTTGCAACCTATTTCTCACGTGTATAAGTGCCGTCAAAATTTCATTCGATTCATTCAAGTCCATGGATATAGAACTAGCCTCCATGGATGTCTCTATCCGCATCCGAATTTTTCTTAACTTTACTGCACAAAAGTTAACTTCGCGTTTTGGGTTACGTGCTGCTTGACGGTGGGGATCCTTTGGAGGTTCAGCCTTACCAACTGCTTCTTCCGCCAACGCCTGTTTCAACAATGCCATTTTCTTTGGAATCGGACCTTCGATATTTCTAAGTTGACATTCTATAGACAATTCGTCACAATCTAAATATTGTGCATCCATTTTAGGTTTGTGCTAACTAAGGACCTTACCAGCGAAAGATACTCAGCAAAGTATAAAAAAAAATTTAATATTGTTCAAAAAAAAATCAAGACTGCATACGTAATATATAATATGTATAAGTAATATGTATAAGTACGAAGTATCGATTGCAATATATACAAAGAAAAATTTTTATGCATGGATGAAAAAAATACGATATAAATATATAATAAATAATCAACAATATCAATATAGGTTAAAAAAAAGGAGAATAAAAAATAATATGTAATAACCAATAATCCACAAGATACTCAGGTCAAGCTTTGGATTATAACTATCCAACTCCAAATCGTATACTATAAACTAAACAAAAAAAATTTAAATGTGATTGATTGGCTGGTAAATATAATTCATTTGATATGTGATTCAAGCTGTCTCCGCTTCCATTATAAAGGAATAACTAAACGTTAACAGAACGGTATAACGGCGTGTAATATTCTATAGATATTTGAAGTTATCTTTGAAACAAAAGGGAAATATATTATAACTCCTATTAAAAGCGAATGCAATCAAACAGCGAAAAGTCGCAAACACTCAACAGTGGAATGCATTTCGCTGAAAGGGGTTACTAAAAGACTGTTAACAGAAATAAAACTCTTGTACCCGTTCCAACAATAATACTCCGAAACCTATTGGTGATAAATTAATGTGGAGCACTACAAGGTATATATACTCTACTGAATTAAAAAAAAGGTCTAGGTTATACAGCATCGCTAACTCTAATGAAAGGAATTGCATCCTTCAAACATTTTAATACATCAAAATGGAAATAGCAACGCAAAAACCAAAATTAACTACGAAAAAAAACTAATAAGAATTGAACTCCCTTTTAATTTTCAAAGAAAAAATTTAAACGAATTAACATGTGAAAAAATTATTCAACATAAATTTTTGAAAATTAAGAAGCAGCTTTTAAGCTAAAACTAGCCATAACTTTGGGCGCCACTGTAACGTTGTGAATTTCTGGTATGATACCTTAACAGTAATCTTCATCATCTATGATGTGATCTTAATTTAAACACTGCATCTAACCTCACAAAGTTAACAGAAATCTCCAATTGAAACATATGGTGGGCAGCACATTTCCCGACTAGGTGACAGCCGCTGGGTCTGGATCTTCCACCATTCAATTTGGAGCATGAAAGTGCTGCGGTTTGGGATATTTTTAAAAGCTACTTTTAAACAAAAATATTTGATTCGATTCTATTTAAAGCACAAAACTATTTTATAAAAACAAACTGATTCACCAAACAACTGTTAAGTATTACATTAAAGTACCGTTTCCACCTTCCTACTTTGATAACATCCAGTTATCCGGATGATCTGATGTTACTGATCATCTACTCAAACCCACCCAGAACCGAATTTGATTTCCCCAGTAATAGAGGAAATCCCTTGTTTGCAATGGAGCTGAGAGACACTCAAATCACATAATTCTGACTACTATTGACACATATTTAATTTCACTTTAACACTTTTATTAAATTATGTACGGACTGGTTTCAAACAAAAACATTAGAAAAACTATGTATACAGTTTACACGATCCATCCGTTAAGCAAAACAAAACAAAAATTAAGCGTATGCACTAAATTCTGGTATATGTATATATATTTGAAATTTTATGATACCTAGAGATACAAATATTAATATAGAATTGCATGCAAATTCAAAAAAAATTTTATGTAACCTAATAACTAGAATTTTGTAAATTAATTGTTACCTCTATTAGCATTACATTTATGATACCTATATTTAAAAATCATATGTAAATTTATACAAACAAGAAAAACAATAAATAAATTAAACTTTCCTTTTTTTTTCAATAATTAAGATTCTACAATAAATACATGTTATCAATTAACATTACAACAAACAAAAAAAGATAAATAAATAATTTACAGTCTGTAACGCATTATAACTTTCTTCTAAAACCATGGTTTGAACTATCTATTTTAAATCTACTAATTTTATTTTAATTTTTATTTATAGCTATTTATAATTTTAATAATAATTTAAACACAAAATAGAATCAGCTTGTATTAATTTTGAATTTGACTTTGTTTCTAGATTTCCTTTTATTAAAGTTTTATTGACCAAAAACAAATGTAACCGGAACTTTAACAGCTCAGAATTATAAGTTAAATACTTAGCGTGGTAGTGACTAACGAGAAGCACCGCGTTTTATAAATGATTTTAATTTTCATGCTCTGTAAATTATCGCAGAACAAAGTATATATTAAATGCTTTTATGACTTACAATATTTTGTTTAGCTCCTATTTTGAGCGTACAATGGCCGTTTGTGCTATCCGCGTGTGCTTCTAGACCAACGAAATTAGAAATTAAATATTAGAATAAACTATATACACAAATACGTTAAAGACAGATTTAATCACAAGTAATCATGAACTCTATACACTACGTACCTCGAATAGTTTGCAATTCACTATTTTTTTATTATAAAATTTCACAAATTATGCTAAATTTGTGTTTTCACTAATTAAATATATACATATATTTTAGCACTTTTGAGAACGGCTTGTCTCTTCTGCAGAATTGAAAATAATGTTGATCAAAGAAATTTACGGTATTACATTATTTCCGAATTGCAATTATAAAAAAAAATCGAATTTATAATCGATTAATATCGATTAATATACAAACAAAAGTTTTGTTTTGTGTTTATATGCTTTACAACAGATGGATCTTGTAGGATGGACATATAGTGCGTACATGCAAAACCGTGAGCTTATTTAATAAAATCTATTTTTGCAAATGCAGTGTTTAGTCTAAGCGTTTTTTGTTGACATGCAAATGTTACAGATATATGTATGTATTTTTAATATTTCATTTTGACGTTCAAGTAAAAAGGTCAATAAAACAAAACCGTGAGTTATGGAGAATTTAATGTTAATTTGCAAAAAGAAATTTATCACGAAATGATGGCACCATCGTGTCAAGTAATGGCTTTAGCCAATAGTATCATTAATGTACGTTATTCTTGGGAATAATTAGCTTGTAACAGTTTGACAAGAATATTTTATTCCTATTTGATTTAATCTTCTGTTATATCCCGAGATTAAATCTTGAATACTGTTTTATATTATTTATGACTCCGCTGAATTAATATTATTTTTATGATTGTTGTTCAACTTTCGCCTTTAGACTCGGTGCAACAAATTACATTGATTTGAATTTATTTTTATGTTTATTGTTCAATAATATCCATTACAATTGGCGCAACTCACACATTTAATTTTGCTTAGTTAAGATACGCGTAATGATAGGCTAGGTGTGAAGAAGATAGAGAGGAGTTGGATCCGCTACAATCATGGGGTGAGTGACTCATATATGTGGAAAGTTTTTTTATGTAAACGTAGTACTAGCATTAATGTAGATGTTGTGAACTTAGCTTCCTCGGCATTTTGGAGTCGGCAAAGCCACTTCTACTCTAGTTGTCGATATCTTCGTCTGCTCTATCTTGTTATGAAATGAAATCATAGACTAGTGCTTCCTCCCAGAATGTATTATATTAATATAATCTATATAAATAAAATGTAATAGATAATACTAAGCCGGTTCTCGAATTTAGGTATAAAACAAAGCAATTATCATATAAAAATTCTCTTTAGATTATTGAAGTTAAAGGAGTTAGATCGTTTATAAAATTGTAACATTCAATAAATTGTTTGTAAATAAAATCATATTATTAATTAAAATAAAACTATTAATTTGTTGAACGTTTAGTTGTGTTTCCTAAAAGTGATTGAAGTTATTGCGAAACCTTCTTTTGCACAACAATCTCAAACGCAAGCATACCGGTTATTTTGTGCTGGATTGGGGGACGTTCACTCTAGTATGCACCTGGCTACCCCTCGTCGGAATAAAACCTAAATAAGCGCGCAGTCCTCCTATTGCTTCATGTTGGTACTTATACTAACCGGATCATTGTCCATTAAAACAATTAAAGGCCTAAAGAGCACGTAGCACAAAGTCTCAGAGACTCGGCGAGTGTCAGGTTAATATATATCAACAGACTTTTATGTAACAAACACGAGGTAACAATGCGAAAAGATAACTTCATTGCATTCCAAACCCGATTTCCTACAACTAGGCCTGTCTAAACTACTGCAATCAAATCTTTGAGAGCAGTGGAAGGCAGGACTCATACGGTACTAATCAGTCTTACTGAACTATCAGCGTATGGGCTAATTACACCAAGACATATCCGAATGGGATGGTTAAGATGCAGACTGCACGAGAAAATCACGCCAACATGATGTTCAGATGCCTTGACTAAGGTAATTTATTCAGTCACTGTAAAATTGATGTTAATCGAATGGGAAACATATCAACAAACATAGCGAAACAAATCATGTGCAACGGAATAGGAAATAAATAAAGAGCTCCCAAAATGTGATATTCGTCTGCTGAGCATCACAGAGAGTAATGGACATTCTACAAGAAGTAGTGGATGTTCAGAAATCACTATTCGGAAGATTTGAGTGCCTTTGGATTTAATTTCCGACTAGTTGCAGCTTGTCAGTTTGATTATGCCTCTTCTCAGTCCAACACACATATTAAATTGCAACAAAACATTTTACAAGAAAGCGGGCTCAAATAAGCAAAGAATTGGTATTTACAACGGCATTTACAACGATAACCGCTGATCGGTAAAACCAACATATCAGCGCAGAGGTATAAATATATTTGAGCGATAACCGCTTCGTAAGAAGCTCCCATACTTCCACCTAGCATTTTCCTAGATTAATTTAAAGAGAAACTTAACTCACTATAAACAAATGTAAACTGTAAGTCACATGTTCGATGATATTAACGTTTGGAGGAAGTAAACGTACAACCCCCTTCAAAGAGGAAGTAAACGTACAACCTGTAGATATAGGACATTATTTGGGGCATATGCAATGCTTGCAATGATCTGATACTCCTCAACCATAGTTTTCACCGTTCTAGCTTAGTTGTTAAAGCGCTAGTCTTGTAACTCAAAGATGCTTGTTTGTTTCACGACGAAGGCTATCTTTTCGATGCATTATTTAGAATATGTGTTTTAAAACCTGGTCGTTCATAAGTTATAATAAATGTATAGTAAAAGAAAACGATCAACGTGGTATTTTGAGATATTCAAAGCTATTGATGCAAGTGGACTTATTTGTTAAACATGTTTATTTATGTAAAAAAAAGTGGTATCACGGTTACATATAATAAAAGTAATGTTCTTTCAATTATCGCTATTACTTTTGCTAGTAAGGTACTTTTGATAGGGGCATAATTGAGGATAACCGACTTGTGTACGCATAGTGCTCATTGTGCTATCATTTTTTTTAAAATAAAAAGTGTTGTGTTACAGGGTTTACAATATGTGTCACAACAACACACAAATACCTTTTTTAAGACGTAGGTCCCATAACAACTTGCGCTCTAAGGTGTTGATGGACGGTTTTTCTTAATCCTATGCGTATTGAAACCACCTGAGACTATGGATTCCGGAAAACAATTCCATTTGTATGCAGTTCGGACAAAGAAGTCTTTCTGCGATCTGCCAGTATGACAGCGTGGGATCTCGACCGGTTGCGTTAGCCGATTGCTAAGTGAAACGGGTATAAGAATAAGTTTGAAACATGATGCCGCTAATTTCAGCTTAGCACTGTTAATGATGATATTTGTAAAAAAACAACGAGGTCAGCAACAGTGCGACGATGTTGTAAAAAATCAAGTTTTGATGTCAAATCTCAATCACCCACAATTCCTATAGCCCAGTTTTGAACAGAGTCCAAGAGGGCCAAGGTGAAAACAGAAGCAGCACTCCAAAGTTGGCAACAGTGCTCCATACAGGGACGTATATAGGACTTATAAACATGGAGCAATTGGTATGGAGTGAAAATTTTTTAACATCTATTTAGGAGGCCGAGTTTTCTAGACGCGCTTTTTGCCATCGACATTACATGCTCATTCCAGAGTAGGTTATTTGAAACTGTGACACTCAATAAACGAATGTTTTTACATTTTAGGTCTTTATTCACGTTTATGGCAGCGTCTCTCCGGGCGGGGTTCATTCGTTCTTGCATTTTACTTTTTGAAGGAAAGAGCTCGAACGACTTGTGCAGAGTACTATCATCTGCAAAATTATTTATTGGGTTGCTGGTGATTTTCAAAAATTCGTGGGTATAAATAAAAAATTGGGTTTAAGACGTAGTTTATTCATACTAACTCCTGAAGACTGGATACCCCAGAATACCCCAATATTTCTCTATGAGTTTTCAAAATAGTGGAGGTACGAGCAAAGCGTTCAGCGAACAAGTTAGCTTTTCTTACGGGATCATTGACGATTAAATCACCATTGAAGATTTTGTACCAGAATTAAAAGAATTAATGACACTATAGAAACTCTTGTCAGAAATAGACGTTAGTTTCGAAGCTTTTGCTTTGTCAATTTCAGACTTTTATTAAATATTTTTGTTGGCTAGATATTGGGATTGATAGGTGGGAATTTTGTCATGAATCCATATATTAAATGATCACGTTTCTTAGTGCCGCTTTGGCAGCTTTCGAATACTTGTATTTTTGTTTGGATTTTACTATGGCGAAAGAGACGAATTGTTTTATAGCAAATTGAATGGTTTCTGTAAAGTTTTGAGCAGAAACATTTACATTGTCAGTGTAAAAACAATGAACGTCGAAAGGGAAACCATGGAAAAGCTTTGAAGACCACTCTTATCCATTTTTTAATAGTGAAATATTTTACTGGGTTTGGGAGCTGTAATTTTAAGTAAATCAGTTTTGATAACTAATGAAATTAAATAATGATCAGAATTTCCAATACTACCTTTCGCGATATGGACACTCGTAATATCTTGCATTGTGGTAAGATAGAGATCTAGAAGAAAACTATTATCACCGCCATTACGGGGAGTGATAGTTGGGCTTTTAACAATTTGGTATAGGCCCTATATCATATTTGATATACAGCAAATACAACGCTTTTAAAAGCTCAAAGTCAAACGAAATCGATCAAAATGAGTGCTGCACTAAAGAGGTGGAAAATCAAAGAGTTAAACACAGCAATTCTTGTCTACATGGATAAATATATACCAATACATAAGACTGGTGCTAAGATGTCGCAATTGACTTTTATATTAAAATAAATAGACACATACGGTATCTATTTATCCAAGGGAATTAATTTTAAAAATGACCTGAATGAACGGATAATGCATGGACTCAACTAAGGAAAAATCTCTAAAACAACTAAGATAATTTAATTTTAATCATTATGACTTCTAGAACAAACAAAATAATTTATTATAACTAGCATGCAACTAGAAAGTAAAAACTAACAATGCGAGAAATAATTACTTAAAAAGTAAATCAATTTCCAGTTGATTATTAGATGTCAAATATATTCCTTTCAGCAAATAATCATATTCAGGCTACAACCGTAGCTATTCAACGTAGCAATATTAGCAATAGCGGACGTAAAAGACCTTCAGAAATTGCGGTGCAACCAAAATGTGCCACTCTCAAAAATAGCCCACATTTCATGTCGTGTTTCCAGAAAAATTCCATATGTAATTGTCGTATTCATTCCAGCAACAATGTAAAACGTGTAATTTATAATTTTGGAACGACTCACCCAATCAACTAAGTGTGACCATTTTGTTTTGTTCACGGCCCCTGCTTTGAAACAAGCCAATCTTAGTTTCACTCCGTTTGCTTACATGCCACACGGACTGAGGAATCTTTATCGTCATGTGTTCTTTTTTTTGGTTTAAGGAAGATGACAAAAGAAAACTTTCAATCCTTAACAATATATATCTATTTCTTTATTTGATGTCTTTATAACTTAACACTGAACAACCCCAGACTGTGTGCAATAAACCAAATGATGAGATGATATGATTGTTTGTTGATGAAAAGGTGGTTCCTATTTGCTGTTTATGTCTTACAATTAATAGAAACACATGAAAAAAAGTTGTGGAAAAATGAAACAATCTGTTTCGTTATAAATTAAACAAAAATGGTTTTGTTATAAATTGTAAATGTATTGTTTACAACAATATGCAGGACGAGCTAAGAATATATGCATTCAACTCTTCTTCTTTCTTATTTAGAGTAATTAAAAATATATAAATAGCTACATTTTTTCAATTTATTGTTGAGTTGTATTTAAGGTGTCAATAAAAAATTATTGTTTCACGCAGTCGCAATTTTAAAATGAAAACACAAATGTGATTAATTAGGTAAATAAAAAAATATAAAATATTTATATATTGATAGATTTGTTTGTTTTAATTTAAATATATGTGTTTGTTGTTGAATCATATAAATATTTATGATATTATAATGTGTGGTAAAGTGATTTTTTTATCATAGAGAAAATTATAAAAAAAAATAAAAATGGTTGTTTGGAAAAATTGTGTTTATTAGATAATAATTTATATCTTGAAGTTGAATCTGTACTAGAAAACAAATAAAACTCGATCGTTTGTTAAGAGAATGCAAGTTTATAACAAAAACAATTATAGCCTTGATGTCTCTACAGTGAGTCTAAAATTAGGTACGCTGCCCAATTATAATAAGTTGTTAATGAAAAATACGATGATGTAATATCATAGAAGAAATAATGAAAAAGTGTGGGTTGATTAGGAAGTTAGTCTTTGCTGTTAGTGCGGTTTTTTTGGTTGTTTTAAATGTCAAGCCTTAACTTCCTGTCAACTAATTTAAACAGAACCTAAATTTGTTCTGGATTTGATCGTCTATTGTTACAAACGATACCTGTTAGACATCACGTTATTTCGCGAGCATAACAAAGATAGGAACCAAAATTATCACGAGATGTCTTAAAAGCTAATGCGATGCATCTACGCCGCGTAAGAGCAACGGTGCCTTATATTTTAATAAGCAAAAACATTGTCTGTTTAAAAAAAAGTGTCTCAATCTCGTTAGGAAAAGTACATGGATAAAAAGTCAAGACTACTATGAGCCATTTCACACTGATTTCCGGAAAAAGCATCAAGAACTCCAGAAGTTAATTTTTGATTTTAATAGCAGATCCTTCCTTTGTCTTGTAGATGAAGTTCAGATTAACTCTTGTAGAAGTGAGTACAATATTGTACTGAATAAACTAAAGGGGGCTTAATCAGCTACACCAGTGTGGATAGACATAATTGTTGAAATTGTAAATGGTGTTTACTACATCACGATGTCTTCTCTCTACTTCACGAGTTGCAAATTGATAATAACTCAATTTCTGCTGACACCACCAAATAGATTCTAGAAGCAATGCTGTACTGTTGACATCCTGGATGAAAAAAATCCTTTAATTCTCCCATCTAGAATCAAATTACGAAAGACTTCGCAAGACAAACTGCATGTACCTGACTACCTGTTACGTATAATAGCAATAGTTTCTTCACAGGAAGAATTCTGGTCTGTGTTACCGAAACAGTTTCAAAGCAGTACAATATTACAGATGCTTGAAGTTGTATTCTCAGAATACCTGTGACCAGGCAAACACAATTTTCAGCTATGCAGATGACATTTTCATAGTTGTTGTACACTGAAAAAAACATGTCCTATTTCCAATCGAATTGCAATTGTCTCAACCTCACCGTGCGGTCATATGCGGCGAATCAAACTACGAAATTGCTTCAACAACTCTACAATTATAAATCGATGAAGTTGAGACAATCTCACGAAATATTTATGTAAAAATAAAATATAGTTCAATTAATCTCAAATACTTAAACTTTAAAATGGAAAATTCATGATATAAGGACAAAAAAATTTTGTTTCAGGGAAATAGTTATTATCTTTATTCAACTACTGTTATATTGGATATAACACTTTATATTTTAAATAAACCTCATTCTTTTGTTAGGAAAATGTTATTGTGTAGTTGTCTCAATCACAGTGAAATTTTTTGCAAATAATTTTTCATTGCAAATAATTTTTCTGCCAACTTCGATATGAGGTTGTCATGAACTTCAATTTTTTTTTTCAGTGTAGCCACTAACCTCACGGACATTACTAAGAACTGTAACCAAATCATAACAAGCGTTAAACTATATCAATGAGCAATGCAGGACTAGAAATGGCCGATCACATAGCGGAAGTTGTACTAATGAGTAGCTGAAAAATGGTATTAAGTATCAATAAACAGGTTAGTTGACAGACCATAACATCGGAACCAGCACATTCATTCATCGTCTCGATAGTATTGTAAAAATGTATATATTTCTTTTTGGAATATAATGTGCTGTGTAGTAGGTATTACAATATGTGTCTCAACAACACATAAAAACCTTTTAAAACCGATGTCCCATAACAACATGCGTTCTAAGGTGTTGATGGACGCAAATCTTTGTTTTTTTTGTATTTTCTATATTTTTTTAAGAATCGATAACTAAACAATAAATCCTATCACATATACTGAAAAAAAATAAAAGTTCATGACAACCTCATCTCGATGTTGGCAGTTGGATTATTCATGCAAAGAAAAATTATTTGCAAACAATTTCACTGTGATTGGGACAACTACACGATAACATTTGCCTAACAACAGAATGAGGTTTATTTAAAATATAAAGTGTTATATCCAATATAACAGTATGTAGTTGAATAAAGATCATAACTATTTCCCTGAAACAAATTTTCTTTGTCCTTGTATCATGAATTTCTCATTTTAAAGTTTAAATATGTGAGATTAATTGAACTATATTTAATTTTCACATAAAAATTTCGTGTGATTGTCTCAACTTCATCGATTTAATTGTAGAGTTGTTAAAGCAATTTCGTAGTTTGATTCGCCATATGTGACCGCACAGTGAGGTTGAGACAATAGCATTTCGATTGGAAATAGGACATAGTTTTTTCAGTGTATATAACATAGGCCAATATTTCGTTACAGGATAGAGAAAATACAGAAAAAATAAGAGATAAATAGCAAATTTATTTAGAAACTTGAGGGTGCAAAACAAAAATGATGTTTCCAATAATCCATTTAGTGGCATATTCCTTGGCCATGTAACGCACTGTGTTCCTCAATGATTAAAACCCACACACAGAGCTACAATGAAGGCTCCATTCTTCGAGCAAGCAATAACGTGCCACCATCAAGGCATACTTCATAGCTAAGATTGTGGGTGTTACCGTTGACTGAATAGAGTTCATCCGCCAGCACCCCTAAGTTATCACCTTGGCTAGTGCTATCTCACTGCTATTGCCAGTGGAATGTGATATCTCACGTGAACTCGTATGTCAATAGCATTTACTGGAGTACGCGGGGTTGTCAAACTCGTAGATCGCTCCATTCAGACCTTCAACTCATGAATAAATCGGAATTGTTTGTTGATTTATTAGAATTAGATATGTGACAGAACCTGGATGGTTTTTAAGTCATCAACACTCCTTTAAGGGAAATAGTTTTTATAAAAACTACATTGAGAACATTATGCTAGAACTACCAAGTACACATCCTCCTATATATAATCAAAACCGTTTAAATTTTAATTCTTAAGACCATTCAACTAATTCCACTCATAAATAATTATTACTTAAGGTAAAACGACACTCCATCTTTCATCATTCAAACAAAGCATTAGCCTTTTGCAATTCATAAAATAAAAACTTTTACATAATAATTCAACCATAATGTAAACAATAAGAACCGAAATGTCAGTCCCTCATTTATTTTCTTCTTTATAATTAATTTTATAAAAATTTTCTTTTCATTCCTTGTAATATCTCTTATTTCTTTTTGTCTTTTAATTATAAAAATTGAAAACAATATGAAAATTGTAGAAATAAAAGGAAAGTCGTAAAAAAATTGTAGAGAATTTCTGTTAAAACACAGGGAGCAAAAAAGAATCAGGTACTTTTGTTCAATATTTTTGTTGAAAATCAAGGATTATTCACAAACGAGTGAGACAAAAACAATATTATTTTCGATTTTGGAATTTTGAAATCAATTAAACTCAAGTAAGTAAAGAAGTAATTGGAATTTTTTCAATTCAAAGGTATGGTTTGAAGTTTCTCAGAAAAAAACTCCACTTAACATTTTTCGTGTTTCGGTTGGGATTCGAACCTACCTCGTCAGTGCCCGGCTCGAATCCTTGGGCAGACACGCAATCGATTTCGCCGTTGAGGCGATGACGATTTCAAAGTTGAAACTTCTTCATTACTTATTTATTTTTACTTAAGTTGAATTTTTCCACTGTCATTAGACTTTATATTGTGGAGATGTATTTACATTATATGGGATTTTTTTGCATTTGCGTCAATTTGTAGTCCTATATGTATTAACATTAGACTACATAATTTTCGAATAATATTTAAAACAACTGTCGAGTAGATTTTAAAACTTTGTCACTAGAACAAAATGGTTCATAATTATTATTTATTATATCGTTACCTTTGCAATAGGTAATTTTGCCTGAATTTTTTCAGTTGTTTCAACACGTTGTATAAAACAAATCAAATACTAAATTTGAAAATCAAAAACAACTGAAAGCATGAACCAAAATCGGTTCATATATGTAAACCAAAAGAATAAAAAACTTTCACAAAAAATCATTTGACATTAAATAAAAAACTGAAAAAACCAAAACCAAATAACCAAAAATTCAATATCATAAATAATAAAACTTCATTGTTTAATGTTTCGAAAATAATTTTTTTTATTACCTCGAATGAATTTTATTATCAAACACACACACTCGTTTTCGCTATGTTCTAGGAACCACAAGAAAGCATAAATAAATAAATAGAAATAAACTGAACAAATAATAGAATAAATGAGCTTAAATTTGTATTCATATAAGAAGGATTTTAGCAATAAAAAGTTCAGTAAAACAAAAATTTAAACATGAAAAATGGGAATAAATTTTAGTTTTAATGTTTTTGTTCTTGTTGGAATATAATGTCAAAGTAAGTTCTATTTTAATAACGCTTAATAATTAATTTTTTCGGCAAACGGCTGTAAAGTTTAACTTAACTGCTACTTGGAGAAGGTTAAAAACTTAGTATTTTGACTTACAATCAAAGCGGCTGTAAAGTAATGCCATTTTTATTTTTTTTTACGGTGGCACTCGGCAGTGAAGTAATTTCATATTTTAACGGCAACTGAAAAAGTGGCCATTTATTTCCATACTTTACGATATTTGTTGTTTTTCGAACAAATTGTATAACTATGACATAACAACTATTTTGATTGGATTATGAAATTTTGAATTGAAGAATTTGATTAGAAAATTTAAATTTGTTAAAAAGCTTTATTTACATTTTATAAAAATTGATGTTTTTTTCCTTTTTTGAAACTATGACGATAAAAATCATATTTATAATAATTTTGATTTATTAATTTCATATTTATAAATTAAAAGTTTGCCGAAAAAATATTGTATTTGATTCGGAGCTAATGCCATTTTTTGTGTTCTTTCCTCCATACGGTCGACCGCCAAACAATAGACTCAACACACAAAGTTTTGAAAAAAAATTTCACATGAACAAACTTAATCAACTCATCGAGGACAATTTTTTCTTATTGCATTTGTCAAATAAGTTTTGAAAAGTAAAATATGGATGGGCTGAAATCTCACAGCTCTGAGATATCAAGACTTCGGTCTGGATTAAGGATTTTGATATAGTTTTCGGCAAAACACTTTTATGAGGACATGGTTTTTAGTTTTGGGCAGCGATGTATATCAAACATAACTCTTTGTTAAAATACAAGTATTTTTTTGAATCTCTATTTAGAAATTTATTACAAACCTAACATGAAACATCAATACGTTGCGGGAAAATTATAACAGATCATAAATTAACATAATTTAGTGAAAAGATGATACACTCAACAAACTACTCAAAAACGTCTCTATTTAGCGTTTCGAGAAAATATTACAAAATCACAAATTCATATTTCTTTCAAAATTCCAAAAATACTGTAAAAATTATAATAAAATCAAACTTTTTTCAAAATTCTAAAAATATTTCAAAAATTATTACAAAATCAAAGACTAAAATCTTTTTTCAAAAATTCTAAAACTATTGCAAAATTTATAACAATATCAAAAATTGAAACGTTTTTCAAAATTCCAAAAATATTCCAAATATTAGAATAAAATCAAATATTTAAACTTTTCTTAAATTCCAATAATATTCCGAAAATTCTTAAAAATTCAAACTTTTTCCAAAATGCTAAACATATTGCAAAAATTATAACAATATCAAAAATTGAAACTTTTTTCAAGATTCCAAAAATTATAATAAAATCAAACATTTAAAATTTTTCAAAATTCTAAAAATATTCCAAAAATTCATACAAAATCAAAAATTGAAGCTTTTTTCAAAATTCTAAAAATATTTATAAAAACTACTATTTTTTTCAAAATTTTAAAAATGTTGCAAAAATTATAACAAAATCAAATATTAAACCTTTTTCCAAAATTCTAAAAATATTCCAAAAATTATTACAAAATCAAAAATACAAACTTTTGTCAAAATTCCAAAAATATTTCGAAAACTATGACAATTTCAAAAATTTCTATGTCCAATTTCATTTACAATCACATTTACGTCATAAAAACAGCAAAATTTTTTTTCCCAAAAATTTGGCTTAAAAAATAAATGAAATCATTTTTTGACACACTTTACATTTATTAACTTATAATGCCATAATTCTCTATAATAATAATAATAGTTCATGTCATACAAATAATTAACTTTATTTTTGCCCAAAAATTGGGTAAAAAAATAAATAAAAATCTTTCTTTTGACACACTTGACATCATTTTTTTCGACAAACTTATAATGCCGTAATTCTCAATAATAATAATAAAATTTCATGTCATAAAAATAATTAATTTTATTTTTTTCCAAAAAATGGTGAAAAAATAAATAAAAATCTTTCTTTTGACACACTTGACAAGATTTTTTTGACAAACTTATAATACCATAATTCTCTATATTAATAATAAAATTTCATGTCATACAAATAATTAATTTTATTTGGTTCCAAAAATTTGGGTAAAAAAATAAAAATTTATCCTATCTTTTGACACACTTGACAACATTTTTCTGACAAACTTATAATTCAATAATCTAGTTCTTGATCTCACATACCAATCACGATCATCAAGGTTTTTCCGCATTCATTGTTCCTACTCATTGTCACTTAAAATGAACGTTTTTTAAGCAAAAAATATGCATATTTCCTTGTTTTGACACACTTGACGATATTTTTGACACTTTTTCGGTACAGGTATCGAACACATCGTCCTTTCGGCTCCTACGATTGAGTGTCCCTATTTTTAGAAACCAAAATTTTTAAAATCTATTCAGCCGCTTTCTAGATTCCGTCGGTTGTGACGGCCGGCAGTGGGGGTAAGAATTTCACTTGTAGCTCATGAATGTAATACTTAGGTCTTTCAGACCGAAATAATTAATCAGAATTTCAAAAATTGCATGAAATTAGTTCATATATCTCAACCTTTTTAACAAAAAATAGGTTAAAGCTTTTTTCATTGAAGAAAGAAAAAATAGCTTAGAAAAAATGGCACTTTTATACTTCAGTATTTGGCTGACGTTAACATTTTTTGGATATAAATAATTTTGGATATAATCGAGAAAAAAATTCTGATGTCGTGTGGTTCTATATTATATAGTTAGAGAAAACATCATATCTCATTAACTAAATTACCTCACCAGAAATTAACAAATCTTTTAGTTGATTTTACTACTGATCTTCTTGTAAAAATAATGTGAACATCAACTTTTTATGAATAGGAAGGTATGTGAATTGTAGTGCTACATGTTTATCCGGTGATAAATAGTTGGAAAAAAATTTATCCAAAATTTTTTTTCTCACGGTATCAATCCATAATTCGGAAAGTTCTGTTCATCTCGTATTAAAAAAATAACTTAATTTGTACTTAAAAATATGCAATGAGCATTGTACATTAATTTTTGAACACAGTGGAATCACTATTAGAAACATTAAAAAAATTGCGTGCCTTGTGATTTAAATTTTCCGATTGGTTGCAGTCTGTGGGTTCAATTAAGCTTTTTCTCAGCCCAGTACAAAAGCTGAATTGCTCGTGAAAGTTTCACTAGAGGAAGGATTCAAATGAGCAAAGAATAAGGACTCTGAGAACCCCAAAAGATGAAGAAATCTATACCTTCACACACACCATATCATATATAATTACTGTAATTAAAGATTAAAATGTTTCACTTACCTACATTATTTAAATCTGAGCCAACTTTACATGCCTATCAACCAATTGTATTTGATCCAACTCCTTACTATCATTGTGAATAATATATAAATCATAGTGAATATAGGTTCGGGGAAAAAACACTCGTTTTTGGCAATATCTAAAAAACTAGGAAGTCGAAAAATCAATGAAATATTTTTTTAAAATATTTAGATCTTTTTCAATTTTTCTAAACCAAACTCGATTCCTCACAAAAAAATTTTGTTTTACTTTCTCCTTATCTATGTTCATAAAATATAGATGAAACAAATATTTGATTTTTTTTTGTTATCAGGCGTGAAAAAACACATTTTAAACTGCAGAAAATTTCAAGTTGATAGCACTTATAGTTTGTGAGTAAAGTGTAGAAGAAGAAGATGTAGAAATTCGGACGGACACCGAAGTCTCACCAATAAGATACAGTTTTTACTTCTTTTAAGTAAGGTACCATAAAATCGAGGGGTGACGGTAGGAAGAGGGAGGTGTTTTTTGTTTGACGTACTAAAATGTTCACCTTTTTCTTTAAAATTTTCTTTAAAAACTGTAGAGAATTGGACTATTAAAAATAATTCGGAGTCCTGACCCTGGGAATCTCTTATTTTATCACAGAAATAATATTCACAATAAAACTTAGTATCTAAAAATTTATACTATCAGAAATTATATAGAATAAATCAAAAGAGCTAACAGTAATGCGTTGTTTCGATGTTCCACTTGAAATCCATGTGAATCGCTTTTCATTTTTTTTTATTAGTTATAGAATTATTGTTTTTCCTTTGTAAGATTTAAAATTTATAGCCATCTTCGGCACTGACGGCACATAGTCTTCCAAACCATTGCCTGATGGTCGGTCAAAAAATTTGTACATATATAATTCTTGTTGAAATAAATCTACCACTTTCAAATATTGATGACGAGCTACATTTGTTGGTGCTAATTTACAAAGTAAGCTCAACATACTTTTCATACTCAACTTCTGGTTCACTTTTATGCGAAGAACTTAAGACGAGTTTACACCTTTTCGAACACAATTTCGGGCATGCAATTCATATTCATCCGTTGTATTTTTTTCCAGCCACTATCAATTTAATTTTTTTTCAGTAACCGAAATGGTAGATCAACGGTTTCGCTATCTTTGAAGTCGTTTTCTAATACAAACACGCTAATATTTAAAAATACAAAAATACGTTATTTAAAATAAGTTAAAAATGTTGAAATTTGTTTGGATTATTTATTTGATTTTAAAAATTGTTGCTAGTTAAACTTCTTAACACACAAAACTTAATAAATGACAACGAAAACTTAACTCTGTTAGAATAAAAACACAAATTTTAAAAATAAATTAATTTAACAAATTTAATATGAAGAATTCCGTTAAAGAATAAACATTTTTTTGTGCCACAATAACACTACTTATAACAATGTTCACTCTTTGATTTAAATTTTCCTTTTACTTGACTTTTCCAAGTCAAGTATAAACAGTAGGATTTTTCAGCATTTTGTTTCCTTTTCTATTGTCTCTTTCATCGTATATAAATTAATAATTTCTCCTTCTATATATCATTTGACCAAACAACTCCTTTCAAACAAAATAAATTTGAACAGCCGTACTACACCCACATGTAATACCATCACTAAGCTTTACAAACAAAAAATGTTCATCATTTAAAAAGACAAAAAGACAAAAAAATCTATATGTTACTATTTTACATTGTGACGTGATCATAAAACAAATTTAATGTGGAGAAAAATGTTAAAATATTATTCATATACATAACTGCTCTTATATTTGTCTTATTCCAAAGGCCGGAATTGTAATAAATTGGCAAATTATATATGAATACTCTTATTTTTAGAGAAATATTCAAAAAAGTCTGTCGTTGTTTCCTAAATTAGGTGTTCTTCCATATGACAACAACCTCACTTATTGGTCAAACCAGGTTTTTGAAAACTGACGGTTTTGTCGAACCGTTTTGTTAAAAACCACTCAATTTATTAGCTACAAAAGTATTTTTAATCCGTTTAGCTTAATTGCAAACAGAGATTAAATGTAAATATCTCAAAACAGACTTAAGCAGTGACATATGACTAAGTATGGATTCTAGCATGTATTTTAATAATTTTTGAAGAACAGACAAAAAAAACTTTCCCAAACGCTTGCCATATTTCAAAATAAATATGGATCACTTAAAAATTTTTTTCTCGATATTTTATTTTTGAAATCGTGGGTTAACCAACAGAATTTTTTTCCGGCTTTTTGTCGAATTTCTTTGTCTGCAAATATCACGTAAATAGATGCTAGGGATCATATTGAGTATTGAAAATCACTCAAATCGATGGTAGAGATCACTTCGAGTATCTGGTAAATGCAAAATTCTAAGTAAAACCACTCAATTTATTAGCTACAAATGTACTTCTAATTCGTCTATCTTAACTGTAAACAGAGATTAAATATCTCAAAAACAGACCTAAGCAGTGAACTATGACTAAGTGTGGTCTCTAGCATGCATTAATATATTTGGAGAAAAGACAAAGAAAAACTGTCCCAAACGTGTTATCCGTGCTCAGCACAGTCCAATATTTCATTTTAAATATCACTCGCTAAAAATTAAAAAAAAAATTTTCGATATTTTAATATCGTGGGTTAACCATCTGGATTTTTAATCGGCTTTTCGTCAAATTTTATTCTCCAAAAATCACTCAAACGGATGGTAGACATCATCTTTGTTTTATTCAATGTTAGGCATGTTTAGTGTTAACCATTATAGATTAACGTCTCTGAATATCCGAAGACACCATGCTAACTAGAGATCTAGGGCTCGAGAGTATATATCAATTTTCTTTGAAGAATTAATTAACGTTGATCTTAAAGTTTTGAGGATTAAAATGATCAGGAAAGACCAAGGTAAAGCACTCCAGAGATGAGAAACTCTGTTAAAAGAATCGCGTTGAAAAGCAACAGTTCTACATCATGTCACTCGTGTAAGGATGGGCTTGAGTATCAATTGTTAAATTCTGAATAAAACCACTCAATTAATTAGCTACAACGGTATTTCTAATTAGTTTAGCTTAAGCTAGTTAACTAACCCGGATCGATCCGCGAAAAACCGGATTTTGAGTTCGGAAATCGGACAAAATATGCCCGGACCGGATTTGACCAATAATACGTGAATTACCCGAATTTCGAAAAATTTTGAAAATAAAAAGTGAAAAAACAAGAGGCCTGAAATGTCATTTGAAAGAACATTTAAATTTCAACGACCACACATAATTATTTAAGTGTATGCTGCCAATAGGTACTCGTTATTAAAATTACCATGTGAGTTCGCCTCAATGAAAAACCAACATGGAAAGATGTTGAAAATGCAATGATGTGGATGATTGAACGCAAATATTTTGATATTTAAGACGTGGGTAAAGCTTTTGCATAATTTGCCTGCTTAAAGCAATATTTTAATGAAGCATCACCACCATCTGCATCGTCTACTGAAACAAAATCGATAAATATTTTTCGTCATTTTGAAAACGTTCGCACACTAGTTATGGTCAAGTGCTACTGACAAGAAAAATGTTCTGAGTTTCACAACAAAATCAAGAATGACAAAACTTTTTTACACAAAGTAAGCCAAGTGGGTAAATACCGTGTAAAACCAGAAAATCTGTTCAATTCTCTGGATGCCAAGGTAGACGAAACAGCTAAACGTGGCAAACTTATCAGAGTTTAGCGACGACAAAGACGTGATTTTTAAATATAATTTTTTTCAGTCATTTTCGGTATTTTTTAGTAACTTCTAACAATAAAAGTAAATTAATTACTAACCGGCTTCTTTGCAAAATAAAATTGCTGTTTTTAATTGTCCTTTATAATTTTTTCCCGGACTTTTCTCCAGGTATAGTTGAACAGCTATGTGGAGCTTAACTGTAAATAGAGACTAAATATCTCAAAAACAAATTTTGGCTGTGAACTATGACCTAGTATGGTCTCTAGCATGCACTTGAGTAATATTTGGAGAACGTACAAAAAAATGTGTAATATTTCATATTAAATATCACTCGCTAAAACAAAAAGAATTTTTTTCGGTTTTTCAGAATCGTGGGTCAACAACCATCAGGATTTTTTTGGATTTTTGTCGAATATTTTTTTTCAAAATAGATGCTAGGGATCATCATGAATAATTTTTTCGAATTTTGTTCTCCAAAATTTACTCAAATTGATGGTAGAGATCATTTTGAGAATCTGATAATTGTTAAATTCTGAATTTTTAAAGGTTTTACTAAAACTGATGGTTCTGGTGAACTGTTTTATTAAAAACCACTTAATTTATTAGTTACAAAGGTTTTTATAATTTTTTTAGCTTAATTGGAAACAGAGATTAAATGCAATTATCTCAAAAACAGATTTTAGCAGTGATCTATGCCTCTCTCTGGTCTCTAGCATGCATTTGTGTAATATTTGAAGATATGACAAATAAAAACTGTTCCAAACGCGTTATCCGTGTCCAGCACAATGCCATATATCATTTTAAATCTTACTCGCTAAATAAATAAACAAATTTTTTTCGATATTCTAAAATCGTGGGTTGATCAGGACTTTTATCGTATTTTTGTCGTTTTTTTTTCCTCCAAATATCACTTAAATAGATGCTGGGGAACATCTTGAATAGTTTTTGTCGAAATTTAATCTCCCAAAATCTTCACCCTAACCCCGACAATAAGAAAAACGCTTTTTACTCTCCCCAATAGTGTTCCTTATAAAATCGGAACTTTTATAACCAGGATTGGCCTTAAAACCCGAAAATAACGCCATTAAGCAACAAAACACCACAAAAGTTTTCCACTCCTCTATTCACCGTTGTGGTTTTCTTAATTTTTTAAATGTGAAAGAGTGAAACTTCCACTTTAGCTTATTTCAACTACCGCCCACTCAAAACTCTAATAAGCCATCTACTCACATTTCATTGTCAAAATACCAACATCAACCTCAGAATCACATTTTTTCAACCATTTCATATATATTATTAGTTTCTACATTTTTCGTGTTTTTACTCCAACGTGAAGAATTGAAATTCAAATCAAATCAAATCAAATAAAACAAATAAAAACAATTTGCAGAAAATCTAAGAAAAATAAAAATTTACCTCGAAGAAAAATAAAAATTTTCCTCGAAGAAAACACAAAATTAGATTTTTATTGTATTAGGAGTAAATTTTCTTTTTTGTTTGGTTTCTTAACAGGTTTCTTCGAACATTTATAAGAATAAAAACAAATCGTACAAGAAGATGACCGACCATCAAGAAAAGATTAAATTGAATAGAATATTTTTTATTTTTTTTTTGTTTCGTATTGGTTTTCAATATTCAGTTTTTCAAGTAATTTCTTTTTTATTAATTTTTAAGTTGATCAAATCTTTTGCTTTGTTTGTGAATAAATATGAGTTTTTTATCTACGAAAATCTGAATCTGGTTCTTGGAAATTTTCATATAAATCCACAAAGTGATTTTTTTGTTTAAACATAGTTTTTTTTTATTTTATTTTAATATGAAATTTTGCCAACTTCCTTTACCTTCATATAACGTAGGAAAAAAATAAAAAATTTTCGAGGCAATATAACAATAAAAAACTTTATTTTATTATTCCTCTTTTGTAGTTTGTATTTTGTGGTAACTGTAACAAAACTAACAAAATAAATAAATAAAATTAAATTTACAGTAATCCCTCCGACTGCGCGGGTTTTAACTGCGCGATTTCCACTGCGCGAGATGAGTTTTCAATACTAATTTTCGCACTGCGCGATTAAAATTTCACACTGCGCGACGTTTGAAATTTTTTTTTAGAATATGTAGGTGAATTTCGTAAAATTAAAATGAAAAAAAAAATTAAATTTCCCACATGGGTCATTCTTTTACAAATCGAACAGATTTGAACAAAATCTGACCGACGGATTTGTGATTTGGCTTAAACATTTTTTACTGGCATGATATCAAAAAAAATATACGTGTTCGAGGATTTTTTTTTTTTGGAAAATAGAGGCGATCTAAATTTCGTGATTTTTGGTTTGACGACTTATTTTTCACTTCGGTTCTATTAATGATAGAAGCTTTTATTTTATTTTATTTGAAAGTTAAGAGATGGAATTTTAATTAAAAAATATGTTATGAACAAAATAAAAATTATTAGCGAATTCCTATTGTTATAAACAAATAAAATGTTAAAATCGATTTTTAGTGATTGCCCTACGTATTCTACGTTCAATTTTCAAGAGAAACGTATTTTTAACTAAGGGAGAAATAAGTTTTATTGCTAGAAATATATTAGTTTATCCAGCGCGGGACAACAAAAATTTATGGAATTTTTATCTTTCCGCGCTCGATAAACTGATTTATTTCTAATGCTACTCGTACACGAGAGTGCAAAATTGCAGGTGTCAGAGAGAAAGTGTCTGACTTATTGCTAAACTGTTTACACATAGGAATTTGTTAAAAATTTTTGTAGATAACAATTTTTTTTAAAGTTCATCTTTTAGCTTTAACAGAAAAAAATGTCTACCATTACCAGAACCGAAGTTATGAATCTTTGAAAATAAGTCTTCAAGCCAAAAATCACGAAATCCTCGAAATTTAGAACCGCTCCATTTTCCAACCCAAAAAAATTCTCGAGCACGTATATCTTTCTTTTCTTCGGAAATGGGAATTTGGAAATTTTTCATAAAAGCCCTAAAATTTCAGCCAAATCAAAAATGTGTCGGTCAGAAAGATGTTCGGTTTGTAAAAGAATGACCCATATATGTGGCAATTTGCATTACATATTCAGTTTATTTTTAACTGTGTGGCTGGAACGTTCAATATAGATCAAATTCAATTTCAAGCCAGTGAAGGTAGAATATTCTAAGCAAATTCAGATTATTGATATAATTTTTGTAAATTTAAGTTATTTTTTGAAATGTTATTTATGTTAATTTATCTGTTAACTTATGAAGTGTTTTCTTTTTTAAGAGTTGTTGAAGTAATACATGTTTTTCAGGCTGTATATATTCATTTTTGTTTAATTATAACTTTAAATTAATTTTTTTTTTCAATTTTTTTCAAAATTTGGAACCTAACCCCCCATTTTCATACAAAATAGGGTTCACATTGCGCGGTTTTGTATTGCGCGCTGTTTTTCTGGAACGGAACTACCGCGCAGTCGGAGGGATTACTGTATTTTGATTTTCGGTTCGCTGGATAATTTTTGATTATTTATTCATTAATATAAATAAAAATAAACAAGTAAAACAAATAAAAACGATATATCTATATATGAATGACCACACTGCTTGGACATAATATTGGTCAAAAACTTTGTCTATTTTGTGGGGGATTTTATAATAACATGGGTTTCATGGTTGTTTTTAAAGGTATATTTCTAAGACAGATTTAAAAATCCAAGTCTAATTTAGAGTTTGATTCTCAAATCAAAAACGTTAAATCAAAAACGATGTAAATTTGAGTGATCAGAAAATCAAACATCTATTTATTGGTTATAAGTGGTCACTGTTTCCTCTTCTCATATTCTTGATAAGTTCTGAATTTGGCAATATGAAGCTGAGTTTAAAAAAATGTTGACGAGAAAAACACAGCATATTTCAAGTATATATCGTTATTCTATTATGTTTCTTTGTTTGTCTTCGTTACTATTGTTGTAATTTTGTAAACAACTTTTTTATTCGCCTGCATATTAAAGTGTTACTTTATTACTGTGATTTGCGGCTTTAAAGTATCACTTTTCAACTATTTATTTTGTTGTCATAGCTACGTCCAAAAAAGTAAAAAGCATTTGTATTTGTTTAAATTCTATGAAAACTAAAAAATTTTATCAAAGCAACCCTTAAATTCAAAATTTCATTATCCAATTCAAATAGTTGTTATCATTTGTTGTCATAGCTACACAATAATTTGGAAAACAAAATAAATATTTTGACAAAGGTTACTTGTTCCACATATTTTTATTTTAAAATTTATGAAAATTTATAATTTTAATTTAGAATAAACCAATTTTCTTAAAATATTTTGCTTGCGGCTAATAAAAAATAGTATATGATGCACGGACGTAAGCTATTTTGGACTTAATGTGGATGCAAATCTCGGCTAACGCCTCGATTTGCAAACTCCACATCCGTCCAAAATCTTTAGCTTTACGTCGTAGCATCATAATGTACTATTAAAATGCGATAATAGTACATTATGATGCAAAGACGTAAAGCTAAAGATTTTGGATGTATGTAGGATTTTCAAATCGAGGCGCTAGCCGAGATTTGCACCCACATTAAGTCCAAAATAGCTTAAGTCCGTGCGTCATATACTATTTTTTATTCGCCGCAACCAAAATATTTAAAAAAAAATGGTTTATTCTGAATCAAAATTATAATTTTGCATAAATTTTGAAATAAAAATATGTTGAACAAGTAACCTTTGAGATAATATTTGTTATTTTTTTTAAATTATTGTAAAACTATGACAACAAATAATAACAATAATTTTAGCTGGATTATGAAATTTTGAATTTAATGGTTGCTTTGATAAAAATTACTATTTTTTATAGAATTTAAACAAATACAAATGTTTTTTACTTTTTTGGACGTAACTATGACAACAAAATATATGGTTAAAAAATGACATTTTATGGCCGCAAATAACAGTAATAAAGTACCACTTTAATATGTAGGCGAATAAAAACTATTTTTTGTACGAGTAAGCTGTAAAATGCACTTTTACGATTCAAAAATTGTGCGTAAAGTAGGCTTTTTTTTTCCTATTGAAATAACAATGCCTAGAATTGAACTAACAATGTCTAAAATTTCTATTTTACGCCCTAAAGCGTAAATATGTTTGACAACATCAAACGAACCCAAAAGAACAAAATACATTATGGCTATTTAAAAAAATATAGTTACATAAATATAGTTACAGACATATAAGTTTTGTGAAATTTTATTTTAAGAAAATTGTTTAATCTAAGCATTTTTTGGTTTGTTTGTAATTTTATATACAATTAAAATTAAATAAATTGGTTGCTAAAGAAATTTAGTAAAAAAAACTAACAAAATATTACGTGCATTTAGCAATTGTCTCAAAAAATATTTTACAAGAAATATGCATACTTACAGCCAGAGCCGGGACGAGGGGTAGGCAAACAAGGCACTCGCCTAGGGCGTTTTATTTAAAGGGCGCAGAAATTGAGAACACATTTTTTGTATTTAATATATATTATACTACGGAGATTCGTTTTTTTTGTTTTAAATTAAAATATCTAATTGGAGTAGAAAATCACAAAGAAAATAGGTATCCTAAATATTGTAAGATTATTTAAAGGTTCTCTAAAGATTTCTAAGGTTCTCTTCATATTTACAAGATTCCCTAGATTATCTGAAGAAACTCTGTATGTCCAAATGTACTCAAGATTTTTTGAAATTCTCAAGGGATTCGTCAAGATTCTCAAGATTTTGCGACGATTGTTAAGAATCTTTTTTAAGCTTCTCTAGATTTCTTGAATATTCTCAAATATTTGTCCCATGCAAGATGCCAAAGAATAATTTATCGCTCAATCTAATGACATTTTTGTTTTTATTGGCTAACATAAATTTCAGAAATTTTAATTATGATAAAAAATCTGTGACCTATGTTTAACCTTAGTCTCGAATGACCTGATGCATGTAAAAAATTTGATTAAATAAAGAAATAGAGTTTTTGACAATTATAAGTTACGGATTACAATATTCATATCATCCTCATAAGAATATTGGTTGGGTAAAACAGTATAATCATCTTTAACAAAAGATTGAAAACAACAAGATTTCGAATATGAAAGCAATATATTTTTATTTCAATTTAAAACATATATTTGGATTTAAAAAAAACTCAAAACCGTCGGTTTCAAAGGTACATATTTCAAACTGTTGATTAATAAAAACTAGTAGTCCGCATAAAATTGGATTAGGAGTTTCCAATGTACCAAGCCAAATTTATAAAAGACGCGCTCAATTCCTACTGACGTTGAGATTGATTTCAAAATACAAATTACTTTATTTCACTTTTTAGACCAAATAAATTGGAATCTAAACAAGGGGCAGTGGTCACTCGCTTAGCGTCAGATAATTTTTCACAAAAATCATTCATAGAAAATGTTGCACAGAACAGAGTTAATTTGGTACATAATTTATAAAATGTGGAAAATTTTAGGGGCAAATTTCTTCGACGAAAGCGATGCCGATTCATTTTCTTTGTTTTCTAAAACAATGAAATTTTCATTAAAAAGTGCATTTGGATATAGTTACACAGCAACTTAATGTAACGATGTCGTAAATGCTGACTAAACGCGTGGAAATGAGTTTTTGCATCACGTTACCCGGCAAAACGTTACTCGTAACGTAAAAATGAAATAACGAACTTAAGTAGCGTTGTTAATAATAATTACTTTCGTATCGTTTTAAAAATTCATCTGGTGACAATAACGTAAAACGTAACGATAACGTTAATATTTCATTTCGTTTTTTGAACGATTTTGCAAATATCGATTATATAAAATCCGACATATCTGCTCTTTTTAAATGTATGTGCACGCTTTAACTAAAGATTTTGGTTGTTCTAAAATTTTTTTGATATTTGTCGCAAAATATTAAGCATTTTGTAAATTTTTGATTTGATCTCACTCTGATGAGGTAACGAGTTCGAATCCCAACCAAAACACGTAAAAAAGAAAAACAGAGTTTTTTTACGAGATATTTCCAGCCATAACTTTGAATTGAAAAATTCAAATTACTTCCCTTGAGTTTAATTGCTCACAAAAATCCCGAATAATTAAAATTCTCCAAAATGTTGTCTAATATGCATATGAAATAATTGACCAAGTGTCGCTTATAGATTTCACATTGTTTGGGAGCAATCAATAATGACTATACACGTGACTTAAAATGTGGCCTATAATATAGAAATATTACACCTCATATGAATTCACACAATAGTGCTGTCTAGAGATTTAATCCCAAAAATAATGTTAAAATGTTTCCGGAAAATAGGAGTCTAATTACAATTGAGAATTCAACTTAAGTAAATAGAGTGATGATGAAGTCTCAACTTCAAAATATCTTCGCATTCGTAGCGAAATGAATAGATTTGAGCTCACTCTGGCACTGATGAGGTTACGAGTTCGAATCCCTACCGAAACACTTAAAAAAGTCTGTTGTCTGTTCCATAACGAAATAACGTACCGCAAAAATAAATATAATGCATAAGACCGAAACGCATATAACGTTACGATTTTTTTTCTTTTTGTAAAACTGATCAAAAGTCCAAATAAATCCAAATCATGTTGTAACTGTTTCCAAATTTCGTTCTTATTCACAGGGCTGCTAAAATGACCAAAAAAATCCAAATCATGTCGTTACTGGGGCGTCCAATCCCCAAAAGTTTAAATAAAGCGTTCGTCAACATCTTAGAATGCATGTAGTTGTGGAACCTACGTCTTAAAAGCATCTATGTATTGTTGTGACACATATTGTAAATTCTTAAAAAAAATTTTTAAAAAAATTTTATTGAAAAATTAATGTAATGGAAAACATTACGTCTAGTCAATCAACAATGAGTTGAAATATGTAACCTAATTTTACAAATCTCGCACCAAATCTATAATTTTCTTTTCAGAACTAGGATGTTCCTTTTGATTCACAGTAATGACAAATATTTGTCACTTTTTATTTAGAAATTAAACGAATTGCTTTTGTCGGCAATCGAATACCAGATCCAGTGCTGGCGGATCTGGTATTCGATTGCTGACAAACAAATATTGTACAAATGTTTTGACATGTGATTCCTTTTAAAAACTTTCAAAATTTTAATGGCGTATTAGGTGTAAATGTATTACAAACGATAAAATACCACATTATGCATTAGTTCAATTAAAAAACAAATAAGTAACATTGCTATATTTAAAAAAAACAATTTTTGTTTAAAACATTGTTTTTTTGGAATAAAAACCAATTTGTAAAAACCAAACCACCAAACAGTGTTTAAAACAAACCAACTCTGTGGAGGTGAGAGGAGGGTAGGGGCGTCAAATCTTACTCTTGCCAAGGGCGTAATTAAGCCTTGTCCCGGCTCTGCTTACAGCAGTACGATAGATCAAATGAAACTGAAAAACAAAATGTTTTAAATAAATTAATATAGAAACTTTAAAAAAAAATTGGTTGCTATAAAATTTAGGAATATAATTATCAAACGAAAAACTACTCGGATTAAACAATGTTCTCAAAAACTGTTTTACTATTTTGTGTAAATATATATATAGGACTCTGTCAACTTGGCCACCTCTCTCTGTCCAAAAATTGGAGCGAGCTATAATATTAAAGTTGCTCATTTTTTAGCTATAACCTTCCTTCTTGTTTTATTTTAGTCGTGGCCTTATTGAAAAGTTCAAAATGGCAGACCAGCATTGCAGCTGGAAGTCAGCCACCTCAACTAGGAATATTGTTTTTTTGATGTCATACTTGCAATAGCCATCTTAACGACGGTAATCGAGAGTTTAACTAAATTTTCTAAAATATTTTTTTTCTTTAGTAAAAGTTATACCGTTTTCTAAATAAAAACTTTCACTAGTTTCCGTTTGTAGAGTATTAGACATCGTTCACTCAGTGTTTTCTTCCAAAATTTTTTCTGGAATGCTTTCATTTGTTGATGTACATATGTGGTTATTGTTGTTTTTTATCGATCCATTGACATAACCTTCAACAACCTTTGACAACTTCCATCCACTAAGTCGTTTTAACGTTAATATGCCTCCGTTTAAATTTACCGACAACGTAGTAGATGTTCTACGAAACGAGTGGCTTGTATATTTTTCATATTCTGGCCACTTTAAATTCTTTGCTACTTCTGACCGTATTTTTCCCATATTATTATTCTCAAAAGGTTAGTTGAAACATTATCCTTTGGCGTAGCGTAGAAAAAAGCGTTCATTTGGATTGTCCTTCGGTCTGAGATCCACGAATTTTTTCTATTGCTCTAAACAATCAAACCCACACACCTAGTTTGGCACACTAAAAGTTCTGCTAACATAACTTTTTATATTCGAAATAGAAATAAGCAACACAGTGTCATGATTTACAATATCTTTCATCGTGATACAAATCAACTCATGGTTACGGCAAGCTCCACAAAGTCCAAGTATCAAAACTATCTGATAAAGAAATTTTTTTCATCAAAATCAAATAATTTTACTTTAAAATAAAACTGACTATTAAACATAGACGTAACTAGGTAGGGGCCCAGATGGCCCGGCCCCCCCTAGACGAATTTTGGCCCCCCCTAGAACACAAAGTTCATGAAGTATATATAACAGTTACACTCAGAGAATTTTGTTAGTAAATTTAATAACCGCCCGTTTTAAAAATGTGTAATAAGTTATTTTATCAATCTAATAACGATTTTTATTAAAGTAATTGCCACATTCGTTCGATTAATACTTTTTGTTATTATTTTAATAAAAATGTTTATCAAAATAAAAATACGGTCAATATTATTAAAAAAATCACAACGGTTGATTAAACTAATAACCAATTCTTATTAAAATAATGAATTCAGACAATCAAATAAAAAATTATGTGATTAACGTAGAGCTATTAAAATAAAAACATAAATTATTATTTTTGTAGTTAATTTTAATAACCATTTTATTAGATTAATCATCGACGTTTTTACTTTCAAAACGTAGGTTATTAAATTAATAATAGTATACATTAATCTTACTTTAGGTTATTATTTTGAATAACGATTAATAAAATATTGGTAAGAATCACAGTTTATATCCAGACGCTGAATAAACAACTTTAAAAAATATTTAAAAGTTTTGTGAAAAGTTAAAAGTGTTAAGAAAATTAAAAAAGGAAGATTATTTTATTAAACGATAACGTTTGGTATGTGAAACTTTGTAAATTTTTGTACTGTCTATGGTGTGGTAAAAAAATTGGTTTTTCAGTTCCTGAAGCAGATTCATCAGACAGAACATGTAGAAATTTTGTTCGATGAACAGAGTAGTTAGGCTAAAATTGGGTCAACATGGGACAGGACTAAACAACTGAGACTCAGCGACATTTCAAAATTAAAATCAACTTCGGAAATTTTAATTAAATGGAAGCAATTTAAATTACCGCTTGGTTATAAACTGGTAATTAATAACTCAATATTAGTATATTTCAATAACATTTTAATTATAATTATAATAATATATATATAATAATTATAATTAATTATAATAATATTCCTTTTAAAATTTTCAGATAGACATTTATTTTAAAGCAATGTTTCCGAAAGCCAGCGATTTTGGTTGTAAATTACCAACCATTTACTCAGAAAACTCAGCCCATTTTTGAAGAACAAATTAAAGATGAAAAGATAAGAGAGATGGTTGAAGAACTTCGCAATACAGAGAATATGACAGAAAGTAAGTTTTTTAAATTTGTTTTTTGGCTCCAAAAACTTGAAAATCACATGCAACAGAAGCAGAATTCCATTCAAATTTTACAGCAACAGAATTTTTTGCTGTCAAATTTGTATGAAATTCTGTTTCTGTTTCTGTTTCTGATGTATTTGAATACCCGGCTATGAGCTAAAACGTTGTTTTTGGACATGTCATTTGTAATTTTTTTGAGTGAAAACAATTAAACCTATTCAATGTTAGATTCTGTAATAATATAATATTTTTTGTTTTATATTATTTAGATGACATTCTGCTATCAACTATGTATTTACTGCACAGGATACTCCGTCAAACCAACAAAACTTTATAGCATAAAATTTATAAGAAATACACTGTTTGATATTCTTAAAACAGTTTTGCCATTATAGGCGAAACTGTTCAAAATAATGAAGAGATGTTACAAAAGTATTTCGATAAAAAATTACCAATTAAAAAATTACACCATTTTGTTAATTAGTGGGTCTATAATAAAGCCAACTAGTATGCTTTGATAATGTACGGTATGAAGTTTATACAACATGGAATAGTAGATTCTTGTATGAGCTTAGAATGAAGGCAATTCTTCACGAGGATGAAGTTTTCCGAAACGAGCGTAGCGAGGGGAGGGAATCCTCCGAGTGAAGAATTGCCATCATCCCAAGCGAATACAAGCGAATACAAGATTCTATTTTATTCACGACTGTAAAATATTTCGTTTAATTTCCAGTTTTCATGCAAAAATTTGTATCGCATAATGAAATAAAAACATCAAAGATAGCGAAAAACAAAACAAGTTTGTTGTTTAATTTGTTAGGGGAATATTTAATAAACTATAGAGCTGTTAAAGAATTTTAATCAAATTCACTAGTTGTGGAATGAATACAATTACAATGGAAGCATACGCATGGAAAGCATATATTCTTTAGTCGTGGATAAAGTAATTGATGTGTGCTTCAAAATATTTTTTCTATGCGTTAATAAAAAATTTATGCTCTCTTTTATTTAAAAAGTGTAAAATATAAGTTCCATTATTAATTTAATAAGTTTCATTATTAGTTTAATAACATCTTATTATTGATTTAATAAGAACCTATTATTAATCTAATTAGATTGTATTATTAATCTGATAACCTAATATTATTTTAAAAACAATTTTATTATTATAATAATATATGTCATTTATCCAAGGGATACCTAATATAAATGTAATCCATTATGTTATTATTTCAATAAGAATTTTTATAAATATAAAAGCTATCGTTTTTAGATTTAAAATTTAATTTTTTTTGTTAGTGAATATTACGAACAAATAATATTAGTTTAATAATGCCTGTTATTACGAAATTAGTGAAAATAATCACAAGTTGTGATTAGCTGTATAATAATCACCAAATTATTAATCTAATGGCTATTTTGATAGTTTTTAATAACAGAATTCTCTGAGTGTAGGTAAAATAAAAATGTATTTCTTTAATAAGGAATTTGCTGTTCAAAATTATTTCAAAACGTACAATAATATTATTCATGATATTATTCATATTACCGATCTTCATTTAAATTTAATTAGGAAGTTTAATAAGCACTACCAATAATATTGCTACAAAAGTATCTATAAAATGGTCGTTTATCTTATCGGTTCACCATAGTAGCGAAGTTTAAAAAAGCAAACATTTTCTTTCCAACATGTGATGTGCCAGATGTCAGAATGTCAAATTTTTTTTTTTTTTTTTAATAAAATGTGTTGTATAGTAGGAATTACAATATGTGTCACAATAACACATAAAAACCTTTTAAGACAAAGGACCCACAACAACATACGTTCAAAGGTGTTGGTGGACGTAAATCTTTCTTTTTTTGTGTTTTTATATTTTTTGTTAAAGAATGGATAGCTAAACAAAAAATCCTATCACTGACAAAATATGACATAGGCCAAGAATAGAGAAAATAAAAGTAAATTAAAAAGTAAATAGCAAACTTTTACAAAAATTTCCTGAAACAAAACAAAAATGTAGTTGCCAATAATCCAGCCGGTTGCATATTCCTTGATCCTGTGACGCACCGTCTTTCTTGAAGATTAAAGCCTACACATAGTTATATGAAGCCTCGTTTCTTCAAGGAAGCAATAGCGTCTCATCATCAAGGATTATTTCACAGCTAAGATTGAGGGTGCTACCATTGACTGAAAACAGTTCATTCGCCACCACCCCTAAGATGTCACCTTGGCTAGTGATATCTCACTGCTATTGCCAGTGGTATGTGATATCTCACGTTAACTCGTATATCAATAGCAGGGACTAGAGTAAGCGGGGTTGTCACACCCGTAGATCAAAAATAAAAAAAAATTCAAAACAATAAAAACTGATTCCTCCATGCGGAGTTCATAATTTCTGGAAAACCACACCTTCCTATTTGTTCAACGAAAAACATCGCAATAAGAACAATATAGACTTCGTTTTAAAAAAATACGGTCTCATTGCTCCATAAGACCTTGTTTTTTTTTATCGTAAATTAAGAAAATTTAGTAAAAGGGACAGTTTTGATCTGTTTATCTTATAAGCACATAGGACATAAAGCAAAAATTAAAAAAACAGAAAAAATTCTTTTCAAAACTGTAATTTAACTTTTTTCAAAGGTCTGTAATTGACGACGGAATTCGAAGTCTGATGGATTTATTTTTGGAATTATCTGAATTTTGTATGGCTGAAAATGAAGATCGTTGTGCACAGTACTGCATTAAATGGTTGGGGGAGTGCATGATTACTGTAAACAATGAATTGTTATTTTTGAACTATTTTCTATTTTTATTTTTTCAATAGTTTTAGAGACTAGGAATGTAAAGTTTAATTTAGAAACTAGGAATGTTGATTTTGTATAATTTTTGTTTGTTTGAAAGTTACTAAGTGAGGATTTATAAAAATATCATACTGATATAACAATTTATAATTTTATATGATTTTTTTCAATTTTAATTTGTCAAACATGTCGATTTTAAAAAGAACATTTTTTTCTTTTAGTTTTATAATTTAAAGATTTATTATTTACACAAATATATATCTAAATATAAACATAAATAACTGCAAACAACATAGCATAAATAACTGCATTCAAATCCGTAGATGTAGTAGCAACGACGTCAAAAGTGACACTTAACCACCGGCAATTTCACCGTTCATATTATGTAGGTGCCGGGTCACAGTGGCGTTAAATGCAACTATATAGCAGACAGATTTTCTAGGCAAAGGACTGAACTCGATCTTCTACAAGAAATGGAAGCTCTAAGCGAGTCGTTTGCTTCTCTCAAACAACCAACTTATGACAGGGTTAAATGCGTAATCTATAGATCGGTGGTCACTGGTCAAACACCGTTAGCTGCAAGATAAGCAGGTAAATCTTCCCTAGACCAGACCTACAGCGTTCCAAAAAACTTATAACCTTGAGTAGGCAGAAAACTAGTTCATTGTTAAAGTCATCACTAGATCCTTGGAAAGCACCAAAGTGTTGGTTTGCAGGAGCTGTAAGGAGGAGGATCAGGTGGAACCAGCGTTTCATCTACTTTGCACATGTCCAGCATTCGCCCATTATACGGCAAACTCATTTTGGAACGCACACATTTAAAACTCTCACCGACCTGGATAATTTTAAAATCACGCAAATACTTAGCTTCATTAGAAGCTCCAAATGGTTCGAGTTGGGGAACGAGATTCTTTGGTATCACAACCGACGTATTTTGGTCTAAGTATGTCATCCTGATGTTGTGTTTTGGTGACAGTCACTGCAACCTAACCTAACATAAATAATCTAGCAAAAAAATATAAATGACCGCCAATTTGAAAATTAACCTCAAATTGACACACCCGTTATGTATTAAAAAAATAAAAATGGAAACTTTATTAATTATTTTACTCAGCAATATTATTGGGGCCAGGCCCACCCTAGAACAATTTCCTAGTTACGCCAATGCTATTAAATAACTTACCTTTTTCATTAGATAAAAATCGTCTAAAGCATCTTTAAAAAATTGATTGACTTGTTCAAAACTGAAAGTTTTTTGATTTTATCGGAACGTATGCGTTCATTTGTTTTTTCAAAAACGCTATTAGATTGGAATTTTTTTATGTCAATATTGTTTTTAGTTAGCAATGTGCTTCGTTACATTAAATAAATCGACCATAATGTGGACGATTTCAAACCTTTTAATTCCGTACAGAAATATGAAAGTAATTTATGTTCACTGTAGGTTTTTAACTGTTTTTCGTTACACCAATTTGAAACCTTTTATATAGTTGTAAATAAAATTAATTTTCCAGTGGTTTGTGCTGATATTTCTTTTAATTTTGGTGAAGTACAATCCAATTGCGGATAACTAGACCGTTTTGAAAATTATATATGTGAACTGTACGTGACTCAGGAAATGAAAAACAAATTGTTTTAAATAATTTTATATAGAAATTTAAAAAACAAATTGGTTGTTATAGAAATCTAGGAAAATAAATATCAAACGAAGAACTACTAGGATTAAACAATTTTCTCAAAAAATATTTTATTATTTTGTGCCAATATATGTATTTTTATTTATGCAAATAATACAGAATCTTACTCGTACAAAAAATTTTGTATGTAATTTGGGCATAACATATCTTTTTTGGTCACGCCTCGAACAACAATTTCACTATCAAGCAAGAAAGACCTACTTTACGCCCTTAATACATAAATAGCTATTATTTGTTTTTGTGTTTTTTTTCGGAATTTAAGTATCTTATGAATATTCTTATAACAAAAACCTAGATATTGTCAACGAACGACATGCTTAAGGCAGCAAAATTCGTTCCACCAATCAGATGATAATAGCTTATTCCACTTGCATACCCCGTTACAACAGCAACGATATAGCAATCGTTTAGACTTTTATGAGACATGATTACGCTCTACGATGATGCCATCTTGAATTAAAGGGTTGTGTTAAAGGGTTAAGTGTTAAAAACAAATATTGTTTTCGTAATTCGTACAGTGAAATTCGTAAAGTGTGCATTTGTTACGTAAAAGTAATATTCACCAGACTTTTTATCCTCTCCAAGTAACCGATCTTGTGGTATTATATTCGAATATTACACCACAAGGTTATTGGTATTCATATATTGGTTGAAAAAAAATATTGGTGCTAAGTATACGTCTACGAACATAGGACAGAGAAACAAAAATACTTAATTTATCAAACAGACTTTAAAAATTAAATTTCAAAAATTTATGAAATTTTAAACCAAGACACCCACCAAATTTCATACCCAAAAATAGGTTGTTTTGATTTAAAAAATTGTATTTTAATTTTATTTATTTTTTGTGCTTTTTTCGCACTTTAAATATTTTATGAATATTCCTACAAAAAAATAAATATTATCTACGGATGAAATGCTTAAAGTATGTAGCAAAATTCGTTCTTTCAATCAGACGAAAATTACTTATATCAGATGTTTAGACGATTACGTCGTTTAGTAGATTATGTTCTACAATGACGTCAACCAGAAATAATGGGTTGTGTTGTGTATGTTAAGTGAACATAGAGAGATGATTTCGAATAACGGAAAACATTTAATATATAAAGTTATAGTTTTAGTTTTTTTTTTTTGAAGAACATAATTTAAATATTAGTATTTTATTTATTAAATTTTTGAAATAAAAAAGAAAATCTTCTAAAAATGGCAAAATGGAACAAAATACCTATGTCTGTATTTGAAATAAAAAATACGAATTGAATTAAAAAATTAACAGAAAAACAAAATAAAATTATAAAAGAAATTTGAAAAAAAAATAAAAACTTCTAAAAACCTCAAAAAATTACTGAAATCAAAAAATATTTTTCGAAATACACTTGCCTTGCCCTGACGAGAAAGTTTAACTTAAACGTGTGTCAAAAAATTTTCTGACTTTAACCACCAACAAGAAAAATAATCATTAAAACTCATTAATCTTAACGAAGTAAATTTGAACACTCATAATGACTATGTGATTGATGACTGGAAGGTTGGCGGCACCAATAGATGGAAGTATTTGGTCTATATTTGGATTTATTGATCTCATTTCTTTTGTAAACACCTCAATATAATGCTATTTTGTAGTTTCATCGAATCTAATATCAGGATTTTGCAACAGCTACTGTTGAATTTATTCTGATCTTAAGCCGACAGTCTAAACTTGTTTTACCGCATCATCTAAAAAATCACTATATCACAACAACATGCAAGACATATAAGCTCACCATAATTTTTGAGATTGTCTCACCGTCTTCTTGTTTGGTCTTAGAGAATTTCAGCCGTTCTGCTCTATCATTCTCTTTTAGGTTGAAATGACTTTTGAGCACTATTTGGGTAATTCTTTTACAAACCGAACACCTTTCTGACGGACACATTTTTGATTTGGCTGAAATTTTTTGTATGGGTTTTACATTCAAAAAAAAAAGATATGCGTATTCGAGGACTTTTTTTTTGAAAATATAGCGGTTCTGATTTTCGAGAATTTCGTGATTTTTGGCTTGAAGAGTTATTTTCAAATATACACAACTTCGGCTCTATTAGAGAAAGAAACCTCTCGTTTGTTTTATTTTAAAGCTAAACGATGCTTGTTTACAAAAAATAATTAAAATTTATAAAAGTTATTAACGAATTCCTATTGTTATAAACAAATAAAATGTTCAAATTGATCTATAGACATTGCCCCCCCCTCCCACGAAATGAGTTTTTAGTATTACCATCGTATTCTACGTTTCATTTCCTATAAAAAGTGTATTTTAAATTAATGGAGAAATGATTTTTACTGTTAGAAATAAATTAATTTATCGAGTACGGGACGACAAAAGCTTCCATATATGGGGTCATTCTTTTACATACCGAGCAGATTAGGACAAAATGTGACTAAGACATTTTTGATTCAGCTGAAAATTGTTTACGGGTTGTATATAAACAAATCGATATACTTGTTTGAGGTTTTCTTTTTTTTTCTTTTTTTTAGGGGAAATAGAGCGGATCTAAATTTCGAGAATTTTGTGATTTTTTGCTTGAAGACTTATTTTCAAAGATGCATAGCTTCGGTTCTGGTAAAGATAGACACTTTTTGTCTGTTTATTTTGAAGAACAAAGAATGGAATTATCTCGAAATTTAGAACCTCTATATTTTCAAAAAAAAAAAGTACTCGAACACATATATTTTTAATTTGATATAAAACATGTAAACAAAATTTCAGCCAAATCAAAAATGTGTCTTGGTCCAAATCTGTTCGAATTGTAAAAGAATTACCCATTTTTACTTTAACGGTAAAATCTTTAAACTCTATAACTTTTGTTTAATTAAATAATATTCAACATAATTTTAATTTTATCCTCGTCGCCACGTCTATATATTTTACTTGTACAAAAAATTTTTAAATAAAAAAAAATTTTTCAGCACATATCTAATTGATTTATTTATTCGTACGGTCACAGCTTAGCTGACTGCAAACAAGTGATCGATTACATTTTATTAAAATTAAAATTTTTCTTGTATTACATAAACCTTCACATAAAAGTTAGAAGTTGTATATACAGCTTTACAATCTGCAGCGGAAGAGTTTTTCTAAAAATATTACGAGTAGACTTTGATAACACTGTTTTTATTTACATTTCTGTCTCCAAGCTACCCACGCCAAGCCAACCACTTGGCAAAAATGAATTATTTGACGATCATCTTGGAACTTCGTTTGAAAGAAAAGACTTTTTTTGAAATTATTTTTTTGTTTTAAAGGTTAAAAATAGCGCTTGAGCCTAGCTCAATAACCAGTTAACGGATTTGAAAGATATGTATCGCGTTTTAAAGAAAAACTTGAGTCCTTTTTAATAAAAATAATTCAGATTAACATTTTTAATAATTTTGTATAAAAATTAATATATAAACAAATAATAAGGGTAAGCTGGTTGATATCCCCAATAATTTTTATATTTTCTCCCAACTTTAAAATTTCATTTATTTTCTACAAAAATTTTGGTGATGTTTTTGGGATATTATAGAAATTTTTCAATAGATTTGTATCTGTAAATATAAGGTAAAATTTTGAAAAAAATTTCTATAATTTTGGAAATATATATAGGAAAATAACGATATTAAAAAATTATAAGGAAAAAATCTTCCAATCCCTATTTTTATTAATTTTTTAATATTTTGAATAAATTAAAAAAATTTTAGCTGTAATTATTTTTACTAAAACGGACTCACTCTTACCATTAAAATACAAATATGGTGTTTTAAAATTCCAAAAAGTGTGAAAAGTGTTTGACTTCTTCTCAAAGTGCTTGTTTCTACCAAAAGCTACGATGCCATGGATGTTGTAAAGCTATTCGTAAAATCATCTCGATTTTGGGGAGTCCCTTTAATCAATTTTACAATTTGAATAACCTCCATTCTTCAATTTTTTTTTAGAATTGATTTTGTTTGATCCACGTAGTCAAAATCATCCCGATACTTAAAAAAACAACATCTGGATTCATTTAATTTCCATTAACTGCACAATTTTATTTAAAAAAAAAAAATTTCCACAGAAAAACTTTAACATTATCACGTTTTTCAATTTTAAATCAAACTCAATTTTTTTTCGTTTCAATTTTACATCAGAATTGAGGTAAATAATTTTATTATCGTTTTCAATTTTTTTTTTTTAATAATTTTCAGTTATTTTTTTTAACATTATAAATTCAATTCGTTTTTTTTTTCAATTAAATATTAAAACAATTTTTCCAATTAAATTTATTTTTGCGGAAAAATTATAAAAACCATTTGATTATCTCCCTCATATTCAAATTTACAATTATCAATTAAAAATACAAAAAATAAATACACTAAATTGCGATTTTAAATTTGTTGTTTTTAATGCAATGCTTGTTACTTTGTTAGTTTCGATTTTAATTTTAATTATTTTATTTTCGGAAAATTTTAACATTCTAAAAATTCATTCTGCAATTCTGTTCTCGATAAGTACTGCAACAATTTAAAAATAATTAGGTGGATCAAAGCTGGTATATACGATAAAGTTGAGAGCTTTGTTTTCCAAAATAAATTCAATGAACTATGTGTATTTTTATATGATTATAAAATCAATAATGATTTTATATGCACCCTCATCCAAATTCAATAAAGTTAATAAGAAAATACTTCTTCTGATCATAACAAGTGTAACCAAAGGAAAATTAACACTATTAAAATTCAATCAAGAAATAAGTTTTCGAAAATGCTTACATCGAAAAACAAAATTACAGTTGTTTTCGGTTTGAATTAGTTATTTTTTTCTTCTTTGATTCTCTACTTAAAACTACTTTCAACAAAACGTGTTACAACTTTCTTATACAACGAAGAAATTTATATGTAATTCGTTAGAGTGTGTGTTTTTGTTTTTTTCATAAGTTTTTAAAGACAAGAAGCCAAGTTACAGTTATTTGTTGTTGTTGTTGTTATCTCGTTTGTAATTTTTTGCTTTCCTGTTCTCGATAAAACTTACTATGATGGAGGTATAATGTAATATATGCTTTTTCTATAAATCAAAAAAGGTAATAATTTTTATATATGTTTTACATATACTCAAATTTCGTATATTTTGTAAGCTTAGGTGTAATCGATAGTAGAGAAATAAAAATAAGCATTAGCGATCGCAAAAGCATAACACGCGTGTCATGGATGGTATATGTGTGCTAAATTTGTTATCAAATCTTACTTATTAAACGAGCAATAATTGTATATTTGTAAATATTTTTTCGAAAACGGCACTATAATTTTTTTCAAAATTGACATATTACCATTTCTCAGAGTGAAAAAATGATCTAGATAGGTCACGACTTTGGGAAAAGTCGTTTAGGGCCTTAATTAAGGAAAAACATTTTTCATATGCATGACGTCACAAATACTTGGAATAGTTATAATAAATTTTGTTGAAGATGAGTGTTTGTGCTACATATTTTAAAAAGCACATTACAATTTAACCTGATTGTCGATAGTATAGAATAATTTGTCGGTATAAATATGCAATCAATGCATTATAAGTTTGTCAAAAAAATATTGTCAAGTGTTAAAAGAATGATTTTCTTTTTTTTACATAAAGATAAAATTAAATATGTGTATGACATGAAATATAATTGAACATGAAAATTGGACATGGAAAAGTTTTGATTCTGTTATAATTTTTGGAATTTCGAATAAATTTTGTGTTTTTGATTTTGTTCTAATTTTTGCAATATTTTTATGAGTTTAAAAAAAACTTTTTGAATTTGTGAATTATAATTTTTGCAATAATTTTAGAATTTTGAAAAAAGTTTCAAATTTTGATTTGTAATAACTTTTGAAATATTTCTAGAATTTTGAAAAAAGTTTAAATTTTTGATTTTATTATAATTTTTAGAATATTGAAAGAAATGTGAATTTTTCATTTTGTAATATTTTCTCGAAACGCTAAATAGAGAGGTTTTTGAGTAGTTTGCTGAGTGTATAATCTTTTCAATAAATTATATTAATTTATGATATGTTAATATAATAACTCTCGGCAACGTTTTGATGTTTCGTGTTAGTTTTGTAATAAATATCTAAACAGAAATAAAAAAATATTTATACTTTTGTTGAAGTTTTATGTTTGATATGTATCGCTGCCCAAAACTGAAAAAAAATTTCCTAATAATTTTTTTTTTGAAAGCTATATCAAAATCCTTAATCCAGACCGAAGTCTTGATATCTCAGAACCTTGAGATTTCAGTCTCTCAGTCTCATATTGACATTTTGTTTTTCAGCAGAAATTAATGTATAAAAAACCAAAAATAATAACTATTGTGCAATAAAAATATACAGTAATTTGCCAAGTAATAAAAAAAATAAGATAAACATTGTTTTGCGAAAGAGATTAAAAAAACTGTCTTTCTTTTCACCGAGCTGAACTCGGTCTCCTGGTACTGTAGACTAATTTGTGCAGAATAAATGGTCTACTGGATTTTAGGATAGTCTGACCCAGTGTTTTTCAGCCGATGATCCATTAGTAATCCTGCAAAAAAAGTTTAGAGGTCTGCATTTTATTCTCCCGCATATTTTCTATGCTGTAATGGAGAACTGGATACATTGGAACTTCCAATGTAACAGTTGAGTAGGCCGCGCATCTAGTGAGGTTTTTACCCGTGCTTAGCTTCAGCTTGTGGGTCAGAAAGAGTAAACTTTCTACCCCAACACAAATTAAACAGCTTGCGCGTACGAAAAGACAAACGGATCGAAATGAAAAAAAAAATGGAAAAAGGAGACTCTGGCGGCCCTCGACGACGAAGAAGTCACGACCGTCACCTTACCCCAGCATTATGTTTGATTTATAAGTTACATGTATTCATGTACAATTAAAAAATATATAAGAACAAGGCAAAATTTAAAGTGACTCACCACATGATGGTAATAGATCCCACTCCGTCTTACCCTGTTCCTTATTCAAGCATTTTCAATCAATAATCGGCGGTAACATTTTCGATGACAGATAATAAGATGACTGTTGACCCAAATTCCGTGGATTGTTAAAATAAAATAAACTGAACCAGTAATAAACAGGTGAACGTTGAATCACAATAGTAATGTGAAATAAATCGAAGAAATCGTTGCGCCTAATGAAAAGACGATTGTTGACTCTAAATATGATAATATTTACTGTTGCACCTAATATGCACTGTTGCTACTGTTGCACCAACACAGGTGATTTTTGTATGATAATACGACAATGCTGCACCAGCAGAGGTGATCGTTGAATTGATGTTGCACCAACAGAGGTGTTTTTGTATGATAATACGACAATGTTGCACCAGCAGAGGTGATTGCCGAATTTAAACATGAAAATATTGCACCAACAATACAAATTCCTTTATATACAAAAAACTAATGCACTTATGAATTTTTTTATTCATTCCAAAAATTACAATTCGGTATTGCAACAGAATTTGCTTATGTTTTTCATGGTCTTTTATACAATGAAATCATAAAGTTTAGAAAGAAAAACAGCACGTGTCTAATTAAAAGTCTTTCATTTTAATTTAATTAAGCTAAAATTTGAAAAATTAAATGACATGTGATAAATTAATATTCGCTAGACATTAATTTCGATACGCTACAAATAAATAAATCTTCTTTGTCTTATTTTGCTAGACAAGCATTTCACTAAATATTAACTATATTATTTTATAAAAAGAAATTTGAAAGGAACACTTTTTTTGTACAAGACAGACACATAAATTAATTTTTGTGTAACACATGCACAAAAAATATTCAATTTTGTACTAGAATAACATAAAAGAACAATCTACTTTTCCGCACATATGACCACACTAGTAGATTGTATTACTAGTGCGAATGCGTTTTCCGACCGTACAATTTACAACTATTACAACGAAGATGGCGCACTTTAATTATTTAAATATCTTAAATTTGTTTATAACTTTGTTAAATAAATGATTTAATTAACAATTAAATAAGTATTTATAAATTTTATGCATTTCTTACAAAAAATTGTGTACTAGTACTAGTAATACAGTGCGAATGCGTTTTTCAAACGCGAATTATTGCAACTAACTTTTGTTTGAAAAACGCAATCGCACTAGTAATACAATGTACTATTTTTTTTTTTTTGTAAATTATTTTATAATTTTGATGATTTATTAATAACAAATTCAATTTTTCTGAATTTTTATAAGCAACGCCACATAATTGAACTAAAAATTTTCTAATAACCCGGGAAAAAATAGAGAGATCTGAAGAGATCTTATCAGATCTGCGTTAGCAGATCTGCGAAGATCTGCATTTTGGAACATATCTACAACGATCTGCGCAGATCTCCTTAGATCAAAACAGATCTGTATAGATATGTTCCAAAATGCAGATCTTTTTGGATCTGCACAGATCTTCTTTGATACATTTCGATCTGCTTCGATCTATCAATATCTTATTTGATCTAACAAGATCCTATTAATTAAAAATAAACTTTAAAAAAATGGGACCGACTTCAGAAAAAACAAAAGAGGCACAAAAAAGTGGAAAATACCTCAATTATGCTAACTAGTTATGCAAATAACTCAATTAAATATGCCAAGATATATAATCGTCACATGCAAACAAATAGACTGTTAAATTGTTAAGAAATTGGCTGAGATCTCTTTAGATCTGAACTATATTTTTGTAAACTTTTTTCTATTTTCACATTTTTGCAGATCTGAAGAAATCTCTGTAAATCGTGATAGATCTTTTAAGATCAAAGATAAAATATGGAGGGGTTGAAATCTCACAGCTCTGAGATATCAAGACTTCGGTCTGGGCTAAGGATTTTGATACAGTTTTCGGCAAAAAACTTTTATGAGGACGTGGTTTTTAGTTTTGGGCAGCGATGTTTATCAAACATAACTCTTTGTTAAAGTACAAGTATTTTTTTATCTCTGTTTAGAAATTTATTACAAAACTAACACAAATCATCAATACGTTACAGGAAAATTATAACAGAACATATATTAACATAATTCAGTGAAAAGATGATACACTCAGCAAACTCAGAAAACCTCTCCATCTAGCGTTTCGAGAAAATATTACAAAATCACAAATTCATATTTCTCTTCAAAATTCCAAAAATATTGTAAAAGTTAAATAAAATCAAACTTTTTTCATAAATCCAAAAATATTCCAAAAATTAGAATAAAATCAAATATTTAATATTTTTCTACATTCCAATAATATTCCAAAAATTCTTAAAAATTAGAACTTTTCCAAAATTTTAAAAATATTGCAAAAATTATTACAAAATCAAAAAAAATACTAACTTTTTTCAAAATTCCAAAAAGTATAATAAAATCAAAAATTTTAAATTTTCGAACTTCTAAAAATATTCCAAAAACTCTTACAAAATCAAAAATTGACACTTTTTTCAAAATTCTAAATATATACATAAAATTCAAAAATTCAATTTTTTTCAAAATTCTAAAACTATTGCAAAAATTATAACAAAATCAATAATTGAAACTTTTTTCAAAATTCTAAAAATATTCCAAAAATTAGAATCAAATCAAATATTTAAACTTTTTCTAAATTCCAATAATATTCCAAAAATTCTTAAAAATCCAAACTTTTTCCAAAATTCTAAATATATTGCAAAAATTATTAAAAAATCAAAAATTGAAAATTTTTGAAAATTCTAAAAATATTCCAAAAATTGGCTAAACAAATAAACAAAATCATTTTTTGACACACTTGACATTATTTTTTTGACAAACTTATAATGCAATAATCTAGATTTCAGTCTCACATACCAATCCCGACCATCGAGATTTCTCCAAATTCAATGTTCGTACTCTTCCTACTCCTCCTACGTAATCACTTAAAATGAACGTTTTTTTAGCAAAAAATATGCAAATTTCCTTGTTTTGACAAACTTGACGATTTTTTCCGACACACTTCCGGGACAGTTATCGAACACATCATCCTTTCGGCTCTTTCCATTGAGTAAACCTATTTTTAGAAAAAAAATTTTTGAATTCCGTTCAGCGGTTTTCTAAATTTCGTAGGTTGTGACGGCCGGCCGGCCGGCAGATAGACATACATTTATTTTGCTTTTTTAGAATCAGTAGGTCCTAGAACTTCGAGAAATGTAAAAAAAGGGGGGGCAAGAATTTCACTTTTAGCTCATGAGTGTAATAGCTAGGTCTTTCAGACCGAAGTAAAACTAGTGTTTGACTTTTGCAGATCTGAAGAGATCTTTTTAAATCTTGGTAGATCATCAAAGATTAAACGCAAATTTTTCCATTGATCTTTGCAGATCTATCAAGATTTGAAGAGATCTTCTCATATCTTTGTAGATCTTCAAAGATCAAACGCATAATTTTTTCTTTGATCTTTGAAGATCTACCTTGATCTAAAGAGATCTTTTTATATCTGAAAAGATCAAACTCTCATTTTTTTGACTCAAAACAAAGATCTAATTTGATCAAAAGAGATCTAATCAGATCTTTATAGATCTCTCTATTTTTTCCCGGGAATTGTATTAAGCTTGTCATAAAAATTTACTAAGAATTTAAACTAAAATTGTGCTATGATTTGAACTAATTAAAGAAAACTTAATCAAAAAAAAAACTTTGGATTATCCCAAAAATTTAATATTTAAACTATAAATCAATTAATCATTTTGAGTCTCATCATGGAACTGTCAGAACAAAATATAATAGAGGCCATCATGGAGGCAAATTTAAGTATGTATTTATAGTTTATTTATAACATCAAAAACATCGATTTTTCATCGCTGCGGCTGGTCTCATGCAGATTCATAGCAAATGATAGCACTAAATGAAAATTTACTTGCCGTTGAATGTTATGCTTTCGAATTGGAATATAAAAAAAATCTACAACCTAGAAATTTAAAAGTAATCTTGAGATATTAAAAAAGGTTAGTTAATATGTTCTATATACACGAATTGTTCGAGATATGTGGAATGACTGGATGATGTTAGAAAATAAAAGAGTTTATTGCAATACAAGTACAGAGGTGAACTGCATTGGGAGCATCGTTATTTTTACAAGTTTAATAAAGAGGTAGATCTTCTGCAAATGTAAGTCACCGTAAATTAAAAACTCCTTTCAGTAGTATTCCAGTGACTGGCATTTATTTCAAGATAAGTAAGAGAACGTTATTCTAAAAGAGCTGGATTTAAAGGTTGACAAATTCATACCGGTTAGCTTAGAGAGTTTAAACTATAAACCAAAAAATTATACCAGTCTTGAAAATATATATCCGAAAATCACTATTACTACTTTGTGGTGATGGCATTTCTCCCACAATAATTCTTGGGATGCATTGGCACACCTTTAATGATGTGCTTAATTTCAAAGTAAATCAAGAACGACATGGGCAAGTTACAAAACGTAAAATCATTTCAGAATCTTCACGAATTTTTGATCTGTGAGGATTTTTCATCGTTACGTTTAGTTTTCCAATAAAATGCTGGCAATGTTGACCAATAGATTTTCCAATAAATTGTTGACAAGGTTGAACAATAAATTATTCTAATAAATTGTTGGCAATGTTAACTTTTAAATTGTTATATTAACTTGTTGAAAATGTTGACCAATAAATTGTTCTAACTGTTGGCGATGTTGACCAATAAGATGCTATAATAAATTATTGAAAATGTTTTCCAATAGATTGTTGACAATGTAGACCAATAAATTACTGTCAATATAGACCAATATATATATGGTTGGCAATGCTGACCAATAAATTGTTGGCAATGCTGAACAATGAATTGCTAAGATAAATTGACTATATGGACATAGGCGTAACTAGGTAGGGGCCCAGAGGGCCCGGCCCTCCCTAGACTATTTTTGGCCCCCCCTAGAACAAAAAGCACATTATGCAAGAGTTTTGTAGATTAAAACGTACCGCTTTATAAAGTAGATCAGTATCTTTTAAAAGTATATCAATGCAATGTGGACGAAACGTGTTTTAAATTATTCTAGAAAAGCTGTGGAATTAAAAAGCCAAAAATGAATGTGAAAATGTCTATGAAGAGGATAACAATGTTGACGAGGGCCAACATGAATCACTTAAAAATATTAAGCGTCAATTGTGGAACAGGTATAAAAAAGCATGGAGTCCTCTATAACGTTTCGAAAAGTGGTGTAGAAAATCACTGAAGGTCACTGAGTAAAGCACATCCTTACGTAGATAATTTATAATTTATGTGTTTATATTGCCAAACACCACATCCGTTCTTCAGCCAATTGATCAGGGTGTGATAAATAAAAAATTTTACAGCAAGGCTTTTAATGCCGAAATCTTCTAATAAAGATTTTTAAAAACGCTGACAGTAGCAAATACACAAACGAGGTTTTGATAAAAGAGGCTATCAAAAATATTGCTGTAGCTTAGATTATGTTAGTTAGGATTGCTAGCTTTCTGTCAGGTAATGATGATGATGGTGATGATTCGAACGCGATTCTACAATGCTAAACCACCAAAATTATCGAACGGGACAAAACATATGCATTGATAACTATCACAGATGTTGAAAATTCGGAAGATATTTTTATGAATGATAAATTTTTATTGACAAATGAAGGACTAGCCTTAAAGATATCGTCTACGAGATGCCTGATTCATCTAATAACAACCAACAACGTAGAAGTTTTTAAAAATGAAACTAGTGATTTTAACTATTTGCTCCTCAAACAGTAACGGACTAATTCAAATTCTTACCAACAGTCAAAATGTTTGAATCCAAACATTTTAGAAAAGTCAAATATACATATTATGTAGAGCAGTTCCGGATCCTTAAGAAACATACATATATATATATATATATATATATATATATATATATATATATATATATATATATATATATATATATATATATATATATATATATATATATATATATATATATATATATATATATATATATATGTATATATATATATATATATATATATATATATATATATATATATATATATATATATATATATATATATATATATATATATATATATATATATATATATATATATATATGTATATATATATATATATATATATATATATATATATATATATATATATATATATATATATATATATATATATATATATTATATATATATATATATATATATATATATATATATATATATATATATATATATATATATATATATATATATATATATATATATATATATATATATATATATATATATATATATATATATATATATATATATATGTTCCTACATTACATTTTTATTTTATAGTTATGTCTTTATCTGTATTCTGCGGTTCTGTGTTTAATAAATTCGCTTGAAATTTAAACACTTCGCATATTAATTACGACATTTGGTTATAACTTTTAACGACTGATTTTAATGACATTTTCGATGTCGGTATAAGCGAATTACAACTATCAACAACTTTTGAGGCAGAAAGAAACACGTTTGACAAACTGTGGCATCCCGCTCGGCATGAATATCGGAAAGATATCTTAATGCTATCTAAAAAATGGTGTCTTTTAGAACTCAGAAAATTTTTAATTTTTTGACAGCCTTTTGAAGAAATCAGTTTATGGAGACCAAAAAGATGCCTTTATGATAACTATACTGTCGACATTTTTATGACCTAAAAATGATATCATCTTGTTAACATTCCACCAAATACCAATTTTGTTATAAAAACAGTATTTCTAAAATTTCTAGAATTAAATTAACTAAATAAAATTTGATTAACTTAATAAAATTAACTACAATAATAATAATTATTTAATTATACTAAAGGCAACACAGATGTCAAAATACAAATCAGCTGATTTCAGTTGTTATATTATGTCACAACGAAACGTCAAACGAGCAAGCCGCAGATCTAGTTATTGCACCACATCATCGGGTGATGATGGATAAATCTATATTGAGTAAGTATCTGAGTGATTATTATTATTGACTGCGTATCATTAATACTTAATAGTACATAATATATAAATTAGAACATAAACTTTTCATTTACTCGTAATGTGCAAAACGAACCTCTAGCCTTACTATTTATTATTTACTTTCTAGAAATTAACCACAAGAGAAAGACTCTTTGACAGACAGACGGTGTTAAATTTGTATAATTATTCTGAACTTTCATAAAATAAATTTTTATTTATTGCTAAAATTCCTTGTACTTTCAGAAAATGATTTACAAAAATTTTTCCAGCTACTCCTATTATGCTTAAAAACAGGATAACATCCTGCAAGCAGCAATCAAAAACAGCAGCAGACCACTGCAGTAAACATTATTTTGTATATTATTTCTATTTATAATAGTATGTATAAGAATTAATATATTTTTGAATTTAATAAAAACAAAAATTATATTATGTTAAATATTGATTTTAATTATTTAAAAATAACCTAAAGTTTGAATTCAAGAACCTAATAACTTTTTGATATCTCTAATATGCTATCATTCGGAGCTCAGAAAAATGTTATATTTCTGCTATCTTTTCGAAGGAATCTAAAAGTTGTCCGCAGGTGGCGCATTAGAGGGTTTTCTGATATCTTTATGTTATCTTTTTAATAAATATTGTGGATGTCAGATCTAAAAACGGTTACCTTTAAGAGCTCATTATGATAGCTTTTTGCCGAACGGGATGATATAAATCAATTTTCAGAAAACCAGAATTTAGATGTCGAGCCTATTCGTAATTCTAAAAGACGACGAGAACAAAGCAAATTAGATTCATTCTATGTTGAATCAACTCTTGGCAAGAATAGTAAAATAAATTCAACAACAAATACTAATAAAAAAGATTATTGGAAAATATATATATATTTACCACTTATGGACAGCGTGATTTCCAATTTTAAAAATAGATTTGAAAATCTTCCGCTAGCTGAAGCCATAGATTAGCTTTTTAAATTTGGATTTTAGCAAGGCCGAACCTTTTGTAAATCATTACCCAAAAGTAGGTGCGATTGATATTAATTCATTACAAGCTGAGAAATTAGTTTTAACTTTTAAGTAATTGTATTAAATCAAACAATTAAATAATTAATATAGATACTTTAAGGAAAGAGAGAATTCTTTCCAAATACATATAAGCTGCTACAAATAGCTATTAGTCTTCCAGTGAGCTCAGCCGAATGCGAGAGGAGCTTCTCAGCAATGCGGCGAGTAAAATTTGACTACAAAACACAATGTCACAGCAAAGGTTTTCAAATATAGCACTACTTCACATTGAAAACGATTTAGTGAAAAAAAGAATTGATAAGCATCAAGTGCTGGAAGAATTTATAAAAAAAATTGATCGAAAATTAAATTAAATACATGAGAAATATTAATTTATTAATGTTTGTTATGAAATATGAATTAAAAAAATGTAAATGAATTAAGGACATATTTGTTGTTGTTTTTTTGCGGAGCCAGATCCACCCTAGAATAATTTCCTAGTTACGCCAATGTATATGGACCTCGTTGTCCAGATTTAAACTTTTTAAAGCACTTAACACTCCAGAATTAACAAAACATTTACATATCAACAAAAAAAGTTTTGCAGATGTTTCAGTTTAATGTTTTTCTTAACTTATACCGATAAACAATACAAGCAATACATTTGACGTATCTGCCGTAACAGAATCCGAATCACGGCACTGGCGAAGAAGGTTTAAATCCAGGCCGAAACACGAAAAGATAAGTTAAACTTTCTCTTGGATTATATCTTTGCATTGGAAAAAATCATTTTTTGTTTTTTTTCTCCTTAACTTTATCAAAAATATAGTTCCGAGACCTATGTTGCAGATTAAATAAAAGAAAAAGCCTAAGGAGCTTTGTTTATGCAGTAGCACGGACTGAGATTTGTTTATATATCGTTGGTTTTTATTTTTGTTGATGAAAAATTTTTGATTTTTCTAGACCTTAAATTTTATTTCGGTCTGAAAGACCTAAGTATTACATTCATGAGCTAAAAGTGAAATTCTTACCCCCACTTTTTTGGCATTTCTCGCCGTTTTAGGAAATACTGATTCTAAAAAAGCAAAAAAAAATGTATGTCTGTCTATCGACCGTCCGGCCATCCAGCCGGCCGTCACAACCTACGAAATCTATAAAACCGCTAGACGGATTTCAAAATTTTCTAAAAATAGGTTTACTCAATAAAAAGAGCCGAAAGGATGATGTGTTCAATAACTGTTCCGGAAGTGTGTCAAAAAATCGTCAAGTGTGTCAAAACAAGGAAATTTGCATATTTTATGCTTAAAAAATTTTCATTTTAAGTGATTACGAGTAGGAACATTGAATTTGGAGAAATCTTGATGGTCGGGATTGGTATGTGAGACCAAAATCTAGATTGTTGCATTAGAAGTTTGTCAAAAAACGGTATCAAGTGTGTCAAAAGAAAAAATTTTATTTATTTTTTTACCCAATTTTTTGTAAAAAAAATAAAATTAATTATTTGTATGATATGAACTTTTTTTATTACTATAGAGAATTATGGTTTGATAAGTTTGTTTAAAAAATGTTCTCAAGTTTGTCAAAAGAAAGATTTTTGTTTATTTTTTAGCATTTTTTGGAAAAAAAATAAAATACTTTTTTGTATGACATGAAATATATTTGTATGACATGAAATTTTATTATTATTATAGAGGATTATGGTACTATAAGTTCGTCATAAAAATGCTGTCAAGTGTGTCAAAAGCAAGATTTTTATTTATTTTTTTACCCAATTTTTTGGAAAAAAAATAAAATTAATTATTTGTTTGAAATGAAATTTTATGCATTATAAGTTTGTCAAAAAAACGTTGTCAAGTGTGTCAAAAGTAAGATTTTTATTTACTTTTTTACCCGATTTTTTGGAAAAAAATAAGATTAATAATTTGTATGATATGAAATTTTATTATTATTATAGAGAATTATGGCACTATAAGTTTGTCAAAAAAATAATGTCAAGTGGGTCAAAAAACGATTTCATTTATTTTTTTAGCCAATTTTTTGGAAAAAAAATGTAGCTGTTTTTATGACGTAAATGTAATTGAACATGGAAATTTTTGAATTTGTTAAATTGTTATAGTTTTTGAAATATTTTTGGAATTTTGAAAAAAGTTTGTAGTTTTGATTTTGTAATAATTTTTGCAATATTTTTAGAATATTGGAAAGTTTTAGTTTTTGATTTTGTAAGAATTTTTGGAATTTTTTTAGAATTTTGAAAAATTTTTAATTTTTGATTTTATTATAATTTTTGGAATTTTGATAAAAGTTTGAATTTTTGATTTTGTAATAATTTTTGCAATATTTTTAGAATTTTGGAAAAGTTTGAATTTTTAAGAATTTTTGAAATACTATTGGAATTTAGAAAAAGTTTAAATATTTGATTTAATTCTAATTTTACAATAATTTTGGAATTCTTAAAGATATATGAATTTGTGATTTTGTAATATTTTCTCGAAACGCTAAATGGAGAGGTTTTTGAGTAGTTTGCTGAGTGTATCATCTTTTCACTAAATTATGTTAAATATGATCTATTATAATTTTCCGGCAACGTATTGATGTTTCGTGTTAGTTTTGTAATACATATCTAAGCAGAAATAAAAAATACATGTACTTTAACAAAAAGTTATGTTTGATAAACATCGCTGCCGATAACTAAAAACAATGTCCTCATAAAAGTTTTTTGCCGAAAACTATATCAATATCAAATAACCCAAACCGAAGTCTTAAAATCTCAGAGCTGTGAGATTTCAGCCCATATTTTCCCTCCATATTTTTTTTTTAAATTGGGCAATTAGGATAGATATGTAGTTGAAACTTTTGTCTTACCAGTCAAAGGTTTATTTACATCTTACTATTTTCATGAACTGGTTCTATGCAGGTCAGACATTGACCTATGAATCGTAGTTGATCATGTTGCTGTTCAATAGGTAGGAGTATTTGTTGTCTAAAAGATGACTGTATATTTGTAGATAGATATTACAAGTTTTTGTTGCTCTGACATTTATTGAAAACGAATTGACTGTGACCTAGTTTTTAAACAATATTATGTATGTGAGAACAATAATCAATATTCAATTGAATAATATCATATGTCCAGCATTCTGTTTATGTTGTGTCAAAAACTGACAGCAATTTTAATTGGTGACAATTAATCATTACCTAGAAAAATATTTACTTACTTGAATCCACTTGATCTAATTTTGTTTGAATATATCCTTCTCGCATTTAAAAAAAATGTTCATAATCGATATTCCTTGTCGAATCGTTCATTTTACATTTCGACATTTTTTTTTTGTTTCATTTTTACTTCTTTGTTAATCGTTTTTAATGTATTTTTTTAACGTTTTGTATGCTCTTTTAAACAGAGGAAAAAAAATATTTTGTCACTAAAAAAAGATTGACGGTATCATAAATCATATTTTTAATTCAATTTTATCGTTGTTGACGTCATCATCATCATCGAATTTATGAATAAAAAATTGGAAAATTTCGTCAAAATCGACGACAATTTTTTTGTGGTTTGTGTTATTTTTTTGTTGGAAAAATTATCAAGGCACAACAAGATTAACGGTTTCTTGCCGTAATATGGTTTAAAATTGAAGTTCGCAGTAGTTATAAATGTTTATGTATAAAGCTTGAATTTTAGATACATCTTAGAATGTATGGCAACCAACTAAGCTCAAATTTCTCCAATAGTTTGCTATTTTTATTGTTTGGATAAATTGTTTGATTTCAAACCATGTTTATCAAGGTGAGTACTTCCACGTCCGTGTTTCAGTTATACAATTGGCATTTATTTTTTATTGTAAAATTATTCCAAAATTTCAAACTGCTTATTTTAGTTTTATTAAAAGAACAATGAACACTTAGTCAAAAAATTAATATCAAAATTGGACAGTTATTAAGGCTTAGAATTAAATTGTATAGCCACTATTTAGTCTCATAGCTAGTAATGAGTTGTCATATCTAGTCACAACACGAGCAAAGAATTATGAGCCTTCAAAAAATTTAAACTTCATTGAACATTTGACCTTCACAAAAATAATAAATTCAGTCTGAAAATAATTAGAAAACTGAAAATTAAATAAAAATATTTCGATTAAATTTTTGGCTAAAGGCAATTTTAATTGTTTTATGTTTTCCATAGAAAATTTATTATTCAAATATTAACTTCCATTTAATTTTTTTTTTATTATTTTTTACAATGGCAAAATTTGTTTTTATTTTAATTTGTTCTGTGAAAATGTAGAACAAAACTATTGATCTCTGTGGTTGATATTTTAGAACAAAAGCTATATAGAAAAGGAGAGCTTTCTGAATTTTCATGTAAATATTTTTTGCATATATCTGGATATATGGTAGGGGTGTCCACTTAAAAAACACACCGATGTTTGTTTAACATCGAATGCACGCCGCAATAGTTTGATAATATTCTTTTTACACACTTTTATTTGAGATTTGACAGTTGTGTTGGGTGGAATTTTGTCTTCAATTTTTCAGCTACTTCCCATTATAGGATTAGTCTCAAATTTAAAAAAAAATAAGTTTGTTGAACCTGTCTGTACGTGTTTCTAAGAGTTTTAGACTAAAAAACTTGATAAAATTGAAAAAAAAAAAATTAATTTTTAAATCATTTTTTCCCTATCTCTAAGAGCTTTAGCATTTACAGTAATCCCTCCGACTGCGCGGTAGTTCCGTTCCAGAAAAACAGCGCGCAGTACAAAACCGCGCAATGTGAACTCTATTTTGTATGAAAATGGGGGGTTCGGTTCCAAATTTTGAAAAAAATTGAAAAAAAAAATTAATTTAAAGTTATAATTAAACCAAAATGAATATATACTGCCTGAAAAACATGTATTACTTCAACAACTCTTAAAAAAGAAAACACTTCATAAGTTAACAGATAAATTAACATAAATAACATTTCAAAAAACAACTTAAATTTACAAAAATTATATCAATAATCTGAATTTGTTTAGAATATTCTACCTTTACTGGCTTGAAATTGAATTTGATCTATATTGAACGTTCCAGCCACACAGTTAAAAATAAACTGAATATGTAATGCAAATTGCTACATATATGGGTCATTCTTTTACAAACCGAACATCTTTCTGACCGACACATATTTGATTTGGCTGAAATTTTAAGGCTTTTATATAGAAAAACTTCCAAATTCTCATTTCCCAAGAAAAGAAAGATATACGTGCTCGAGAATTTTTTTGGGTTGGAAAATGGAGTGGTTCTAAATTTCGAGGATTTCGTGATTTTTGGCTTGAAGACTTATTTTCAAAGATTCATAACTTCGGTTTTGGTAATGATAGACATTTTTGTCTGTTTTATTTTAAAGCTAAAAGATGAACTTAAAAAAAAAATTGTTATCTACAAAAATTATTAACAAATTCCTATGTGTAAACAGTTTAGCAATAAGTCAGACACTTTCTCTCTGTCATCTGCAATTTTGCTCTCTCGTGTACGAGTAGCATTAGAAATAAATCAATTTATCGAGCGCGGAAAGATAAAAATTCCATAAATTTTTGTTGTCCCGAGCTGGATAAATTAATATATTTCTAACAGTAAAACTAATTTCTCCCTTAGTTAAAAACACGTTTTTCTTGAAAATTGAACGTAGAATACGTAGGGCAATCACTAAAAATCGATTTTAAGATTTTATTTGTTTATAACAATAGGAATTTGCTAATAATTTTTATTGACTATAGTTTTTATTAAAATTCCATCTTCTTACTTTAAAATAAAATAAAACAAAAGCTTACTATCATTAATAGAACCGAAGTAATGAATTTTTGAAAATAAGTCGTCAAACCAAAAATCACAAAATTTAGATCGCCTCTATTTTCCAAAAAAAAAATCCTCGAACACGTATATTTTTTTCGATATCATACCAGTAAAAAATGTTTAAGCCAAATCACAAATCCGTCGGTCAGATTTTGTTCAAATCTGTTCGATTTGTAAAAGAATGACCCATGTGGGAAATTTAATTTTTTTTTTCATTTTAATTTTACGAAATTCACCTACACATTCTAAAAAAATTTTAAACGTCGCGCAGTGTGAAATCTTAATAGCGCAGTGCGAAAATTAGTATTGAAAACTCATCTCGCGCAGTGGAAATCGCGCAGTTAAAACCCGCGCAATCGGAGGGATTACTGTATATGAAAATCTGTAAGATCTAAATTAGCCGTTTCCCGCGTTGATATTTTGCTCATATTGAGTATATCATTATAATAGAGGACATATTACACATATATGTCATTTTTATATAGTGTAATGAAGTGCTTATTCGTTGTCGAACAACGAAGAGGCATCGCAGGGGGCGTACCTAGCGAGATTTATTTTTTTGCCCCAAACTAGCTTCAATCCATGGGAACGATTAAGAAACCCTGCTACTTCAGCACAAATACGGAAATGTACGCAACTTTCATCAACTTAACAGAAATGAAAAAAAAAATACAAGTGAAAAGATGAGACTCTGGCGACCCCTTATTACGAACGAACCACGGTCGGCACGTTCAACCCCCTCATTCACTCACATGCACTCACACACTCACACCTCCTAATCATAAGAATAAATGAAGATATATCAAATACACTCACCCATGGTTATATCCTCCTAGCCTCCAAATCCTGCTTATTTAAGCCCTTCATCAGCACCGCAATACAGGGAAATGCGGTGAAAAGTTCAGATAATAAACTTAAAATTATAGTTGAATATGTCGAAAATCCAATATAACGATTGATATGAATAAATTTGTAATTACGGTTGAAACCAAGTAACGTTGAATAAAAATTTATGATTAAAGTTGAATACGTTGAATAAATATCAAACGACAATTGATATAAAATAATCGTTGCCTAAATAGGTAATTATAGTTGAATATGTTGAAACAAGGTATATAAACAATCGTTGAACAAAACTTATAATTAAAGTTGAATACGTTGAATAAATATTAAACGACAATTGATATAAAACAATCGTTGCATAAATTGATAATTATAGTTGAATATGTTGAAACAATATATATAAACAATCGTTGAACAAAATTTATGATTAAAGTTGAATACGTTGAATAAATATTAAACGACAATTGATATAAAACAATCGTTGCATAAATTGATAATTATAGTTGAATAAGCTGAAAAGTACCAAGTAATAGCTGATATGGATAATCGTTGAACTCATTAATAATTACAGTAGCGTTTGTTGAAAAGTACGCAGCAATAATTTATCGTAAATAATAGTTGAATAAATTTATACCTGTAGCTGAATACGGTGAAAAAATATACGTAGCAATAATGGGTACAACCAATCGTTGAATAAATTTTATAATTATAGTTGAATACGTTATAAAAAAAAATACAATGTATCTAATTGTATATTTAAATGTTGATTAAATTTGTAATATAGTTGACTACGTTGAAACTAAATAATCATTGAATATATTGCACGATTAGTGGAATACGTCGAAGATCCAATGCAATAATTGATACCAATAATGGTTGTATGATCTTATAATCTTAGTTGACTACGTGGAAAATTCAAAGCAATAACTAGGATAGATACTCGCTGAATAAATTCGCAGATATAGTTGAATAGGTCGAAAATTCCAGGTAGTAATTATTATAAATAATCGGTGATTAAATCGTTGAACAAGTTTGTAATTTATATGTGAATACGATGATAGTACAACGCAGCAAGTGGTATAGGTGAACGTTGAATAAACTGGTAAATGCAGCTGAACAGGCGGAAAATGCCAGGCAACATTTGGTATAAGCAAACGGTGGATGAATTGTAAATGCAGTTGAATGTGATGCAAATATAATGTAAGGAGTTGTATATACGAATGTTGAATAAAGTTTCAAGAAACACGAATAGTTTTCTTTTCCCAAATTTGATATATTCAACGCAAAAAAAATTTTTGTTACTTTAGACATCAAAATAAATCTATTAGCATATAGCATTAATATACAATTTTACTTTTGATTTTATTTACGGTAGAATGTATACGGAAGAACCTTGATTGTTTTTCTAAAGGTAATTCAAATAATGCCTAGTCATACTAATTAACGTTATTCTTCATTGATAACAAATTGCACTAGAAGTTCTAACTTAACAGTCAACAAAACAAAATCAATAAGTTACCTATCCTAGGACGAATACAGACACATAACATATTTTCGTTTCACTAATACATATATATTTTTTTTATTTTTGCTAAACACTTAGGCTGGCTTTATCACAGTTAGAATAAGAACAAGCCACGAAATTTCAGGCGCTTCTCTTAATGATTATAAATTTTAAAATATCCACGGCATTATTATCTAACTGGACAAATACAAGCTATATCACAGTTCAATACTTTTTTATTATCAGTAAGAATCTTTCTAGCGATCACCAACAGTCAATTATTTTTAAATTAAAATATCACAGGGAGTCGTATTATACTGTTAATCACGAACAATATCACAGATAACGGTTTTTAATCAAAATGAAACTTGTAGAGCTCTCTAATAATACAGTTGCTATCTGACTAAAAACCGTTATCCGTGATATGATAACGGTTTTTAGTCAGATAGCAACTGTGGGTCTATCTACCAAAAAAAATTACATTATAATATCCAGACATAACGCTCATTTGATCTTTGCATCATTTCACCCTGCCTGATATTTAAAACCAAAAACCGCACTCGCAAGTCACTCAAGGACATATATTTTTTTTAGAAGATATATATGGTTAAACCAAAAATATTAGGCACACAGTTTTATATAATTTATAATTGTACAATAAGGTTAACTTAGACCAGAATATACCTTTTGTGAAATAACGGTTCGGCTGGTTCCTCGAGGTAATATTTTCTTACGGTACGTGATTGGAGCACTCTTTATGTTGGCCACCGTAAATACTGTGTTTCCTTGTATCTACCCGTAATAATTAACAAAAATGGTTTTTTTTTATTATTATAATTCCACTAGATTCGATATAATTAATCGTTTCACACAAAATAACGTCACAAATTGTTGACTAATTATTAATTACACTTAACAGAAATTTTTTTTTGCTTTACGCTTAATTGAACTAGGTATTACACAAAAGCTTAATAATTTAATTTTAATGACAAAAAAAAAATACAAATTGTTCCAATCATCAGATGAATGATGGCACTAGCAGAATTAATAGATTTAACACGATTTTCCACACAATACAACGTCACAAGTTCTTGCATTACCTCTAAGTAAAATTAACAATTTTAATTTTAGATATATCTGATTTGTCAACTAAACACAAAAGTTTAATAATTTAATTTAATGAGACGACACAAGTTACCTAAGTATTGACTGATTATTTTGAATCGGATAGAATTATTTAATCTAACTATCACAGTCCCGATCATTTTTCTAAATTTGAGGTACATTTAATAATTATTTATTTTTAATTAAAATGTCCGCTATCCAAAAGTTCGACAATTTATATTTACTAGAATTGTACCATTTATCGAACTAGTTACTGTACAATTGAATACTAGGAGTTCTAATTAATCGACATTGAATGTCGTTCAACACTTACATGCAGAAAATCAGCAATCCAAGAATTATAGAACACAATATGATCGGCTTCAATGTTTTAATTCTTCCATCTTTTAGAACTGACAGCTCGACCGTATCCAAATCCAATCAGAATAAAAAAAAAATGAACTTCACAACTTAGAGCGTCAAACACCAAATTGAAAATGTAATAGAATAATAAACCTATGAAAAGTTACAGTGGCTCATTATATAGCCAAAAATTTCAGTAGCGAAAAAAACTCGAATACAGGGTTTTAGATGTAAGACAATTAATTTACATCAAGCATATAATTATTAGGACCTTTTATAGTTACACAAAACCGTTTATGATTTGGTAATATTGCACAAAAATAATTTTGCGACACAAATCATTTCCGATACATTAATAACATTTAACACTGAATTTAAAATGAATTAAATTCAAGTTCACTCGACGTTATGGTGTTTAGGTATTACAAAACTACAATCCACAACAGCAGTACAGTGAAGTTCAGTTCCATAACGGAAAGATTGTTTGGAGTAAAATATTCATACAGAGAAAAATCGAATGTTTAACAAAGCAAGATAACAATTCTTTGCATGTTGACGATTGGACAAACACGCACAGCTGTTTTTAGGTTTGAAAACTTTGTTGTTTAATCGCGGTTAGTATATGGAGAATCCAAATTCAAATAGTATGGTGAAATTAAACGAATGGAAACGTAGAGTGAGTCAATTTTAGGGGATTGTAAAATTAAATATTAATGGTTATGTAATTAAATGAAAAATAACTATGAGTTACTGAGACTATAAAAAAAATGTGTCTGTTAATGATGGATGGATGAAAAACTATTACAGGCTACTTATGTTAATCAAAATAACAACCAAAGAATCAGAGACCATAATACACTGTGTTCAGACGTTAGTCCAGGCTATCCATTACAATAGAAAAATGCCCTTAAATTGTAAATAATTAGTATAAAAGTTAAATTATGTCATCCATTTTTTTGTTCAAAGCTCCCGTCATATATATGCATAGTTCATGTATCAGTTAATAGATGTCCTGCTAGTTAGTTAAGATAAATTTTCTCTTTTCTCTTTTGTTTGATGAAATTAAATTGTAATATGGGTCGTTCTTTTACAAACCGAACAAATTTGGACAAAGTCTGACCGACACAATAGGCTGAAATTTTTTTATGGGTTTTATATCAAAAAAAAGATATAACTTTTTTTTTGGAAAACAGCGGCTCTAAATTTCGAAAATCTCGTGATTCTCGTATTCACAACTTCAGTTCTATTAAACATAAAAACCTCTAGTTTGTTTTATTTTAAAGTTAAAAGATGCTAGTTTACAAAAAGTTAAAATTAAAAAAAATTCCTATTTTTATAAACAAATAAAATTTTCAAATCGATTTGTAGTCATTGCCCCAACCACGAAATGAGTTTTTAGTATGACTGTTGTATTCTACGTTTCATTTTCTATAAAATGCGTATTTTTAATTAATGAAGAAATGATTTTTACTGTTAGAAATAGATTAGTTTATCGACAAAAAATTCCATATATGCGTCATTCTTTTACATACCGAACAGATTAGGACAAAATGTGACTAAGACATTTTTGATTCAGCTAAAAGTTAATTTTCATTGAATTTGGAGAAATCTTGATGGTCGAGATTGGTATGTGAGACCAAAATCTAGATTATTGCATTATAAGTTTGTCAAAAAATGTTGTCAAGTGTGTCAAATGAAAGATTTTTATTTATTTTTTACCCGATTTTTTGAAAAAAACTTAAATTAAAATTTTGTTTGAAATGAAATTTTATTATTATTATTGAGAACTATGGCATTATAAGTTTGTCAAAAAAATGTTGTCAAGTGTGTCAAAAGAAAGATTTTTATTAATTTTTTTACCCAATTTTTTGGAAAAAAATTAAATTCAAATTTTGTTTGAAATAAAATTTTATTATTATTATTGAGAACTATGGCATTAAAAGTTTTTTATTTATCTTTTTACCCAATTTTTCGGAAAAAAATAAAATTAATAATTTGTATGACATGAATCAAGCGTGTCAAAAAATGATTTCATTGATTTTTTAGCCTATTTTTTGGGAAAAAAATGTAGCTGTTTTTATGACGTAAATGTAATTGAAAATGAAATTCGACATGGACATTTTTTAATTTGTTATAGTTTTTGAAATATTTTTGGAATTTTGAAAAAAGTTTCAATTTTTGATTTTGTAATAATTTTTGCAATATTTTTAGAATTTTGGAAAAAGTTTTAATTTTTGATTTTGTAGAATATTTATGTACAATATTTTTAGAATTTTGAAAAATTTTTAATTTTTGATTTTATTATAATTTTTGGAATTTTGAAAAAAGTTTCAATTTTTGATTTTGTAATAATTTTTGGAATATTTTTAGAATGTTGAAAAAAGTTTGATTTTATTATAATTTTTACAATATTTTTGGAATTTAGAAAGAAATATGAATTTGTGATTTTGTAATATTTTTTCGAATCGCTAAATTGAAGGTTTTTGAATAGTTTGCTGAAAATGTAAGAAAATGAAATTGGACATGGACATTTTTGAATTTGTTATAGTTTTTGAATATTTTTGGAATTTTGAAAAAGTTTCAATTTTTTATTTTGTAAGAATTTTTGGAATATTTTTAGAATTTTAAAATATTTTAAATTTTTGATTTTAGTATAATTTGTATAATTTTGGAAAAAGTTTCAATTTTTGATGTTGTTATAATTTTTGCAATATTTTTAGAGTTATGGAAAAAGTTTGAATTTTTGAATTTTTAGGAATTTTTGGAATATTATTAGAATTCAGAAAAAGTTAAAATATTTGATTTTGTTCCAATTTTTGGAATATTTTTAGAATTTTGAAAAAAAAAATTTTTTAATTTTATATATATTTTTAGAATTTTGGAAAAATTTCAATTTTTGAATTTTTAAGAATTTATGGAATATTACTAGAATTTAGAAAAAGTTTAAATATTTGATTTTATTCTAATTTTTGGAATATTTTTAGAATTTTGAAAAAAGTTTCAATTTTTGATTTTGTATAATTTTTGCAATATTTTCAGAATTTTTGAAAAAAGTTTAATCTCTGATTTTCTAATAATTTTTGGAATATTTTTAGAATTCTGAAAAAAGTTTGATTTTATTTAATTTGCACAAGCACAATATTTTTGGAATTTTGAAAGAAATATGAATTTGTGATTTTGTAATATTTTCTCGAAACGCTAAATGGAAAGGTTTTTGAGTAGTTTGCTGAGTGTATAATCTTTTCACTAAATTATGTTAATTTATGATCTGTTATAATTTTCCGGCATCATATTGATGTTTTGTGTTAGTTTTGCAATAAATTTCTAAACAGAGTTTACACTTTTTGCCGTAGGCCCTTGGCGTAATTCGTTGAATAACATATTTGTTTAACACTTGTTTTTTACGCACGTTAATATAAATTTTTAAAAAAATAAAAGATTAAATTTTATTTTTATGATCACTCTATATATTTCGTCTTTTTAGGACATCCTCAGTAGTAATGTGGACATTACTCCTGAGGATGTCCTAAACACATTACTCCTGAGGATGTCCTAAAAAGACGAAATATATAGAGTGATCATAAAAATAAAATTTAATCTATTATTTTTTTAAAAATTTATATTAACGTGCGTAAAAAACAAGTGTTAAACAAATATGTTATTCTAAACAGAGATTAAAAAAAATACTTGTACTTTAACAAAGAGTTATGTGTGATATACATCGTTGTCCAAAACTAAAAAGAAGGACATTCATAAAAGTGTCTTACCGAAAACTATATCAAAATCCTTAACCCAGACCGAAGTCTTGATATCTCAGATCTGTGAGATTTCAGCCCCTTTCAGTCGCTTTCCAGCCTTTTTCCAGCCCCTTTCTAGCCTAGCTGTTTTCTAAATTTCGTCGGTTGTGACGGCCGGCAGACAGACTTACATTTTTTTTGCATTTATATAATTAAGTAAGTCCTAAAATGTCGCGAAATGCTAAAAAAGTTGGGTTAAGTATTTCAATTTTGGCTCATGAATGTAATACTTTGGTTTTTTCAAAACCGAAGTAATATGGAGGGGCTGAAATCTCAAGCTCTGAGATATCAAGACTTCGGTTTTGGTTAAGGATTTTGATATTGTTTTCGGCATAAAACTTTTATGAGGACATTGTTTTTAGTTATCGGCAGCGATGTATAACAAACAAAAAACTGTTTGTTTTAAAAGTACAACTATTTTATTTCTGTTCAGAAATTTATTACAAAACTAACACGAAACATCAATTCGTCGCCGAAAATTATAACAGATCATAAATTAACATAATTTAGGGAAAAGATGATACACTCAGCAAACTACTCAAGCATCTTTCCATTTAACGTTTCGAGAAAATATTACAAAATCACAAATTCATATTTCTTGAAAATTCCAAAAATATTGTAAAAATCAAATAAAATCAAACTTTTTTTAAATTCTAAAAATATTCCAAAAATTAGAATAAAATCAAACATTTAAATTATTCCTAAATTCTTATAATATTCCAAGAATTCTTAAAAACTTAAGAATTCTATTTTTTTCCAAAATTCTAAAAATATTGCAAAAATTATAACAAAATCAAAAATAAAATTTTTTCAAAAATTCTAAAAATATTGTAAAAATTATAACAAAATCAATAATACAAACTTTTTTCAAAATTCCAAAAATTTTTCAAAAACTGTAACAGATTAAAAATTTCCATGTCGAATTTCATGTTCAATTACATTTACGTCACACAAATATTTAATTTTTTTTTTCCAAAAAGTTGGCTACAAAATAAATAAAATCATTTTTGTTGACACACTTGACAATATTTTTTTTGACAAACTTATAATACAATAAAATTCTTAATAATAATAATTTCATCTTCATTACATTTCATATCATACAAATAACTAATTTTTTTTCTTCTAAAAAATTCTTTTGACACACTTGACATTATTTTTTTGACAAACTTATAATGCCATAGTTCTGTATATTAATAATAAATTTCATGTCATACAAATAATTTATTTTATTTTTTCCAAAATCCAAAAAATGGGGGTAAAAAATAAATAAATCGAAAAAAATTTTTCTTTTGACACACTTGACATTATTTTTTTGACAAACTTAAAATGCCATAATTCTTAATAATAATAATAAAATATCATACCATACAAATAATTATTTTTAATTTTTCTTCACAAAAATTGGGTAAAAAATAAATAAAAATCTTTCTTTTGACACACTTGACAACATTTTTTTGACAAACTTATAATGCAATAATCTAGCTTTTGGTCTCACATGCCAATCCGGTCATGTTCAATTATATTTAACATTTCATATCAATAATTCATTTTATTTTTTTTCTCCAGAAAAAAGAAATGAAAATCATTCTTGTGACACACTTGGCAACATTTTTTTGACAAACTTTTAATGCCATAATTCTCAATAATAATAATAAAATTTCATGTCACACAAATAATTAATTTTATTTTTTCCAAAAAATTGGGAAAATAAATAAATAAAAATCGTTCTTTTGACACACTTAACAACAGTTTTTTGACAAACTCATGGTGCAATAATTCTCTATAATAATAATAAAATTTCATGTCATACAAATAATTAATTTTATTTTTTCCATAAAATTGGGTAAAAAAATAAATAAAAATTTTTTTTTGACACACTTGACAATAATTTTTTGACAAACTTATAATGCAAAAATCTTACATCAAGATTTCTCCACATTCCCTGTTACTACTCAGTTTCTCCTAAAATGAACATTTTTTAAATAAAACAAATGTAGATTTTCTTGTTTTGACACATTTAATGATTTTTTGACACACTTCATGTGTCATATTTAATGCTCAATTACATTTAATGTCATCCAAATAATTACTTTAATGTTTTAAATATTTCTAGTCGAAAACCGAAGAAATGTTTCTCATAAAATGTTTTTCAAAAAAATTGGGAACCAAAATATATGAAAATAAATCTTTTGACACACTTAACGAGTTTGTTTTTACATACTTCTAAAACAATAATCAAGGTCTTAGTCTTACATACCAATGTCAATCATCCAGAAATCTTCAGATTCAAACTAACTACTTGTTATCACTGAAAATAAACGGTTTTTTAAACCAAAAATATCAAAACTTGCTATTTTTGACATACTTAATGATTTTTTGACACATTTCCGGTACAGTTATCAAACACATTGTCCTTACAAACCTGGCCATTGAGTATACCTGTTTTTACAAAAAAAAACTTTTGAAATCCCTCCAACGGTTTTCTAGATTTCGTAGGTAATGAAGAACGGACAACCGGACAGAATACATTTTTTTGTGCTTTTTTAGAACCAGTAGGTTCTAAAACGTCAAGAAATGCCAAAAAAAAAGTTGGGGTAAGAATTTCACTTTTGGCTCGTGAATTCAATACTTCGTTTTTTTCAAAACCGAAGTAATATTTGACACTGTCAAATCAAATTAGATTTTTCTATGAAAAAAAAAATTTCAAATAAGTCACTTTTTTAGGTTACTGATTCAAATAAGTAAGTCTCCACAAATAAGTTTCAAATATGTTTTGGTTTACAATACAGCCTAAGATGTACAACAAAATCACAGATGCGTGCGTTCTAAATAAAATGTCCAAATATTGACCAAAATTAACTATCATATTCTTTTACGTTAAACATATAAAAGTGATGATGACAATGAGGGTGTGAAGAAAATATGAAAAACTAACCTAAAAAAACAAAAATAAACAAATATTAAATAAAAAGGGTTAAGAAACCCTGAAAATAAAATCTTTAAAAAAAAACAAAAAAAAAACAAAAAGTGCACTGAAAAGGAAAAAATAAAATAAAAAAATTTAAAAAAAATTAAAAAAAAATCAAAAAAAAAACAAAAATTATATAAAAAGGGTTAAGAAACCCTGAAAATAAAATCTTTAGAAAAAAAAGAAACAAAAAGCGCACTGAAAAGAAAAAAATAAAATAAAAATTAAAAAATTAAAGAAAAAATTAAAAAAAAACAAAAAACAAAAATAACAAAAATGAAATAAAAAGGGTTAAGAAACCCTGAAAATAAAATTTAAAAAAAAACAAAAAGCGCACTGAAAAGGAAAAAATAAAATAAAAATATTCGAAAAAAATAATGCAAGAGAGTTTCGAATAGGAATAGCACACTTAAAAGTAAAATATAAAATAAAAATTCAGGAATGGTTGAGCCAAAAGATAACTCGGGCCGCATATTGATGCAAGACCTTAGTGGTCGCATAGGGGTCTTAAATAAAGTAAAGGTCACAACACATTTTGAACAAAAAAGATTATAAACGAGTGTGTTTTTATTTCGATTTGAACAATTTAAGATTAAGAGATAATGCTAGTTGATGTTGGAGCATCAATTGAGTTCTGTACTACTTCAATAATATCTAGAAACGTCCAGATTTTGAACGCTATAAATCTTATGATGCCAATTTTACTCAGTAATAAAAACAGATTTCATACGCTATCAATTCTATCTAACGCAACTTAAACTTATTCCAGGTACCCAAAGATGTGAAGGCGAAAGCCCTTATTTTTTAATACTGTCGTGTCTTACCAGTTGCAGTCGCTTTCAAAGACTAGAACACAATTAGCACTCGAAGTTGTTTAGGTCTTTAGAAACCCAGGTCTTCGGCGTGAAAGCTCGTTGCGCTTTCCACCACACCACTGAGACGCTCCAACATCAACTAGTATTATCTCTTAATCTTAAATTGTTCAAATCGAAATAAAAACACACTCGTTTAAAATCTTTTTTGTTCAAAATGTGTTGTGACCTTTACTTTATTTAAGACCCCTATGCGACCACTAAGGTCTTGCATCAATATGCGGCCCGAGTTATCTTTTGGCTCAACCATTCCTGAATTTTTATTTTATATTTTACTTTTAAGTGTGCTATTCCTATTCGAAACTCTCTTGCATTATTTTTTTCGAATATTTTTATTTTATTTTTTCCTTTTCAGTGCGCTTTTTGTTTTTTTTTTTGTAAATTTTATTTTCAGGGTTTCTAACCCTTTTTATTTCATTTTTGTAATTTTTTTTTTTTTGTTTTTTTTTTAATTTTTTTTTTAATTTTTTAATTTTAATTTTATTTTTTTCTTTTCAGTGCGCTTTTTGTTTCTTTTTTTTCTAAAGATTTTATTTTCAGGGTTTGTTAACCCTTTTTATATAATTTTTGTTTTTTTTTTGATTTTTTTTTAATTTTTTTTAAATTTTTTTATTTTATTTTTTCCTTTTCAGTGCACTTTTTGTTATTTTTTTGTTTTTTTTTAAAGATTTTATTTTCAGGGTTTCTTAACCCTTTTTATTTAATATTTGTTTATTTTTGTTTTTTGTTGTTTTTTTATTTTTTTTTTTTAATTTTTTTTTTCAGTTAACACAAAAAAAATTTTTTAAATGGATATGTGTATATTTAGTGTCATATTTGACATTTGAAAGGTTTTTGCACTATTCAATATGGCCGCCGGTCCAAAATGGCGGCAATTATAGTCTAAGAACCTCTCTTGGCCCGAGACCTTTCCAACGATATATCATATGTGGTTTCTGCGGTGGAAAATTAATGTCATATTTGACATTTAAAAGATTTTTGCAAAATTCAATAAAGCGGCCAGTCCAAAATGGCGGCGATTATAGTCTAAGAACCTTGTTTGGCCCGAGACCTTTCCAACGATATATCATATGTAGGGTCTGCGGAGGAAAATTAATGTCATATTTGACATTTAGAAGAATTTTGCAAAATTCAATATGGCGGCCGGTACAAAATGGCAGCGACTATAATCTAAGAACCTTCCTTGGCCCGAGACCTTTCCAACGATATATCATATGTGTGGTCTGCGGTGGAAAATTAATGTCATATTTGACATTTAAAAGATTTCTGCAAAATTCAATATGGCGGCCGGTCCAAAATAGCAGCGATTATAGTCTAAGAACCTTCCTTGGGCCAAGACCTTTCCAACGATTAAACGATTAAATTAATGTCATATATGACGTTTGAAGGGTTTTTGCAAATTTCAATATGGCGGTCGGTCCAAAATGGCGGCAATTATAGTGTAAGAACCTTCCTTGGTCCAAGACCTTTCCAACGATGTATCATATGTGGGGTCTGCGATGGATCATATGGGCTATACGCGAGGACAAAAAAGCGTTACAAACCCATATATATGTATATATATATCTGGAAGGACTGAATAGAAATAAAAGATTTTAAAAAGAATAAACAGTAACTGTTTTTGACTGACCACAGCAAATTTTTTTATGTTAACTTGATAGTTGCTTACTTCATGCTGTGTAAAATACAACCTTTTGAATTGTGTAAATGACATGCACTAAAAATAAAATCCATATGAACGTGTTATTTTCTAAAGTTCAACATTGAATTCTCAAAATCAAAAATTTTAATATTCAAATATAAAAGAATTTACAACATTTACCATTTACCAAAAATTTTAATAACAAAACATTTGGAACTAAATTCATTTCTTTCCATTTTCCCATAGCTCTCCTTATTTTGATCTGGTTCCCCATTCCAAATTTTGGCCTATCAAAAACTCAACGTTGTTTAGCTTAAAATAAATTGAAGAGCTTCATTGTGTTCAAGATTTTGATTTGATTTTTGGTATGAACATTTCGAGATAGACAAATAAGTATTTTGCTCATCGTTTTGAAAAAATACTCGTAAGGGTAATGTTTGTTTCTGTGTTTCGAACATAAATTGTGAAATGTTAATTAAATATTCCATTTTATAATTATCATTATTGAAATGAAAGTTTTATATAATACAATATTAGAATTTCATGATGGTTTAAAATTAACAACAAGGATTGAAGTTGGAATTGTGATTTGTTTTCAGACACAAACATCGAACATAAATAGTAGATTTTTATACAAGTCTCAAAACGTCTCTTTTTGCGTGACTGAACGGTTTGTCTGTCTGTATTTATATATAGCATTTTAACCAGTGTAACATAATGTTATTATTGTGTTCGCCTACAGATGGAATAATAACAGGCGAACACAATAATAACATTATTTTACACTGGTAAAAATGCTATATATAAATACAATCTTGTTTATTTTTTACACCGTAAAATTTAGATATGTCGTTTTGTAAGTTTTTAGTAGATGAAATTGACAATATGAATAATGCAAATAGTACATATATTTTCTCTAAAAACTTTTACAGATATTACAGATATTTTTTACTCTTACTGGAAGTCATCGTTTGAAGTATAAATTTAAAAAATTGTAGGTAAAGTTTCAATTAAAAACAAATATAAATAAATTTTTTAATAAAATTTATTTATTTATTTAATAAATTTTTTTTCATTTGTTTTTGGCGGAAAGAACTCAAAGAATATATTTTATATCTGACAGTTAATTATCGGAGGAAAAAATTATACGATATATCTGAAACAAATTTTATTTTATCGATCCGATTTCTCCAATATAGGAAAAAAAAACACTCATTATTAGCTTAATTTGTTAATTACACACAATTGATATAATGATTAGTTTCGATTCGATCAAAATATCAAAATATTCAATCCCTTCAAAATACTGTGATATTGACAGAAATAAACACAGCGACCGAAACAATAACAGAAACAGTAATCAAATTCAATCTCAAATATTCTATCAAATATTCAATCCTTTAAATAACCACCACCTGTAGGCGACCACCGAAACTTATTTACTTTCAGTCCTAGTGACTGAAAACATTTTTAGTCACTACTTAGAAAAAGTTTCCCATTCACATAGGTTTTACTATATACTAAAATGACATTTTCGTAGCTTGTAGTAGAAAAAATACTTATTTGTATTGTCGGCTCATGGTTAAACCTTCTGACAAATTTTTTAATTGAATACATTATAAAATAAAAAAATCGATTAATAAAGTTTTATTAATTTAGGTCACCAACAAAGTTATTATTACAACAAATCATCCCCGAATAATTAGATTTTTATTTCAATAATTTAATTCAGTCATTGAAAAACGAATTTTTATTGTTGAAATTGAATTACAATTAAATGAGTTGAATGGTCGACATCAGAAAAATTTATGTTAACTTCAGATAAACACCAAGGAAAAAAGGATAAAAAAACCAAAATTCATACAACGACGAAAATTTTTATATTGAATTTTAAATTGGAAATGATTCAAATTGAAATATAAAATCGAATTTAACGATTTATTTGAATTTATATTCATTTTTATTTATATGTTTTTTTAGTAATTTATTCGTCCTTAGAAAAAAACATTCATATTATAAGATTCACATTTTTCTCTTCATATTTTTTTAATAGAAGATAGATATAACGGGTATATACTGAATTGAATTTGATTTTTACGATTTCGATTTTTTGGCTAACAAAAGAATTTTTTATTGATTTTTTTTGCACAAAAACCTGCAACTTTTAATTTATTTGTAAGCAAAGTTATATATATATACTAACAAGAACGAAAAGACCAATGTTTTTTATGAAATTTAAATTGTATCAGAAATCGATTACCAAAAATAATGGGAATCGTCAAATTCAATATACGGTTAATGCATAAAAAGTATTGGTTTGTATTTGCTAATGCTGATGATGTGATTGGCTAAACAACCTTTTAAAAAGATTTCAACGATTTCTTTTTACAGGTAATAGAGAAAATTGAAATTAAAAGGTTTCAGTACAGAACTGAAACTAAATTAAAGGTTTTAAATTTTAGAAAACACAAACAAAAGCTATAGTCGCTTAAAGTTTAGTCTATTTGTTATATACATTGTTTATGTAGGAATTCACAAAAACCCTCAAATCATCGTAGGAGTCTTTTTTACTCAAATCCTAAATAAGTTTCACAATAATCTGTACATATTTCGAATGGCAGACCCTTTATGTTTGCTCAGTGGTTTTGACAATTAACACTGCTGTTACTTAATGTCTGAAAACAAGTAAAGAACTAGTAAACTACTACTACTTTACTACAACTACTACTCTTGTGGAGAAACCAAATGGAAGCGGTGGTATGCAAAACCGTAACAGCTCTGATGGTTTGCAAAAATCTAGTAAGTAAAACATAGGGGTGCAGCCCAGGTATCCTAAGGTGGATGTATACCATGATAGTGAGACCAGCCATCACTTATGGAGCAGTCGCATGGAACATAAGAGCCCAACTTAACGCTGGGCAGACAAAGTTGAAAAAGGTGCTGAGGCTGGCTTGTATCTGCATTACGGAGGCAAAGAGAACATGTCCTACCGCATCAATGGAGATGCTGTTAGAACAAGCCTCTATTCCACTTGCAGGTTAAGAGCGTAGCAAGGAAAAACATACTGATATGCAGCACGCAGGGTATAGGAGAGGGAAAAATCATCGAGTCTAAATATCGAGAAAGTCTTTCAAGAGAAAATCACTTGCTTGAATTGCCTAAAGACGATATGATTACACAGTTCAACTTCGATAGGAAATTTACGTCGCAGTTGTGCAAAAAAGCGGAGTGGAGCAGTAAATCCACTACGTACCATCTGAGTGGGTTTGAAGACCGAGGTGGGTGCACGAGTATTTGAACCACAGGCCAAATAGTTAGAGCTCATAGGCACCTTATCCAAGCGTTTCCAATCCAAAATATGTGCTTTCGAAAGGTGCGCAGACTTCTGCTTAGGAAGAAAATATAAAAACAAGAGACTTGTTATCTTGTCGGACAGCCAAACAGCAGTTAATGCATTAAGCTCATACACCATTACATCCAAAATTGTTGGAGACTGTATGAGCAAACTCAACAAGCTTGGGAATAATAACAAAGTTATAGCTTACTGGATACCCAATCATATGGGTATTGCAGGTAATGAATAAGTCGTCAAATTGGTTATGCAAGGTACTTTAACAATTTTTTTCGGTACGAAGCCCTTTTGTGATTTGAGGACAAAAGCCATCCACAAAAGGATGAAGAAAGTAGTTATGATGAAACAGTCTAAAGCCTGAAACAACACCACGGGCTTAAGGCAGTCCAAGGAGTTGATTAGATAGTTTAATCATACGAGAACAGTAATGTGCTCTAGGGTGACTAGGAACAACCTGAGAATGCTGACAGGAGTTCTCATAGGACACTGTAAACTAAGAAAACACCTTAACCTTCGCGTGAACGGAAAGTTTTAGCGACTGAAATGAACAATTTCTACCCCGGCAGATATTACATAAATCATAATATCAACAAACGTTACTGTGTATTTATTTTACTTTTGTGTAAGCATACAATAAAAGCATATATTTAAAAATAAAGTTACTTGTTTTTCAATTTGACCAGTAAACATTTTCATATAAGAAAAAAGGAACAAAAATATCTACCCGGGTAGATATTGTTTTCTTACGTAATATCAACTTACATAATATCAACAAACGTGTAATAATATCAAACGTGTATTAATATCATAATTTCATTTTGCTTTTGTGTAAGCATACAATAAAAGCATGTATTTAAATATAAAACTACTTGTTTTTCACATTGACCAGTAAAAATGTTCATATAAAACCCAAGGACAAAATATCTACCCGGGTAGACATTGTTTTCTTGCGTAAAAAAACCATAAAAATCCAAAATAACTGTTAAAAGGAAGTCCAAAATATTTTTTTCTCAGATTTTGCGAAATGAATTTAAAAATTAGTCACATAGCTGAACAGGCATGATGATTGGTTAAAAACTCATAAAGTTATTGAATTACAAAAACCGTGATATCTACCCGGGTAGATACTGTTCACGTTTAGGTTAAGAACGAGGGGCGAATATAGATTCTGTCTTTTAGAAGAAGAGACTCATGTCCATCTTCTCAAAAATTGCGGAGTCTTTATCTACACGAGAATTTTGCATCTGGGAGAGTATAATATTGATGAGCATGACCTGCATAAACTTAACCCTATCCATATCCTGAAATTTCTAAGAGATCTGAATTAGAGGAGGTGTTCTAACTGGGTATTCACCAGGGAGTAGTAGGACGGAGTACAATAGATCACTTTGGTCGCAGTACAGCATATCACCACCGAGTTTAATCTAAATCTTAATTATCAAAGCAAATAAATATTATACAAATTTTTATTCTTACAATATATCTTTTCTTAAATTAGCTAATTTTTATGATTTCCAAAGAAACTATTATGTTCGTTTTAATAAAATAAGTGAGATGGTTATTACCCCCTTCTTTTAAAGTTGTTCCAAGCAAACTAATCAAAACAGAACTGAATGTTTAGTTTGATGGGCCTCAATATATATTCCTCATATATTTTTTTCCTTATTTTATGATAACTTTGGTTCCAAATCCAGCATTTTCGAATCATTTATTATTCAATGAGTTTTTACCTGTAGATGGTAGATAGGCTGTGCTATAAATTATATATCTCTAAAATGTGAGGAAATATATTGATGTTCAATGCTACCCATTTAAGATCTTGTTCTTTTTCATTTCCAATGTTGTGAACGCTTAAAAGTACCCAAGGTTATTTCCCTTTTCGGACCATCTAACAGTGCCCATATTCGTACACATGTTTTTCAGCGTTTCATCAGGCACCATCCCTCAACTGTAACAGACTCAAGTTACATAAATGTGTTCTTCCTGACATCCTTGTCGATTTCTTATTTTCATAACATCAACAACAACACCGTAAACAACAACAATCACAATCTTTCTGATATATATGCACGTCTGTTACATTACAAGACAAATGTTCCCTTTGTTCCGCCAATCTCATCAACATCGATATTCCAATTGAAACCCAAATGCTTGTCAATTTTGAACACAAATTTATACTTCCTTTACATCTTGACCTTGACAACTAGCTCAACATATTAACAATTTTGCTTTTAAGCTCGCCAAGTGCGTGATAAGGCTCTCCTGTATTAAAGATCTTCTCATTTTTTTCCACCACATACTTTATTTTTAAAAATGCCACAGGTTTCATCACACGGATTTCATAATGATTCAAGCTATCTACTCTTCTCGCTGATTTCTTTCCTTCCACCCGGAACTTACCTTTATCTAAGTCAATAATGGTAGCATTGATATCATTATGCTGTCGGTTTACCAAGAAAATATGATCTTACTTCTCCCAGACACCTTAACTATACACATACTCCAATGTCAATACAAATCCTACCTCCTCGGCCATCAAAACCAACAACATCTTTGTTGACATCGTGTTCTGAACACACCTCAACAAATTCCAAACAACGTTCCAGTTACAATCCACCACCTTGCCTCTAGCTCCCCCCCAAACGTTAAAAACAGCCTTCCTAAAATACCAGTCATTCTTTTTTGTGATGTCTCCCTATTCAAAAACACTTTTGAGTTCAAGTATTTCTTTTCAATCAAAATCTTCTTCTTCAATCCAATTTTCAATCAAGGCTTTGAACGCCAGCTGCAGCAGAAGAGACCACATCAACACTACCACCTCTATTCCATATCTGCTCTTCCAATAAATGATCTTTTTTGCATCGTCAATACATCCTACCTTACGTTTCGCGATTATAATAAAATTCAAACATCAGAATCATACGTAGCCATGTTTACAAAATATCAATTAGTTCTCAATTATTCTTAAAAGCAACAACTTTCCGCAGTACATCATCACAAATATTTCCCAAAAACACCAAGTTAAAAAGGAACCAGCACTATCTAGAATTTGTTAAATCTTACACCTTTCGGTGAATGTGGAAGATGATCCGAATTTGTTAATTTCTGTCATTAAATTAAATTAATAATTTATATAAAAAAATTATTGTTAAAATAATTCCACTAAAAACAATCTTTAATTTATATATAATATTTATTCGACGCGTTTCGAATATTAAATATTCATCATCGGTACAAAAAAAATAACTAAATCTAAATAATAGTTATTTGTTCCACTTGGACAAAAAGTGATGAATTTTGGGACGAGCAAAAATTTTGCGGTGCGACACTATAGCGGAGTACTCTAAAAAACCCGATTACCACCTCTCAGATGTCAGGAGGTATATCAGATGATAATCGGAAAAAATTACCTAATTCGAGTCAGACAATCTAAAGGGTATCTTGATTAACATATATTTTATTTATCATACCAAAAACACCACTTTTACGATTACATATTTTCATTTTATTATTTTAAATAAATCCATAAGTTTATTAAACTACACTATAAAAGGAACTCACTATTGCACTACAACTCAAAAAAACAACTCTTTTTTACTTCTAATTTTAATTCCTTATATAATACTAATTTTTGTCCCCCTTATACAAAACAAAGTGATCTAATTCCTTTTTGCATTATATGTTTCGTTTAAAAAATATTGGTCAAATAGAATTAAGTATTAACATAATCAAAAAAAAAACAGAGAGTGTGCTTAAGACCGCACGACAGAAGTGAAAACTTCATTGGCAATCGCAAATTTATTGATATCGTATTAGTAGTATTTGGATCGTATTAGTAGAATAAATGAGAAACAAGTCAGAACGATAAACCGCTAACTACACACACTAATCTCACAATGTAAACCAAATAATTGTCAAAATAGCACTCATATGCCAATAGCATGGACTAAAGTACGCGTGGTTGTCACACCCATAGATCAACAAGTTTAAATTTTACAAATCTTCCTGCGGAAAGCTAAGCAAATTCATTGGTATTAATGCGCATTGTTGCCGTGCTAAATGCCATCATTTTTAATTATTTTATTTATCATCATTGCCATCCATGTTTAATCATACATAAGCTATGCTTCTTTGTATAGAATTTATAAGATCTCCGTCTCGTAATTGTGAGCTTTAAATCGATATAATCGATTTTATCTAGCATCAAGTAACAAGTATTAAGTCTTCACTTAATTTTAGAAACATGTATTACATACAATTCCAAACCGACAACAATTTAGTGCAGATGAGAAAATTCCAATACATATAATTTTGATATACAAATGTAATTGTTTCAGCCTTCAGGTTATACTATCTTTCTTACGTTATTTTTAATTTCATAAAAATTATGTTCTACAAAAAACATTGATCAAAGCAAACTACCGTTTAAAACGATAGTTAAATAAAAAGCAAATTAAGTGTACACAACAACTTCCCAAATTTTCATGATGATTAATGTATTAATGTATAAAGGACAAACAGACATACTTGCAATTTTAGCAATATAAGTTTAAAAAACTGCGTTATAGATCAATTTTTTAAAATTCGTATAAAGAAATTTTCATTATTTTTATGAATTCATAAATAAAAAAAATGATTTTAATGGTATTTAATAAAAATTAAAAAAAAACAATAAAAAAATATGTACCACACCAGGAGTTGAACTCACTACCTACAGCAGATCAGTCGAGCACGATATCCACAAAGCAATTTGAAACGTTAAGAAATGATAGATAGATTATTATTTATTATTATTTCGAGTCTTTCACCTCAGAGTGACGGATCAGCCTAACATACCACCTACGGATAAATCTGTGTGTGGTGCGTCAAAAGAAGTTTTCACTTCAAAAAAATTTATTTATCATAAAAGGACCATAAGGAAACGAAGTTTGATTACTTAGTTTTGGTTCAACAAAATATCACATCTTATCACGTTAGCATTACAGGAAACATGTAATAAATTCTACGTGTTAAAATTCCAGTTTTGTAAAATAATGTCTTATCCAAACAATTCTATACTTGAGAGGTCTAAAAAATTTTATATTTTTGTTTATCTAAAAAAGGATGTTGACAACATACACAAAACTTTCCATTCTAACTGATGAGAATTCTTGTTATGAGCTTGAATTAAATTAATCATTTTATTAATGAACGGTTGAAGATCACGACAGTACCGCAATTTTGCGAGTTCCAAAATCCATTTTTAGTCCGAGTAAAACATTAATGTTTTTCTCCAATCGTTATTTAATCTATTATTTAATCAAATTTGAAAATAACCAACACTTAAATTATATTCAATTTACATCTCAAACTTGCTTTGATTACGTTTGAGATGTAAATTGAATATAATTTAAGTGTTAGTAATTTTCAAATTTGATTAAATAATAGATTAAATAACGGTTGGAGAAAAACATTAATCTTGCAATTTTGTACCAAATAATAATAAATTTTCTATTCAAACTTTAATTTTTGTTTTGCATTGAAATAAAGATTTGTTTATTTTTTTTTCCTAGGACAAAAAATGATAGTTTTTGGGACTGCTACCATAACAACTAGATGCAATTCACAAATTATATATTTTTTTAACTACTAACTTGAGAAATCGTCATTATTTACTCGAATGCCCCATTGAGAAGTAATTTTTCTCAAGTTAGGTCAATAATAATAACAAACAATTACCTAGGTTAATAATAACAAATTTTCTTTTATTTTTGATTGAAATGAACAAATAAACACAAACAAATAATAATTGCATTGCTTTGTTTCGTTTTATTTGTATGAAACTAAACTTCCAGGCTTAATGATATATTAAGATATTTAAAAAATGAAATGGAAAATGACTAATATAAATATCTAATGAAAGCAAATATGATAATTAGTGTTAGTGGTTAATAAAATTCTATATATACCTCGGTTGAGAAGACTAATATAGACCTCGAACATAATATCCCTCAGCGCCACGCGCCTCAGGATCTAAAAGTTCTCGGTCAATAATAGCCTACTTCTCAACCTTGTTATATAATGTACTATTTTGAAAAACATACCCAAACAAAAACTGCAACTTTTTTTCCGGTTGGAGAAAAAAAACAATTATTATTATTCAACAATTATTATTCATGCTTTAAATTTTGACTGAAAAAATAAAACCAACATTTTATGAATTAAATAGTTGAAAATAATTTTCATGCATATAAAATTTACTTGTTTTTTAAAAAAATATAATAAACTGATCCATATGTTATGAATGAAATATAAATGAATTGAATTATTAGAATGAAAATTTTTTGCCTTAGTTTTATTTTAATTTAATCCAAGAAAATTCTCTAAAATGTAATGAAATCATTCAATTTCACCAATAACATTTGAATTATACTAATAAGAAATAGTTATACGTCTGGCCTACTGGGATATTAAAAATTATCAAATAAATTTTGAAATAATTAACTAATTAAATAAATGATTTTTATTAATTAAATAATTTTTGATATAACCGCAGTAGGCCAACGTATAATTCATAAAAAATACATAAAGAAATGAAAAATGACAAAAAAATTTCTAAACGAATTCCCCTCGTCCGGTGATAAATTCTCATGATTTTTTTGGAAAATTCCTCAAGCAATTGGTATTGATAATAGCAAGATACTTGCTTTCGAAAATTATGGCAAAAAGTTATTTCGAATTATCACCGGCCTTGGGAAATAACTACTGAAAATTTATAAAATCGAATTATACAAAATATTTGAATTAAATAATAATTGCTCGTTTAAATTAAATTTGGAGATTTTTTGACTGCCTTATAAATTTCAAACCTTGCAACAGAATCCGTTAAAGGTAACAAGTTAATATATTCCATAGAAATATATTTAATATTGTTATTAAAAATTGTTCGTTCTGCGCAGTTATTCAGTGTAGCAGATTAAAATATTAAAGTTAACTTTTGGGGTCGCATTAAAATTGACAAAAGGAACGAAAAGAATTAATAAATTACTATTGAATTCAACCAATTATTATTATTCTAAATCAATAATCACCTGAACCATTGGCACAACGACTAAATACTACATTATATTATTATTACTATTCAACAATCGCCTGTACTTTTGGCGCAATGATTGAGGTGCAACGCTTTGGTTATATATATCATACATTTTGATTTCAGTCACCATGGTTTGCTAATGTTGTAGAAGGACGGAAATTTGACGCATTGAGGGTTTTGATTTTTGATAATCGGGTGTAGTGGCAACCGCGCGTACTCCAGTTCTTGCTATCGACATACGAGCTAACGTGAGATATCATAAACCACTAGAAATAGCAGAGATAAATCACTAGCCAAGGTGATATCTTTAGGAGTACTGGCGGATGAACTCTATTCAATTAACGGTAGTACCCTCAATCTTAGCTATGGAGTATTCCTTGATAATGCCAAGATATTGCTTACTCGAAGAATCGTGCCTTTATATAACTCTATGTATGGGCTTTAATCATTGAGGATGGAAGTGCGTCGCATGATCAAGCAATATACCACTATCTGGATTATTGGCAACCACATTATATTTTGTTCCTGCTAATTTTTAAAACAAATTTGCTGTTAAACTTTTATTTTATTTTTATTTTTTCTATCCTATCATGAAATATTGGCCTATGTAATATTTTATACTTGATAGGATTTATTGTTTAGTTATTCTTTCTATAAAATATTTTAAAAAAATCGAATTTGCGTCAATAAACACCTTAGAACGCATGTTTTTGTGAGACCTTGGTCTTTAAAGGTTTTTATGGGTTGTTGTGACATATATTGTAATGGTGTGAGTGAAACATTTTTCTAAAGTAAAAATTATATCTGATGTAGTGGTGGTGATTGGTTTTGGTTCCTCTGGCTTTTGGGATTGTCAGAGTTCCGGGTCTTTGTTCATTTGAAGCCACTGCTTTTAGAAAAATTTGAGTGAAAATCAGCATGATAGCATAAGGATGAGGAGTCATAGTCAAACTCACAGACTGAGACTAGTTGAAATTTTAATCTCAAGGCACGCAACTTTCCGGATGTTTCTGATTTTGATACCATGGTATTCATTATAAATGCTCCCATCCGAATAATTAGAATGTGATTTTGACCTATTTGAAATGTTTTAAGTATCTAAAGTAAGTATCTATTTGAAGTATCTAAAATTATCAAAACATTGACCTCTTGTTTTGTTTGTAAAATATGTTCATTTCTCAAATCATAAATAAAATAACTCGGGAAGTCCAGCGTTGCACAGTTTTAATGTTTGAAATAAAATATTAAAAATTAATGCTAATGAACTGATTTCTCATGTTGTAATAGTTTTGAATTGGGAAATGAATTAAACAAAATACAGGTCAATTAATTAAATTGATTCGGTTTTTAATTAGTTGTTTTTTTAATTCGTTTTTTTTTATGACTGGGTATTAATTTATTAACGGTTTCTTAAGAAGGTAATAATGGCTTACAACATATCCCCTCTAAAAACTGAAATAAATAATTTTTAGTCTCTAAGAATATTTTTAAAAAACAGACGGAGACTCCAATTAGAACCGTTACCGCGAAAAGTTGTAAATCTTATTATTATAAATTATACTGAAATTTATGCAACGAAAAAAATTTAATGTCGGTTCTGTCTGATTTAAACACCAGAATAAAGTTATTTAAATTTTGGTCCGGTATTAAATATCTTAATCCATATTGAAAAATCTTAAAAAGAAATGTTCTATATAAAAAAATTTACCAAAAATATTAAATAAAGTGTAAAATTCGGACTGACCAAAAATCTAGAATTCAATTAAAGTTCGGACAATTTTTAGAATCGACTGACTGTTGCTATTTAAGAATATATTTAATTTCTTTTCACAGTTTGGATCGGATGACGAAAAGAGACATTTCTAACGCTTAACGTTACATTAAAAAAAAAGTAACAGAAAATTAGGTAAGCAGAACTAAATAGCATGAAACTGGTACTAGTGTAACAAGAGATCTTTAAAAAATTACAAATGTACTTTATAATGTTGTTACGGAATTTAATATCTTTGATTTTATGTTTAAATCAATTCTATAAAATTACCAAACGTAAATCACAAATCAAATTCATTGATGAAAGATAAAACCCATAAACAAGTAAAATAATATTTTCAACCATAATCCACTTATCGAATGACAACAAAAAATGTAATTGCTACAATGACCATCATACAACATAATTTTTATGTTCAAACACAGCTTAAAAAAATTTTTTGTTTTTGATATTTAATAGTTATTTCGCTATTATTGTTGCAGAAAACTATCAACATAGTCAATAAAAGTATTATAAAAACAAAAACAACATAAATATGTTGTTTTTATTTATTGTTTTATTTCATAAAATATTATTATTACAAACTATTTTTATTCGTATAATCTACAACTACAACATGTTTTGTTTTTATTTTTAAGTGTTACTTACAGTTGAGTTTTTTCTGTATTGTTGAATAAAACATTTGTCATAAATGCAATTTTTTATCATTATTCTAATAATTTTTTTTCTTTTTATTTTTATATCATAAAATGATAAATTTTGTTCCACTTTTTCTTTAACGTATTTTTTGTTTGATTTTCTTTTATTTTCATCTCTTAGTTTTATTCAAAAAGATTTTCATTAATGGAAAATGAGAGTAGAAAATGTATAAAATAAAATAGAAATAAATTGTTAGGTTATTTTGTAGAAAAAAATATATTCCACTATTTGTCTTATTTTACTTTTATTTATTTGTTATTTATACATCCATTTTATATATTATTATTTAAAGTTGACAATAAAAACATAACGAACGTCAGCAATAACAATAAATGGAAAACGTTGAAAATGAATGATAGGAAGATTTTTCTTGCCATATTTTTATTTTTATTGTTATGTTTTCCTTATTTATTTACGAACAAAAATCGTACTTAAAGGAAAAAGGTAGACAATGTTAAAGTACAACAATAATGTGATGTTAAACAAGCAAAAAATGTAAGGATTTTGAGTATTAGTTTGGTAAAACTCTATCAGTTTTAAAATATTGAAAGATGATTTTATTAGTTGTTAACTGGATGCTAAGAAATGTTGAATAAAAATTCAGTAGATTTTTAAATCCACTCCAATCGTTGTATGTTGCAGTTAAAATAATCAGCACACAATTGTGTTAATGTGTTTTCATTTTTGTTAGTTGCCGGTCATACACTACACTTCTAAAAGCTAATTATAAATGTTATTATTCTTTCTATATGTAATAAAATATCCAAAGCATTATTTTTTGAACAAATGTAACAAGCTAGATGTAGACAGTTCTTTATTTCAGTATAATCAATCATTTTAATAAAGACACAAATGAAGCAACAAATTGTAAATTAAAATCAAAACAATCACAAGAAAAATATATATATAAAAAATTTTCTTTTATTTATTCCACTTTGTTAAATTTTTTGAACAACAAGAAAAACAAAACCAAAAATATTAAACAAAAAAATAAGCAAAATTTCAATACCGGAGCTACATAAATAAAGAAAAAAAAATTGGCAAAATGATTCATGACATACCATCGAGATAATAATATATATAAAAAAACGGTAGATTCATAATTTATAATCTCTCTGAACTCCACAAAAAAAAACACGAGGCAACCTAAATCAAAAATAAAATAACAAAAAAAAAATCATGCATTTTCCAATTTCCATTTAACAAAATAAAACGAATGAAAAAATGAAAGAAAAAAAAACAGAAAACAAAATTCTATTTTCCTCTTCCCATTAGCACGAATAAAAAATATTTTATGAAAAAAAAACAAGAATTCATTTTTTCAAATCTTAAAACACCCCTCCAAAAATAATAAAATCGTATTCGACAAATAAATCATAATCCTTAAACCATAACCAACCTAAATCGTATTTTTTTCCTTCTTTATAGTCGGTTGTCATTCGTTTTAATTTCTTGATTTTTTCGGGTGTTATTTGGTTGTTGGATTTGAAATGTATTCAGTTTAGTTAATGTAGCAAATTCCGTGGTAAACGTTTCAAAGCTAAGAAAGCAAAAACTCGGGAATAGTACAGCTGCTTGGCACGGCACTATAGCTATCGTTCGGCACTATACAAAACTTTTACTACCTCATTTACATCTTTATTGTTTTGCGATAGTCGGTCAACCAGCGGTCGGGTCGTTTCATTACTCCGACAAACAAAAATGTCTAATATAAAATTTTTTTATGTCACTATAAAATATATCAACACAAAAAACGTTGCTTAGGAAGTATGATACAACTTTGAAATTTGGCAGGATCTGCTGATTAGCTTAAAACAAAAAAAAAATTTAAAAGCACACTTTTTGAAAAACGAATTAAAAAGTAAAAAAAAAATGTTATGTCTTTTAAATTTTCCTTCAAATTTTAAAAAGAAAAAAAATATTTAAAATATGGAGGAGCTGAAATCTCAAGTTCTGAGATATCAAGACTTCGGTTTTGGTTAAGGATATTGATATAGTTTTTGGCATAAAACTTTTATGCGGACATGGTTTTAAGTTTTGGGCAGCGATGTATATCAAACATAACTCTTTGTTAAAGTACATGTATTTTTATCTCTGTTAAGAAATTTATTACATAACTAATACGAAACATCTATACGTTGCCGGAAAATCATAACAGATCATAAATTAACATAATTCAGAGAAAAGATCATACACTCAGCAAACTACTCAAAAACTCTCCATTTAGCATTTCAAGAAAATACTACAAAATCACAAATTCATATTTCTTTCAAAATTCCAAAAATATTGTAAAAATTAAATAAAATCAAACTTTTTAAAAATTCTAAAAATATTGCAAAAATTATAACAAAATCAAAAATTGAAACTTTTTTCAAAATTCTAAAAATATGTATATGTATAAAATTCACAAATCCAAAAATTCTAGTTTTTTTTTCAAAATTCTAAAAATATTGCAAAAATTATAACAAAATCAAAAATTAAAACTTTTTCCAAACTTCTAAAAATATTGCAAATATTCTTACAAAATCAAATACACAAACTTTTTTCAAAATTCCACAAATATTTCAAAAACTATAACAAATCAAAAACTTCCATGTCACATGCACGTCCTACAAAGCTAATTTTTTTTTTCCAAAAAATTGGATAAAAAATCATTTTGAAATCATTTTTTTGACATACTTGACAATATTTTTTGACAAAATTATAATGCAATAAAATTCTCAATAATAATAATATCATTTTCATTTCATACAAATAACTAATTTTATTATTTTCTAAAACAATAAATGAAAATCATTCTTTTGACACAATTGACATTATTTTTTGACAAACTTATAGTGCGATAATTCTGTATATTAATTATAAAATTTCATGTCATCCAAATAATTTTTTTTATTATTTCCAAAAACTTGGATAAAAAATAAATAAATCGAAGTAAAATCTTTCTTTTGACACACTTGACACCATTTTGTTGACAAACTACCTGACAAATACCATAATTCTCAATAATAATAATAAAATTTCATATCACACAAACAATTAATTTAATTTTTTCTTCACAAAAATTGGGTAAAAAAATAAATAAAAATCTTTCTTTTGACACACCTGACAATGTTTTTTTGACAAACTTATAATGCAATAATCTAGATTTTGGTCTCACATACCAATCCCGTCATGTTCAATTACATTTAACGTGTCATATAAATAATTCATTTTATTTTTTTCCACAAAAGAGAAATGAAAATCTTTCTTTTGACACACTTGGCAACATTCTTTTGACAAGCTTATAATGCTATATTTCGGTCTCACATACCAATCCCGACCATCAATATTTCTCCAAATTCAATGATCCTACTCGTAATCACTTAAAATGAACGTTTTTTAAGCAAAAAATATGCAAATTTCCTTGTTTTGATACACTTGACGATTTTTTCGACACACTTCCGGGACAGCTATCGAACACATTATTTTTTGAGCTCTTCTTATTGAGTATACCTATTTTTGGAAACAAAAATTTTGAAATCTATTCAGGCGTTTTCTAGATTTCGTCGGTTATGACGGCCGGCAGACAGACATACATTTTTTTTATATGTGTTATTATGGGTTTCCATATTATTCACTGTTTGTGTGCTTTTGTCACTTTAGAATTAAAATGCCATATTTAAAAATATACTTTTTACTGTTTATTTTTAATTTTTTATTTTATTAATAATACTATAAACTTCCTTACAGTAACAATTTGAATTTTATTTTGCTTTTTTAGGATCAGTAGGTCCTAAAACGTCGACAAATGCCAAAAAAGTGGGGGTAAGAATTTCACTTTTGGCTCATGAATGCAATACTTAGGTTTTTTCAAAACCGAAGTAATAGTATTTGATACAATCTGTGCTGATGTAAACATTAGATTTTTGACTATTAGTATTTTTGATAGATAAACCATTTTCCGTTCCAAATTTTTTACATAAAATAAAAGTAGGTAGCGCAGTCAGTATAGAAGGGGAACAAAAGTTTATAATATCATATTAAAGATTAGTATTTAGTTATATTTATTCATTTTGCGTAAATTACATTTATTTATTAACATAGCATACATACAATTTACATATTGTAGTCAATACAGATATCACTTAAATTCTAATATATTCTATTCTTCTAATATATAATATCAATAGCAAAATTGTGAATTTGTTTTTATTAATGCATTTTATTAATTGTTTTGGCAAATAACAACTGTCAAAGTTTTTATAGTAAAGTTTTCAGGACTTCAACGAATGTTTGCAAGCATTTGATTTTAGAAAATATTTGGATGATGGAGACAGCTTGTTAGCAAACGTAAGGAAACATACGCAAAAGTTTGTTCTTTGTGTTGTGGAATAAAACGGCATATTTTATAAGAACTTAAGAAAAGGAACTAAAACTAAATTTTGCATTGACACAACACGATGTTTAAAAGAAATAGAGGTTATGTTCACACGTTTAATGTTTTATTAATAACCATTAGGGTGTCCCACAAAAAAATGCTTTATTTTAATTTTTATAACCTTGAACCTGAATCAGGTTGTTTATAGTCTAAAAGTCATCCGTGAGTTTTTTCAGAATTTAAAAAAAAAATTTAACACTCGCTATTTTATTTTTCTGTTCAAGGAGCAAAAAACATTACAAACAATCAGTTTTTCCCCTATAGTTATAGTTTTGATTTAAAAAAAAAAATTATGCACAAAAGTTGTAGATTTTAAAAAAATGCATCGAATTTGTTTAAGACGCGTTTGCACTTGAAAATAAATTTTATTTTCGAAAAGGTGTATTTATTTCGGAACGAAATTTAAAATCTACAAAATGGAAAAAAAATCTACATACATTTAAAAAAAAATCTACGTAAATGAAGAACATTTGTAATACACACTTAAAAAATCAACGCTATCAACAAATATAACACTGTCAAATTGTCAAACATTCAATTTATTTTCATTTTCCGTACGAAATAAATGGAACTTCATTTATTTCGCTTCGTAATTTGAAAATAAGAAGTCTCCACGGGTAGTCAATGACATCTATTGACAGGTCCGTTTTTCACTTTTTCTTATTTTCAACTACATACTACTTACGAAATGCAAACCGAAAATTTTTTCGTTTCCTTTTATTTTGGTTTTTTTTACATAGATTTTGTATGGGGGAAACAATTTATTTTCAACAGCATATCGCCCTTTAAGACGCGTATGCACTTGAAAATAAATTATTTTCCCCATACAAAATCTATGTAAAAAAAACCAAAATAAAAGGAAACGAAAAAATTTTCGGTTTGCATTTCGTAAGTAGTATGCAGTTGAAAATAAGAAATAGTGAAAAACGGACCTGTCAATAGATGTCATGACTACCCGTGGAGACTTCTTATTTTCAAAATACGAAGCGAAATAAATGTAGTTCCATTTATTTCGTACGGAAAATGAAAATAAATTGAATGTTTAGACAATTTGACAGTGTTATATTTGTTGATAGCGTTGATTTTTTAAGTGTGTATTACAAATGTTCTTCATTTACGTAGATTTTTTTTAAATGTATGTAGATTTTTTTTCCATGTTGTAGATTTTAATTTTCGTTCCGAAATAAATACACCTTTTCGAAAATAAAATTTATTTTCAAGTGCATACGCGTCTTTAGGCAAAAAAAATTTTTTAAGCTTGAAAAAAAAATCTTTTACAGTCGAATTTTACAGAAATAAAATTAACGTTCGTTTTTCGCCTATAACTATTTCAGTTTTGATTTTACAAAAAAGTTGTGCAAGTAAAAATTTGCTATTTACTTTTTAGTCCAGTAACTTTGTCGCCTGAGAGTATGGGGTAGTATGCGTCAAATCCGGTAGTTCTGATTTTTTGCAGACTTGTTTATGATGTTGGCCTAATGAGTAATCCAAGTTTGTGACCTCGAGCGCCGAACGCAACTTCGTCAAAAATCGCAAAAACCGCGAAAAAATCGTTATTTTTTCAAATTTTGGCGATTATAACCCTAAGGGGCTAGTTTTTTCTTTAACTTTTCTTAGGCCGTTTTTAAAGTAGACTAAATTTTTTACAATATGATACTAAAACTGTCTCTGTAGACTCACTAGTTTCCGAGATTAAGCCTTTCAAAGTTTATCACTTTTTTCGAACTTCGCAATTGCTTGCAATATACCTTTGTAGAGTTTTCTACATCCCTGTCCTAATAATTGTATTAATAGATATATCTGTATGGTGGCCGATGAGAAAAGAAGATTATGTAGCTGTACCTGATCATTTTTGTAGTTGCAGTAGCAGATATCTCAGAAGGTGACGATCTCTCCGATGTCGAAATGGAGGATGACTTGTTGGCACACGACGTCGATGATTCATCACCATCCCCTGATGGGGATATGCCATACCAATACGTCGATCCATATACGGACGAACCTCAAGCGGAACCTTCCAAGAGGGCTAAATTAATTTAATTTTTTGCTGTAGTCAAGTAACTTTGTCGCCTGAGAGTATGGGGTCTAATCCGGTAGTTCTCATAGTATGCGTCAAATCTGGTAGTTCTGATTTTTTGCAGACTTGTTTATGATGTTGGACTAATGAATAATCCAAGTTTGTGACCTCGAACGCTGAACGCAACTTTGTCAAAAATCGAAAGATCGAAAAAACCGCGAAAAATCGTTATTTTTTTTTTCAAATTTTGGCGATTAAAACCCTAAAGGACTAGTTTTTTCTTTAAAATTTTTTTAGATGTTTTTAAAGTAGACTAAATTTGCTACAATATGATACCAAAACTGTCTCTGTAGACTCAATAGTTTCCGAGATTAAGCCTTTCAAAGTTTATCATTTTTTTCGAACTTCGCAATTTTTTGCAATTTATACCTTTGTAGAGTTTTGTACATCCCTGTCCTAATAATTGTATTAATAAATACATGTGTGTGTGGTGGCCAATGAGAAATAGTAGATTGTATTACTAGTGCGAATGTGTTTTCCAAACAAGAGTTAGTTTGCAGCAGGACCGTAGGGAGTGCTGCAATAACTCGCGTTTGGAAAACGCATTCGCACTAGTTATACGCAACATTTTTTGTAACAAATGCATAAAATTTATAAATATTGATTTGATTGTTAATTTAATCATTTATTTCCTTTTGCTGAACAACTGTTTGGAGAATCTCAGTGTGGTTTCCGGCGGGGCCGAGGTACTACCGATGCACTTTTCTCGATAAGGATGATTTTGGAAAAATATCGAGAGTTCAACATACCTGTGCACACTGTTCACACTTCTCATTTTCTTTTTTAACATCCCATCACAAAAGTACAGGGCTTCGATAGTATTTTCAGGGTCAAAGTTCATTTAGAACGACAGAATTACAAAAAATTGCGAAGTTTGAAAAAAATGATAAACTTTGAAAGGCTCAATCTCGGAAACTAGTGGGTCTGCAGAGACAGTTCTAGTATCATATTGTAGAAAATTTAGTCTACTTTAAAAACGGCCTAAGAAAGGTTAAAGAAAAAACTAGCCCTTTAGGGTTATAATCGCCAAAATTTGAAAAAATAACGATTTTTTCGCGGTTTTTGCGATTTTTGACGAAGTTGCGTTCGGCGCTCGAGGTCACAAACTTGGATTATTCATTCGGCCAACATCATAAACAAGTCTGCAAAAAATCAGAACTATCGGATTTGCCGCATACGGGAATGTATAAAGTTACTGGACTATTTTAATTTACTTTTATTTTCTCTATTCTATCATAAAATATTGGCCTATGTCATATTTTGTCAATGATATAATTTTTTGTTTAGTTATCCATTCTTTAACAAAAAATATAAAATAAACAAAAAAAAAGATTTACGTCCATTAACACCTAATAATTTTTTTGTAATAATTTTTTTGTAAAATCAAAACTGAAATAGTTATAGGCGAAAAACTGATTGTATGTTTTTGTTTTGATTTAATGTTTTTGCTCCTTGAACAGAAAAAATAAAATAGCGAGCGGTAAATTTTTTTTTAAGATTCTGAAAAAATTCACGGATGACTTTTAGACCATAAACAACCTGATTCCGGTTCAAGGTTATGAAAATTAAAATTAAGCATTTTTTGCGGGTCGCCCTAATAGCCACATTTGCTTTCAAAGTGTAATAAGGAAATGCATGTTTATATATTTTTTAAACAATTTAACAAAGATGGTAAAGTTAGATGTACAGACTAGAATATTAGTTAACTAGAAGTTTTGTTAGATAAATAATTTTCAAGACAGTTGTGTTGGTCTGAATTTTGTCATAAATTTTTCAGCAACTTCCCATTATAGGATTAGTCTCAAATTTAAAAAAAGTTTGTTGAAGCTGTCTGTACGCGTTTCTGAAAACGTTTAAGACCAAAAAACTTGACAAAACTGAAAAAAATTCAATTTTTGAATTTTTGTTTCCATTTTATTAAAGCTTCAAGAATTAGGTACATTAAAATTGACATAATCTGAATGAATATTTCCCCGCGTTGAAATTTTTCTCAATCTGGGTATGTCGATGTAAACCATCACTTCGTATACTCCCCATGTACTATGAAACTGTGAATCAATTATGGCCGTAGTTTAAAATTGATTTATGACTATTAAAAAATCGAAAATAGTCTGAGAAATAGGTAAAGTAAGCATAATAGTACAATATGTTAAACGCATATTGGACGATAAAAAAGCTTGTATTAGAACACAAATGTTCCACGTAATTTAAAACTGAGCCATAAACTACACAATAAGAAGTAAAATTAGAGATGTGTCTCAAAGTTTTTGACTGATGACTTCTAAAGTTATTGACCTTGTACTTTGACCTTTTTTAAAAAATTTAAGACCGTTTAACTACTAAAGTCAAGAGTAACCCATGCTGCTTTAAACTTTTCTAAGTACTTTCATATGTTGTTTATTGCTGTGAGTCATATATGGGTTTTCATTTTAGCCACATAAAAAGGCAAAAAAGTAAAGAAAACAATATCTTCGAATACCTTGGCCCTCAAAGCCATGAGTGAGTCACCAAATTATTTATGCTTACATCTACGTAGTATCAAATAGAATTCATATTAAAATGTCACGGGTCACTCATGGTTTTATGAAGTAAAATAATAATAATATTTATACGATTCCCGTGATCTTAAACTTTGACCTCTATTCAAGGTCGAACGCGTAAAATTTAAGAGGTGGTAAACCGCACTTTGTCTTATCATAGTATTAGTAATGTATCCTGAACATTTTAGGAAAATCAAAGGCATCAAATATTATATCAACTTAATTTTTGGTTATGAGCTTCCATTTGTATTATTCACATTAAGTTTGAAACTATAACAGTACATTATGATGCAAGAACGTAAAGCTAAAGATTTTGGTGGAGTTTGCAAATTGAGGCGCTAGCCGAGAGTTGCACCTACATTAAGTACAAAATAGCTTACGTCCGTACATCATATACTATTTTTTATTCGCCGCAAGCAAAATATTTAAAAAAAAATTTGTTAATTCTAATTTAAAATAATAAATTTGCATAAATTTTAAAATAAAAATATGTGGAACAAGTAACGTTTGATAAAATATTTGTTATATTTTTCAAATTATTGTATAATCATGACTAGGGTTTGCAAATTTACCGACATTTTTAATTACAGGCAATACGGTAAAAAACTGTTATAAAATGGTTAACCGGCAATTTACCGGTAATTTACCGAAATAATAAACTTTGATCTAACTATCTTCAATTATTCGATTAACTAAACTATTTATAACTTAAATTGGCGTGTAATAGTATATAATAATAAATAATAATATTTGAATAAGAAAATTTAAAAATAATTTAAATCTTGAATCTCGTAAGCAACACCTTGTCTCTAAAGTATTATCATTAAAAGTTCGATCTGAGTTTAGTGCAAATCAGACTAGTTGCTGCAAACGCACGCTTGAATTCGACACTTGTTGTTGGTATACCATACTAACTTATTAAAAGCTTTCTCTAAATATTTGCCACGAATGTTTTGTTCTTGGAAAAAGTCAATTTAACTTTTAATAATATTTGTGAATCCCTTACTAATTTTCACAAAATGTTTATTAATTTTCTGTTCATTTGTACTTTGCAACCTTTCTTTTATTGTTAATTCTAAGTTCTGACAATCCTAATATGGACGCAGTTGGTCGATTACAGGAAGTGCATACCTCTGAATTTGAGCTTCTGCTTTCGGATTAATCATTGAAAGCAAAACGTTTAACTAATTCAACAATTTTTTGTATCCATGGCTGTTTTGTTTTATTAAATATTTCAGAGAGTACTTTAATGGCATTTAAATCATGAAGATGGTGCAAAATATTCAAAAAATATAATTTCCCTTCTACGTATCAATATAAATAATAAGAACTCTTTTAAGTTCCTTACCTATGCATGCTTTTTGTGCACTAATTTTAACTAACATAAATGTTATTATTATATCAGAAACATAATATAGATTTACATCGTATCGACACTGTCTTTAAAGCAACTTATATTGGGTTCAGAGCCTTATGACTATAAGTTAAATAATTTCACTGTCCTAAAAGTTTAAATCAGATTAATTGGCAATTCAACTTTCTAGTATTGCAAAAAGAGTGCTCAATCTTGAATCTAGAATCAAGGATAGTTGCTTTTCACCACCTTACCATGTTTCCGTAGATTGTATTTCTTTATTGGTAATTTGCAAAACATCACATCTTTTCTAATTTTTGTTATTACGAAACTCATTTCGTCATGCTGAACATGGACAACCTAAGATGGTACGGCAACTAATACTGCAAAGTTTTCTACGTCTACGAATGGTCTGTTTTTTTCTGTTTCTTTACAAGACCTATTTGATATTTCCCCTACATGAATATTGCTGATGCTTCTTTTATAAAATATAATTATAATCGTTAGCTGAAGGAAATAAACCCAATTGACGATAAGCATTAATCAAAGATTCTACTTTTTTCCTAACGGCAGCATTATCAGTCGTAATTGAATCAAAGTTCTATTAAGTTTGAACATTTGAACATGTTGGTCAACAGCGTTAAACATTTATCGGATCGCAAGGACCAGATTCCAAAAGCAGTATTTGGCATGAACGGACGAGCATCATGTATCTGCGATTATTTACTTGCGGTAATTTGTTAAAATATTAAGTAGGAATATTTCACCGTATCTTTTGAGAAATTTCTTCCTTGGATTTTTTCATGTTTTAAAATTTGTTTAGTTAGGTCCAGTTTATGCTTTTTTATTAAAAATTAATTAATTTACTTCATAATATTATCTTCTTATATATTAATACACTAGATTAAAACTTTGTGGAGCATAAGGCTTTTTTATTCGCAGATAGATTCAATTCAAATTTTCACAGCTAACTGATATTAGTGTAACCTATATTGGGATCCGGATTCAAACAAATCGGATCATAAATAAAAAAGTTATTATATACGGAAAACTTTTTCTATACATATGCATTATAAGTTTACATACATATAAAAATATATTTGCTATCGAACAACGAACAACAAAAACGAAACTTAAAACTTTATTTTGTTATTCTTTTTTATATTTAATTTTTTCTCAGCTGTTAGTATATTTATTTCTTTGAATGTGAATAAACGTACATATTGTTTTTCTATGTTTTAAATTTCATTTCGAATTTTTTCTTATGCGTAAGATAGGTTTTGAGTTAGATCGTGTGAATCCTTTTGTTCGTTCTTTTAAATCAATGCATGAATTTTGTGAAAGACCTGAGAATGTTACTGCTGATGTGTCATGTGGTTGCTATTTTTAAAAATGATGAATTTTGTTAAATTTGTCAGATGAAGATAGAATTGATGGAAATGAAATGATTAATAAATTTGTATGTACTGAAATCCCTGATCCCATTCTTTTTCCTAGATTACATGAATATGTGAAACGTCATATGATGCATGAACCATGTGGTGCTCTAAATCCCAATTCTGTTTGTATGAGAGTGGTAAATGTAGTAATAATTTTCCAAAACCTTTTTCTGAAAATATTAAAGAATATGTGAATGGTTATCCTTTGTACCGTCGACGTGATAATGGTATGAGTGTTGATGTACGTGGCGCATCTCTTGATAATAGATATGTTGTTCCGTATAATATTTATCTTCTTGCAAAATTCAATTGTCATATTAACGTGGAAATATGTACGACTGTTAAAAGTGTGAAATATGTTTACAAGTATGTATATAAAGAGTATGATTCTGCCAATGTTGAATTGAGAGTGAATGGAGAGAATGCAGTGAATAATGATGATGCGATTGTGGGAAATGAAATTCAAGATTTTTTGAATGGACGGTATGTTGGTTCGACTGAAGCTGCTTGGCGCATATTTGAATTTCCAATGCATTTTCAATCTCATACAATTATTCGACTTGATTGTCATTTGCCTAGTAGACAAAATGTTTATATCAGGAATGGTAATGTGGCTGGCACAGTCGCAAATGTATCAAGAACAAAATTGTTAGCATTTTTCCATTTGAATTCCATTGATAATTTAGCTAATGAGTTTTTGTATACAGAATTAATTATGTTTGGTATAACCAAAGTAAATCGTGGAAAAGAAGACAACGTGGGGCTGATAAAGTTGTTGCTCGATTATATATGGTTACTCAAAAAGATATAGAATTGTTTCATATGCGTTTACTTCTGTTGCATGTTCGTGGTCCAAAATCTTTTTTTGATCTACGTATGTATGAAGGTGTACCCTACCCTACTTTTGTTGCAGCATGTGAAGCTCGAGGTATTGCAACAAATGATAATGAATAGCGTGAATGTTTACTTGAAGCTTCAGAAATTCAATCACCAAAACAGTTTCGTCAATTATTTGCATTTATCTGTGGTTTGAATGTTCCTCCGAATGCTTTAGCTTTTTTTCTTGACAGCTCATGCAGGTTGTGGCAAAACTTTTGTTCAAACGGCAATCATTCATAAATTTAATTCACTAAATCTTTCATGTATTGTAACTGCCTTCAGTGGTATTGCATCAACTCTTTTGATTGGGGGGCGAACTTTGCATAATGTTTTCAAATTACCAATTCCATTATTAGAGAATTCAATGCCAAATATAACTCCAAACAGTGTACATGGCACATATCTTATATATTAATACGCTAGATTAAAACTTTGTGGAGCATAAGGCTTTTTTATTCGCGATGGATTCAATTCAAATTTTCACAGCTAACTGATATTAGTGTAACCTATATTGGGATCCGGATTCAAACAAATCGGATCATAAATAAAAAAGTTATTATATACGGAAAACTTTTTCTATACATATGCATTATAAGTTTACATACATATAAAAATATATTTGCTATCGAACAACGAACAACAAAAACGAAACTTAAAACTTTATTTTGTTATTCTTTTTTATATTTAATTTTTTCTCAGCTGTTAGTATATTTATTTCTTTGAATGTGAATAAACGTACATATTGTTTTTCTATGTTTTAAATTTCATTTCGAATTTTTTCTTATGCGTAAGATAGGTTTTGAGTTAGATCGTGTGAATCCTTTTGTTCGTTCTTTTAAATCAATGCATGAATTTTGTGAAAGACCTGAGAATGTTACTGCTGATGTGTCATGTGGTTGCTATTTTTAAAAATGATGAATTTTGTTAAATTTGTCAGATGAAGATAGAATTGATGGAAATGAAATGATTAATAAATTTGTATGTACTGAAATCCCTGATCCCATTCTTTTTCCTAGATTACATGAATATGTGAAACGTCATATGATGCATGAACCATGTGGTGCTCTAAATCCCAATTCTGTTTGTATGAGAGTGGTAAATGTAGTAATAATTTTCCAAAACCTTTTTCTGAAAATATTAAAGAATATGTGAATGGTTATCCTTTGTACCGTCGACGTGATAATGGTATGAGTGTTGATGTACGTGGTGCATCTCTTGATAATAGATATGTTGTTCCGTATAATATTTATCTTCTTGCAAAATTCAATTGTCATATTAACGTGGAAATATGTACGACTGTTAAAAGTGTGAAATATGTTTACAAGTATGTATATAAAGAGTATGATTCTGCCAATGTTGAATTGAGAGTGAATGGAGAGAATGCAGTGAATAATGATGATGCGATTGTGGGAAATGAAATTCAAGATTTTTTGAATGGACGGTATGTTGGTTCGACTGAAGCTGCTTGGCGCATATTTGAATTTCCAATGCATTTTCAATCTCATACAATTATTCGACTTGATTGTCATTTGCCTAATAGACAAAATGTTTATATCAGGAATGGTAATGTGGCTGGCACAGTCGCAAATGTATCAAGAACAAAATTGTTAGCATTTTTCCATTTGAATTCCATTGATAATTTTGCTAATGAGTTTTTGTATACAGAATTAATTATGTTTGGTATAACCAAAGTAAATCGTGGAAAAGAAGACAATGTGGGGCTGATAAAGTTGTTGCTCGATTATATATGGTTACTCAAAAAGATATAGAATTGTTTCATATGCGTTTACTTCTGTTGCATGTTCGTGGTCCAAAATCTTTTTTTGATCTACGTATGTATGAAGGTGTACCCTACCCTACTTTTGTTGCAGCATGTGAAGCTCGAGGTATTGCAACAAATGATAATGAATAGCGTGAATGTTTACTTGAAGCTTCAGAAATTCAATCACCAAAACAGTTTCGTCAATTATTTGCATTTATCTGTGGTTTGAATGTTCCTCCGAATGCTTTAGCTTTTTTTCTTGACAGCTCATGCAGGTTGTGGCAAAACTTTTGTTCAAACGGCAATCATTCATAAATTTAATTCACTAAATCTTTCATGTATTGTAACTGCCTTCAGTGGTATTGCATCAACTCTTTTGATTGGGGGGCGAACTTTGCATAATGTTTTCAAATTACCAATTCCATTATTAGAGAATTCAATGCCAAATATAACTCCAAACAGTGTACATGGCACATATATTAATAATGCATCAATCATTATTATAGATGAAATTTCAATGTGTTCTATTCATGCTTTAAAATTAACTAGGAAGGCCCGGCGTGCTTCGCTACGCTTATAAATAAAGTTTTTGCGTAGACATTTTGTTGACGTAGAAGCAATGATTTCAAAAAGTGGTAATGAGAAATGCTACCAATATAATTTTTAATTTTTCTTTTTAAATATATGAATGAAAAATAATCAGAACTCTAGCTGATCAGTTCGGATATATGAAAAATTAGCGAAGCTTACTTGAAAACTTATTTGATCGCTAATTTTTCATATGCTAATTTTTCATACGAAGCTTACTTGAAAACTTATTTGATCGCTAATTTTTCATATAGCCGAACTGATCAGCTAGAGTTCTGATTATTTTTCATTCATATATTTAAAAAGAAAAATTAAAAATTATATGGTAGCATTTCTCATTACCACTTTTTGAAATCATTGCTTCTACGTCAACAAAATGTCTACGCAAAAACTTTATTTATAAGCGTAGCGAAGCACGCCGGGCCTTCCTAGTATTAATAATGCATCAATCATTATTATAGATGAAATTTCAATGTGTTCTATTCATGCTTTAAAATTAACTAGGAAGGCCCGGCGTGCTTCGCTACGCTTATAAATAAAGTTTTTGCGTAGACATTTTGTTGACGTAGAAGCAATGATTTCAAAAAGTGGTAATGAGAAATGCTACCATATAATTTTTAATTTTTCTTTTTAAATATATGAATGAAAAATAATCAGAACTCTAGCTGATCAGTTCGGATATATGAAAAATTAGCGAAGCTTACTTGAAAACTTATTTGATCGCTAATTTTTCATATGCTAATTTTTTCATACGAAGCTTACTTGAAAACTTATTTGATCGCTAATTTTTCATATATCCGAACTGATCAGCTAGAGTTCTGATTATTTTTCATTCATATATTTAAAAAGAAAAATTAAAAATTATATGGTAGCATTTCTCATTACCACTTTTTGAAATCATTGCTTCTACGTCAACAAAATGTCTACGCAAAAACTTTATTTATAAGCGTAGCGAAGCACGCCGGGCCTTCTAGTAATTATTAATTTTTTCAATTAAATAAACATAAATATAAGTATGTTTAATTTTTACTGAAACCGGTAAAAAATTAGAAATTTACTGGTTTTTTGATAACGTGTTTTTAGGTGATTTACCGGTTAACCGGTTGCAAACCCCTAACCATGACAACAAATGACTATTTTAATTGGATAATGAAACTTTGAATTTAAGAGTTGCTTTGATAAAAAATTCTATTTTTCATAGAATTTAAACAAATACAAATGTTTTTTACTCTTTTGGACGTAGCTATAACAACAAAATAAATACCTAAAAAGTGACACTTTAAGGCCGCAAGTCACAGTAATAAAGTAACACTTTAATATGTAGGCGAATAAAAATTAAATTTTAGTGTTAATTTGTCGATAAAACTATTTGTTTCTTAACACCTGCTGTTGTTCAAATAAAAACTTTATTTAAAAGAAAAGAGTTGGAACTTTATCATGTTCAGAAGTCTTCCGTCGTCGTCGTTGAGATTTATTTATTATGTAATTCTTTATTTAGGGTAATTGTGACGTTGTGACGTGTGGACGTGTGAC